>NNCF01127567.1:119571-164181 GCA_002313205.1 Laupala kohalensis | reverse complement strand
AGCTGGGACCTGCTGGAAAAGATTTTAATGTTGTTTAGAAATTGCGGGCAAGCGAGGGTGTGGTAAGGCGTCCACCCCGGTCGTATAACCGAGGACATGCAGGGAGGAAGGAGCAAGTTGCGACTTGTTCTAAAAAAACGTTGCAAAAGAACGGTTGAAGAACGTTCAAAAATCCCCAAAATCCCCAATCAGAACCGTGGCACGGTAGGGGGGAACATCTGCGTGATTGGAAACCTCCGTCACGTGGATTTCGAAATTTGAAGATTTTGGAAGTGGGGAGAACATATAGGAAGGGAGGAAACCCATTTAAGAAATGGAAATTGTTCCTTCAGCCTTTTATTCTTCTAAAAATTTTCGCGAGCCATTATTTCGCGCGCAAGCCAATTTTCTTCTAGAAATTTTTGCGAGCTCACGACTTCGAAGATTTTTCGAGGCACGAGAAATTTTTTTCTTCATCGAAACTTGTCGATTTGTCGGGAGCACCGAACATGACATATATATTGTTCGTTATCGGAGCCACTAATCCGTTTTTATTTTCGAAGACTTCCGAGTAATTCATAACATCGAATGGGTCACCTGAGTCCGCTATCGTCCGGAGCTAAGCCTATAGTTTTTGGAGAATATTGTCGGCGGCGTCGCCTGAGGGTACCCAGGTCGCGTAGCTGAGGGGAGGAATCATCATTGGTTGAGCCGCAGCTAGCGATGTTGTCAACCCGGAAGCGCTCTGAGATCGAAGCCAGGCCAGCTGTGTGAGGCCAGCGCACCCTCCACTCACCACTGCAGCACTTGACTGATCATCTGACGAGGTATTTGTATGATTGGGGGTGATATACAACCCATATCGTCATGCGCTATTGCGAGACAACAATTGCGGATCTTATTGCAAAGAGGGGCCCAGAATTTTGGACTCGATGACTCGTGAAGAGGGGCCAACTATTAAAACGAACTCCGCATAATTATGTCCATTAAATTTGTAATTAATGTACCAGCCTTTTTCGAGAAGAGAGAATATTTGTAAAGCCAGTGTTTATTGTACTTGTTAGAAGTGTAGAGTAATGTGTGGTTTATTGTAATGTGTGGTTTAGGAGTGAAATTCGTTGAAAATTCATGTTTTTTGTGTAGAGAAGCCGAATCTGGCGGTAACATCTCTGTGTTTTCTTTGTTAGCGTTGATAGGAAATCACGTGTGTCTTTTGGGGGAATGCATGAGGGTTTTTCTTTATTGTAAAGTGATTTATGTTAATTAAAGTTAGTGAATTAATTTGTCTTAATGCGTTTTCCTGCGTGTGGAACCCCAGTATGGTTTTTCCCTGTCATAAATAATACGAACCGAATTCACTAGTGGCACCCTGAGAAAGAGCTAGTCGAGGCGAAGCATTATAATTGTTTATAATTATTATAAATATTTAAATATATAAATTATATAAAAATAAATAAATACAACATGCCATGTCGTTCATGCTAAAGACAAAACCCTGAAAACATATGTACTCTTTTGCACCTGCAAAAAATTAAATATTAACCCCCACACACACACCAAAAAAAAACAACAACAATATTTCAATTAAGCATGTTTAAATATCAGAAAACAGAGATGAAATTTAGAAGATACATATATATTGAATGTAAAAAAAAAACACAATTCACATCATCAGCACAAACAACTAAAACCTGAAAATATTTCTACCGCTTTGCACCCACAAAAAAATAAAACATAAAAAGAGCAAAAAGCCGTTCTCGATATTTAAGTGTTCAACACTGACATCCAAAAACATAGGTAATACCTCAATTACTAAAGGTAGCGACGTTGCAAGCATTCTTTTAAAATCGGAATTTCAATAAATCAGTCATGCACAATACAATAGAATGCAACATTCAAAATTTCAAGTTTGTGACACTTGATAGTTTTTTTCTGAGCATTCATTGATGAATGAGTCAGTCGTTCTGAGGAGAGAGAAGGGGTATTGGGTAGAGGACCAGTTTGTATTTAGTGTAGTATCTGCTTGCCATCATATCATGTAATATGGAATCATTTTTAACTTGAATAAAGCAGTGCTTCATACAACAATAAATATACATTTTCAAAAGATTCTCAAAAATGGCTCCAAATTCTTTCTTTAAATTTTCATCACTGAAAGTGAAATCTATTTATATAAAAATTAATATTTGTTTGTTTGTTTGTTTGTTTGTTTGTTTGTTTGTTTGTTTGTTTGTTTGTTTGTTTGTTTGTCGTTTGTGCATTCCTATACCATTCATCCGATTATGATGAAACTTTGGCAAGTTATTGTGCAAAAGTCTGCAAAGGTTTCTGACATAGTACAGAAAAATGGGGATGAAAGAGGTGTGAATGTTTTATGTACACCTTGGGAGGGAGTGGTAAGAGGGTGAGATGTGAAAATAAAGGAAAAATCTGATATTAGATTCGAAACCCTCCTTTTTGGTCCTGTTGAGATGGATAAGGATGTCCCCGATGCATTGTTAGTTCACAATCAGTCCACATTGGAGGTAATATACCCCTAGCATCCTAGAGTGGGAACGGGGGACAGGTAATAATAAAAAGCAACCGATACATAGTTTTCTAAGATGCAGAAGCACGGTCCCACTCTTAATGACACCTGAGTCAATGATCACCCCCTGTGAAGAAACATACTCCTCTTGGGAAGGGGATAAGAATGGTGTGATATGTAAAAATACATGAAAATTAGGGATATTTGTGTTGATCATATAGTTTTTGGGGCTGCCAAAGTTAGTAGTGATGTTCCTGCAGAACCCAAAGTTCACAATCTGCCCGTATAAACCCCAGCATCCCTGGCATCGATCGTGACAAATTATCAAACATGACAGACACCAATGATGAGTTCACAGTTTTCGGTGTCGCCAAGTTGATAGTGAAATCCTGATATCGTATGAGTCTACATTCAGCCCTTACAGAAGAAAGACACCACCTGAACTCCTGGGAGGGGGAGGGGAATGAATTTATGTGTAAAAACAAAAACTAATTTTGAAATATTAAAAAAAAAAAATTGCATCAGATCCATAGTATTCAAGTTTGAATTGAGGATACACACCAATACTATCAAACCACCAACATTTATGAGTAATGTTCTCACTGGAAATAAATGGGAACATGAGAAAGAATACAATTGCAGACATGTTACAAAATTCACGTGAGCACAGCCACAGGTACTCAGCAAGTTGGTATATATTAAATCTGCATTAGTGGTATTTCTCTCAGCGTTAGATACACAAGCAGGAAAATAATTTCTCTCTGCCATACTATTACTACTACAATACAATTGTTTACTATTTACAAAATAGACAAGAGAGGGAATAGAGACAGGTAAGAGAGGGAATAGAGACAGGCAAGAGAGGGAATAGAGGTTTAGAAAAGAAATGAAAGATAATGACAAAATAGATAAAAGAATGGAAAACCCTCTCCAGATGCAAAATTGTGACACCAAGTGCTTACAATGAAATTAAATAAATAGATAAATAAATTTTATTTTTGTGTAAATAATATGTACGTAACAAATATTACAATTATTTGAAGATCGTTATTGCAAAACGCCTTGAAATAATATTCCAGAAATTTGTAATAATTAAAATTCCATATGTAGTAAATAATAGGCTCATCTAAGTAGCATAAGAGGCCAAGAAATAGAATTAGCTTTAATGTAACTACCTTTTACTTTCTAATACACATATTATAGAAAGTATACAAATTGCGAAACAATTGATTAAGCATCTTCAAAACCTTCATGTTTTGTTCCCAATATTTACAATTGTTTCAAAGAAATACTGATATCAAGTAAAAGGACTTTGAAATGTTAAGTACAAACAAACCAACAAACAGATCAATCAACAGAAGCACCACAATTTTCTCTTTTTTAATTAGACAAATACGAAAAGGATAATGTAACATTTTTAATGCTCGTAAATTATAAAAACAAAATTGAATAACGTGTGAATAAATATAAAACATTATTCATAACTTTTACATTAACATAATAAATGCATCAATGTATGAATAATGCATTACATTTACTTGACTAATTCTGAGGAAAACTGAAATTACTCACTCTTTGTAGGCTTTGATAACTTTGATGGCTTCAGGATCCAGTTTCAATGTCTTGAGCAAGTTCTTGTCATTGCTACACGGGGAAGTGAAATTGTACACTGATGAGAACGGCACATCGCTCCACATCAGCAAATTACCTGAAGGATGGTAACAATACATTCGATTTTAGAAAAATGCTGATCAAAAGTGCAACCAAAAGCATTAGGGATAAATCACTCCTATAATAGATTCTCTTAAAAGCAGTTATTAATAAATTTAAGAATAATGAGAAATAAAAAACATTAACTGCTGATTACTTTAAAAAGTAATTTTAAAAAATAATAGTTAATTAATCAAAATTTTTCATTTTTGCTAAATAAATTTAACAACAGATTGTTTTATTCCTAAGTTTGAATACCTCCCAGCCAAAATATATTGTTAATTACTAAAATAATCAACTTACCCTGATCAGTTGTAGTCAGAACATAGTGAGAAAAATTCTGATAAATTGAGCAGGTTAGTTTTCCAACACGTTTTTTGCCTTTATCTCTAGGAATAACGATTAATTCATCATTTTCCTAAAACAACAAACAGTTCAAATTTTAAATAGAAATCTTTATCATATTGCAATGTATATTACTTATTTATTTGTGGTGAGCATCATCAAAAAGAAAAAGCTGTGCCCCAAGTATGAATGCAGTATGGATATGCAGCATTTTAAGGCACAAATGATAACCCTCGACATGGAGACTGAAAACAGGATGAATAATCAATGAAAACTATTATACCACAACTAAATTTAAAAAATAATAAATATATAATGTTTAATTTTTAGAATTGACTGCAAAAACCAAGAAAGTCAGTGTAAAAGAATGGATTCACTATTTTGTGGGTGTACAGGGCCACTGTGCAGGTGAAAGCAAATGGATTTTTTTGGAATTATTGGTGGAATAAATAATATGGCAGGATTTACTTCAAGGTTTTACACAACACTGTGTTACAGCAGAGAAGGTCAATAGCTGAATTCTTAGATTTTATTTACTAATTTTATGAGGAAAAAGCCAAGGTTATTTATTGAAGAGAATTCCTTAAAATATTGTATATAATATAAGGGATTGGAGAGACTGGTAGGAACAGGAGAGGATATTAGAGAATTATTTATAGACAAATTGAGAGATTTTTGTGGAGGGGTTGGATGCTATGATCTGATACAAGTCTTTCAGGATGAGTTTAATTTTGTCAATACCAGGGGAAAATGTTGTGCATAATGCAGGGAACTGAAGAGGTTTAGATTTTAGGAACTCTCCCCAAAACATTGCCCAATCATAGGAATTAAAAATCCAAAAGTAAGTCACATCTTGTCTTTAGAAGCCTGTACCATTTCAGAATGAAATAGACAATAGCAATCAATGCAAATTCAAAATCAAAATTTCCACCAATACCTACTTCTCTTTCTATACCCTCTAACGATTGGTCAAAAATAAAGAATTTCTTTAGTAGCTGCCTGATCGGAAGAAGGCAAAAACCAAAACCACTTCTTCCAACTTGCAAGTGACTTCGTTTTTGCTTTTCATTTTCTTTTTTTTTTTAAATTTTCCTAGAAAATGGAGGTTTCATTTTGTTTTCACACACAGGTTTGTGGATTGAAACAACTCTCGGCTGAAATATTTAGTATTGTGATCAATAGAATCAATAACAAGTGTAGTATCATGGTGATCAAATTAAATTAATTACACCACCTTATTTAACTCAAAATAGGCATAAGGAAAAACAAATACTCAGCTGATACAAGGAAAATTATGAGGAGCATGTTCAAATTTGTTTAATAAATTAAAACTGCTGAAAATAACATGGTAATTATTTACTGTATTCTCTTGATGCATCAACAAATTTAAGAAAAATTATAGAGAAGAAACATTAAAATTCTCACATATTTACATTCAAATATTTAATTATCATCAAACAAAATTTTCACTTGCATTTATTTATTTAATGCCTATTTGGCAAAAGGAGGTTCAGGCCATGAGGCACTGAGGCTCTTCCACCTTGGGCTTGGGCTTGGGCTTGGGTGAAGGAATTGGGAAGGAGAGATATTAGGTTGCCTGGGAACTCATGGTACCAGACCCACATTTGTCTGCAGTACGTGAGGGAAACCCCAGCTGAAAACCTCACCTAGTTTGAACCCACACTCTACCACTCAGCAGGATCGTGGAAGTAAATACGCTACCGCTAGACCACCGCTGTCAGTACGGTTACATTTCATCATAGGATGTGTTTCTGGAGTCTTTACTTAAACCTTCAATTACTGTAATGTTTGAAGACTACAGTTTGTTTTCTGTAGTCTTCAAAAACTACAATTTGATGACAACAGAAATCTGTTCTCAGATAAAACTTATGCAGCAAATGAAACTATAACAAAATTTGATTGTCGCAAATTCACTATGTTGTTATCACTCATTATCCGCAGAATTTGCTTGTGCAACTATATAAAAATGAACTATAGTGCCTCAAAAGCATATAAATTTTTTTGTAGTTTTTTTTTTTCTCGGAGGAATGACACACATGAAAGATACAAATTAGGTATATGAAAAATATTTTTCCACAATACATAAAATTAAATATTATTTATGTAAAGGTCATTACAAAGACAATTAATTCAAAATCACAAATTTAATTAATCTTACCCATACTCCAAACATTACACATTGTTCTGCAGTTATGACAAAATGTTGCACCTGTTGTTTACAGAAAGATATGTGAACAATTTGTCCAAATAAAGTAGGTATTGGAAGAACAGCTGTAAAAAATAATATTTTAGTGTTTACTAATATTAATAACTCCACCACTATTTGTAGCAGTTTATAAGTTGAAAAAGAACTTACCATCAGCTTTTTGACCACCTAATGTCCACTTCCAACATGCTACTTGCTGATCTTTGCCATCACTAACCGATACTAAATACGTAGCATCAGGGCTCATTCCAACTAACTTGGTACCAAACTCACCATGAGGTTCAAATATGGTACAAATGGGAAGACTACAAGCAGAAAAAAATATTAATTCATTCTTAATGAAGGGCTCTAATGACCTTGACAAGCCCTAAAGCCCCAAAGAGAAAAAACACTTAATGGGCTTAAAATCTGAAGAGAAAAGATATTAAATAAACAAATATAATGTATAAGACTCAATAAAAAATCAGTGCAAAAATTAAAAGATAAATCAGATTTATCAAAACATTATGCAATAATGCTATAAATTACCAATTTTCACTATCCCATACAATAATAACACTGTCTTTTCCTGCATCCGCAGTAACAATCCATTTTCCATATTGATCAGATGCAACTGAGGTAATTGTATTTTGCTGAAAAATGAAAAAAACATTCAGACCTATATTACATTACTTAAATTATTTTATAATAATAATAATAATAAATTTATTGTCAAAAAAAAGTACAAACTGCATTTGACCACGTGGAGGAAAATAAACTAATTTACTCTCCGGAAGCAAGCAAGGGACCATCCCATCAATTCCGATCAAGGGCCCTAAGGCAGAGGTGGATTCAAAAATTTCAGCAAAAATTCCTAGATAAGATAAAAAGTTAGCTGTGAGTTATAATACTAATAGAATGTCAATATGTTTTTAATTTAATGCAATAAATTTGCATGCACAGATAATTTGTAAAGTAGACTTTTGCACAGATAATTTATAAAGTTAAGTTTATATTTTAGTCCCAAACATTCAACCCCTTTTCTAGGTAAGGATAAATAAAGTATCTTGGATAATTACTCTCAAAATACTTACATGTCCTTGTAAGTATGACATCTGTTTGCGCTCATAATCATAAATCACTCCAAAGTGAGCAGCTGTGTAGAATACTCTTTTGCGGCTTTGGGTAGTTATGTCAATGAATGGTACATTGATATTTCTTCCAAATAACCAGCGCACACTCTGAAAAATGTATCTATAAAGGCTAAGTTCAAAGGAAGTACTAGACAATACTATTTTATTTTTGAATAATGATTTCAGATTTATAATTTTAAAAGAATTAAATGATCCATTAAACTGATTAATTGATTTTAAAATAATTAAACACAAAGTTAGGTGTTCCATAAACTCAATTTTACGTTCATATGTATGTTACCTCCAAACATTTTCAGTCAGTTATTATGATACTCACAAAAGGGATGAAAGATGAATCAAATGCTGAGGTACTATCGGATTTTCCTGTATCAGATACTGTAACAGATTCTTCTTCACCTTCAGTATGAGGAGAATAATCAGGCCTTTCAAGACTCTCAGGAGACTCTTCAACAACAGATGATGGTGGAGTTGATGTTGAACTGCCACTGTCTATAGTTAATGTCCACTCCATGTCCAGAAAATTAATCTAAATTGCCAGAAGAATACTGCTGCAAGAGAAAGAAAATATTTAATTTTAATTGCATACACAATTTATCTGTATTTTGGTCAACTAATGGATTCTTTCCATAATTTAATAACAATTTAAGCTTTTAAAACAAAGAAAAACACTCCTAACGCATAAAAAATAAATTAAAGAAGATAAGTAATTTTGAATTATTAAGAAAATAAGTCAAATCACAGAATAAGTAAATGAAGGAGTAAAGAAAAGTGACAGTGTCAAAATATATATCAAGGCATATTTAAGGTAAATTAAAATATACTATAGAGTTTTTCTCTTCTGGAAGGGATTTTGATATTCTATCCAGCTGAATTGCAAATTTATTAAGTGCTTTAGCTATTACTTCAAACAAAAACATAATTTAATTAATATAATTAACATTTCCAATAAATGATATATTTCAGTTTTCATCCAATAAGATGTGAAAGAAGAACTGAAAGCAAAGTACAGAAATTAGGCTTCAAGAGTGTCATTTACCAGAAATATGGATAAAAAGTTTCAACCTCTATGTTCAATTGCTCTGCACCATAACAGGATAGATTAAATCAGTACTTCCAATGAAAATATACAGTACCCATTAGTGAACAACGGCGAAAACGGTTGTCATAGAGACCTCGCCAATTGATTTGTAGAAGTCTCATAGGAGGAAGGGCACTACAAAGAAGAAAGACGGTTTCATCAATGAATATTAATAAAAAATAATCGAAAGATTTCTACATTAAAACTTTTTAAATCGCTATTAACGGTCCAAGCGCTCGAAGCAAACAACGTGCAACTAGCTTCATGATCGCGTTTCCAAATAACATTTACGCCGGAGAAATTCCGAATGTTTTTAACAATAGCCATATTAAAGAACCTGTTTCCACGCACTATTGTTTGGCTGGATCTAAAAATTGTGTCACATACACGGTGAATGCAAATGAGATATAATTATACAAGTACCTCTCCTAAAACAATCTCATACAACAATGGTTCAAAAATGTCGTTCGATGTTAGAAGGCCAGTTCTGGTTCACTTCTTTTTTAAATTGATTTGTCCACTCGTAACGCTTTAAACAATTTGTGTTTCGTGAGTTCGTTTCATCTGCTTATTCACAACTGCTTAATAAATAATTCATTCTTTTTCTAGGTCAGAATCTTCGTGTTGTCTCCGCCAATGGAGAGATCTAACGAGCCCAAGATTTTGAACTGAAAGCTAGGTCAGTATTTAGGATTCCCGTACTTTCAAGACCGACACCCCTTCCGTGAAACCTCCATCCTTCCCCGGCAAAAATATTTTATAATTATAATTTTTATTGTTTTTTTGTTTATTTGGGATTTAAAAATTTGAGTTTTATTTTACACTAGTCGGCCCTGCTCGTCCCGCGCAAGGGAGTCAATGTTGTGGAACGGTTTACTCGTAGTTTACAATGATTGTGTTAAAAAACTCGATGATATTTAAATAAGTTTGAGATATTTAGCGAAAATTCGAAAAGACACATTAATTCGTTCCTTAGAAATGAGATTTTCGCAAAATACTTTCTTAATAATCCTCAATAATAAATAAAGAACTTCCCGTCAACATTTCAATGTTCAATTTCTTTATATAAGCGGTGTTGTCCTGACTTATTGATCAATGCAGAGCCTAAAAGCTAGATAAATGAAATTTCGATAGTTTGTGCCTTCTGTAGTGTAACTATATTTGGTATTTTACCAAATCCTTATTTAAAAAGGGTGAAATACAGTAAAATGTGAGTTTTCGAGTTTTCACTGACTCAAGACAAATTGTGATTTCGTCACAGCATTAATGCGCAAAAATTGTAAACATTAATAAATAGAAACCACCTTGGGTTTTACGATATTTAATTTTGAAACGGACATAAATTATACCATGTTTTTGTCGTTCGCACAAACGACACAATATTTTTGCTATACCCCATGAACTAATGAGATTATCAACTCGAGTTTTGTGTATAAATGTTGCTCCATTAAATATCTCAAAAACCATTTCAGGAATTTTTATATTTTACTTTTTAATGCGTGAAGAGCGATGGAAATGTTCGGAGCATTGTCATACATCACTGACATTAATTATTTTGTAACTGCGTTGATTAAATATAGAAACCAGAAATTTCAACGAGATGTTTCATTTGAAGTGTAGAGGCTCACTCAAAAAGGATTTTTCGAAATTTAGGTTCTAAAGAGGTTATTAAGGGTGAAAGTTTGGTTTTCATTTCACCTCATGAACTAATTACGAGTTATCTCGGTTTTTGGAAATAAAAGTAGTTAAATCTAGTATTTAGAGGCAGTTTTGTTTTCGATATTTAATTTTTTATTGGTGGAAAGGAGAAGACATGTTTTGGACAACTTGTCGTCAGCTCTAACAACATGGTATACTAAATTAGCTGCATTTCACTACCTAACTGAGTTATCATCTCGGTGTCTTTATGTTAGATTTGTTAAATCAAACTATGTTCTGGAATTTTCAATTTTAAAATTTAAATAGATGTAAAGGAGTGCAAATGTTTTGTTCGTTGAATGTACGACATGTTCGTCAAGGCAGATAGAAAAATATTTAAAATCGGCTGTTGAAATTTATACAGGATGTTACTTATATAATGCAGAAACTCAACAAGAAAGTATATTTTGAAATTCCGATTTTAAATAGTTGAAGTAGAGTGCAATGTGTTTTTTTTATAATTGCTACTAAATATCACGAACTATTTAATGTAATCACCCAATTTTCAAATGTAAACGTGTATTATAAACCGACTCTTAATTACATCCAAGTTTCAACCTCATTAAAATGTTCAACAAAACATCCCGCGCGAAGCCGAGCATGCTCGGCTAGTCTATAAAATACTTCTCTCTGCTGTGATGAACAAATGCTATTCAAACAACACAAAAACAAAATTTCATTCCTTCTCTGCCACTGAAATGTAGAAAATTTCAAATACCAGAATTGTTTTAGATATTTGATACAACAATCTTTACACATTAACACCGACGTGACATCTCCGTTTGTTCGTGTAATAGTATAACGAAGGTAGTAGAATTTTTCTTTAATTTCTAATCGTTGTTTGTGTCAGCCGCGAAGCGACCGGATGAAAAAGAGCTTGGAAACTTGGTTCTTCGCGCGTTCTTCGGAGCAGCTCCAAGTGCACTACGCATCGATTTTCTTCTTTCATACATCAAAGACGATTTAGAAAGAGTGGTTGTATGCCCGTTCAAGGATGATGGCAGAGGGGTCCTAGCCGTAGACTTGCGTATAAATAGACACAACGGCCTCTGCTGTGGGTTGGTCATATCTACATGAGACAGAAGATATTGATCGTTGTCACCCTCTCTCTCGACATCCCCATGGAGTGGAGGGTGGAGGGTGGAGGTACTGTACGCAGGGAATCGAGTTCCCCCACCTATGTCCATATGCGAGAGGAACAGACATACCAAATATGGTTGTCTCTTTCAGACGACCGGCACCTAACAACCGCTAACTCTACTTATCTGTAAGTCTATGGTACTAGCGAAGACAATTCAATGCTACCAACATGCCTCTCACGTAAATATAATTAGTAAAATACTTCTAGAGCGGATTGGCCTGTTGAATTGCAAATAGTTGGATAATGAAAAAAAATGAGCTTATCGGCCGTCAGGCTCTGGTCGAGGCATTTATGACTCGGCTTTGCGACTCGTTACTAAAGAAATCAACAATATCCGAGAAAGAAGTTTCAAATAAAGCTACATTCAATCCATTTCATAGAGTCTCGCTTACCTTTTTTTCTACACCCCAAAAATTTAAATGTTCCTCCCAGGGCAACTCTTCGACGACAATAGTAGTGCCACACAATTCAATAGTTTTGTTGTGTTCCTTAAGACTGGTTTTTAAGAAGCAGCCTACTGCATAGATATTTGATCTCAATCGTGAGGAAACCGACATTCGTGTCCACAACTATGGAGCACATCGTATCTCATAACAGCTATTATTTATTTATTTATCGTATGCAAGCACATTTTTGACACACGTCACACTCGTACAAATACGAATACAAATAGAAATATACAAAAGAATCAGTCGTACTTTCGTTACTAAAAATCACAATTATTAAAATGTTGGATCTAAATTATATAAATAAGTTATTGTCTTCAGTGTCATCCCTGAATTGTCCTTTGTAGAGCCTGGGGTTACATTTTCCCACAGTGTGTTGGATCGTCTGGGCTTCTGCACCGCACTCAAACTTACATGACGCCATCTTAAATAAGGTGTCGTTGCACTTGCCGTTTCCAGTACAAATTCTATTAGCTCTTAGTCGTAAGTACCAGAGCAGGGTGAAGCCTTCTGGAGGATTCCTTATGCAGGAAAGAGGGTGATATTCCGTTGGGGCCGAAGACAGACACATTTTAGTCCATTCTTCTTGTAGGTTGAAACTGGAGTTTATCAATCTTACTTCTTTCAGGGGAGGATTACGTGATCTGAGTCTACTTTTGGAGAGGTCAGGAATGTATAGAAAGTTAGGGTTTTGCAAGAGTTTATTGTAGTCCCGGATCAAGGCGTGCTGCTTTCGGAGTCTTGGGAGTGGTAATATGGCTAAAAACCGGGAACCAAAAATAAGGGGTGGATTTGATGGTATCTGTTACGAGGCGCATGATTCATTTGAGTATCTATTACTTTTGTGTGTGCACTATTTAACATTTTGACGAGAAAAATTCGGCAGTCGAGTAGACTAATCCCAGCGCAGTTGTTCTCAGAACTACAGCTGTTCAGCCCCACGCGATGGAGCACAATTTTTGAAGGATATTTATCCTTGTCTTAAGTTTCTCAGATACCGATTTTAAATGGCACTTGAAGGAGTGTCCTATCCGGGCTTATGCCCAGATATTTGGGGTATCTGGTGTTTGAGGGTCTGGTTGCCAAAAGGAACCTTCAGTTCTTTATCTGCAGAAACGTTGCAGAGATGGAAGCAAGCAGTTTCAGTTTTTCTATCGTTAAGCTTCAGTTTCCAGCGCTTTAAATACTTCCTGGGCATTTCCAGGTCTTCTGGAAGAATCGATTCAGATGTATCTAAGACTGTACTCCTCGTTGCTATAGCCCAATTGTCCGCGTATCCCAACTTCATTGACTTTGTATCGGGCCTGTCTGATATGTACAGGCTAAAGAGCAGTGGAGCAAGTACTGAGCCTTGGGGCAGCCCTTTAGTCAGGTTTCGTTTGCTTTTTAGCATTCCTCCAGTAGTTACCTGAAATTTTCTGTTTGTAAGACGTACTGTTGTGTTACATTTTATAGTGCGGAGCAGTTGAAGTAGCATCCCTTGTCTCCAGACTGTGTCGTATGCAGAGCCTAAGTCTTTGAATGCTGCGGAGGTTTTAGTCTCTTCCGAAAATCAGCCTCGATAAAGCTGGTCAGAGGACTTGGTCGGCACAACTTCTGTTGGACCGAAACCCTGCTTGTTCTATTGGTCTATTGTGCAGCCAAAATTGTACAGCAAACTCGGGTAAGAAGGATTCTTTTCAGTAGTTTACAGGTAACGTTTAAAAGAGGATTGCTCCGGTAATACTCAGGTCTCCTATCACCTTCATCGCTTTTCAGAACAGCAAAATTACTTTGGTTCGTTTGAGGAGCGTTGGTACTTTACCGGATTTCATTATATTCGAGGAGAGAGCCATTTTCTTCCGTATTTTATGCCTTTGTTCACTCGGAATTCACGGTAGATCCCATCAGTGCCCGCGGATATTCCTACTTTTACTTCTTTCAAGGCTGCTGTCACTTCAATCACATCCACAGGTCTAGAGAAGCCAGTACCTTTAGCCCTCGCTTTCCCTAAATATTTTAATTGGTCCTTTACATCTTTAGAATTTTGGCGGTCTCTTTTTATTCTACTCCTTGCCTGGATGTGGTTGGAAATCAAATTTGGATCTATGATAGAGGTTGATCTTCAGGGTTTCTTTCCAGTATTAAGTTTCCGCAAGAGGGCCCACGCCTCCCACTGGACTTATATCTAACAACTTTATTTCCTACGAACAAATTCTCATAGCCACTTTGGCGCCAGCTCTCATTCGGTACTCGCCTCTTATTGGTGAAGGGTGAAAGGGAGGGAGATGCGGCCGACTACAGCTGATTGAAACCACTCTGAGAAATTCTCTATCATATTTCCTCCCCTGACGGTTCTTTGATTAAGGTCTCTACTCCTGCACAATTGTTTCTGTAATGCTAAAAAAATTGTTAATTTTATTAAAACGTTAATGAGTTTCAATTTTCCCATTATTGTTTAAGGATTCGTTATAATTAATTTTTTTTTAATTTACCACATCATTAAAAAAAATTTAATCCTATTTGATAACGACACAAAATTATTTTCAAGCATTCTTAATTGATTCTTACAATTTAGATTTCTTAATTTTTATCTGTATTTTAAGAACAGTACGTGAAGCTTTACCTTCTTAATACTTACTTTCCAACCAGGTTACTCAAGATCATCTTCAAAAATAACTGGAAGCATCAAATGCAATTTGAAGTTCTTACAGTAGCACGCTCTCCGACGGGTCGCTGCAACTGGAACTGCCTCGTTGCATCAAAACGGTTACTCCAACCTTAGACTGAACAGTTCCACGTGAAACCGTCTCGGTGAGGTATCGTTGCAACGGCGCTAAGGGGAGCTTGACACTACGCGACTTGCATCGGCGACACGTCGCCCCTTTCAATTTGACATGGTATATACATGGTCCCTGAGAGAAACGTGTCGCTGGGAGAAAAGTAGAATAAAGGTAGTCAGATGTGCGAAGTGTCAGTCGTGTTATCTCTCGACTGATGCATTTCCATTGGTTCGCCATTTTGCCCGATGAGAGGGTGGGGGTAGGGGCAGTCGGTGCTGTAGCCATGGCGTCCTCGAAGAGGTCCGGTACGACAGGTCAGGTACTGTTTAACATTTGAGCGGTCGGTCGGGGGGCGGTAAGTGCACAACTCCACCCCGTCCTGATGTCCCGCTCCGCCCCGCACTGATTGGCCGCCACGCTTGGCCAATCAGGATGAAGCCCACCAACCTAACCTGTATATTAACCGACGCGTGACTCGATCGACGTCGCAGAGTGCGACAGCGACTTTGGAGTCTGTTCACACTCTGACATTGTCCTGAAAAAGGCAAATGATGGCCGAAACTTGGTAGTTTTATGTACTAAGACGCAGTTTGTCCCGGACAAACAAGTCCATACTGACTCCGGCCGCGGAAGCCTACGTTTATATTATCTTTAGTTTGGCAAATTTTAATTTATTCTGGAAAGAAGAAAATTATAATAAATATTATGAACTTTTTGAAAGAGAAGATAACTATTGTGAGTAAAAAGTAATTGCAGGAAATAAAAAATAAAATATAATGACATTTCGAATTGATTTTATATTTTAAACTACATAATAGAAGTATACAGTACACAAACAAATTATAACTTACGACTTTTTGTATAATTCATTTAACTTGATTATAAAATGGTCGTAATTAGTAGAATTAATATGTTATACAGGAGAGAAGTTATGAGCAGAAACCCATGGAAGGTGCGCACGCGCGAGCATCGCCCCCACCTCGCTAACCCTCACAATAACAGCGCGTTTTCCCCCTCCACAGCCAACAATCTGCGTGAGGAATTTCTTCACTCTCCTCGCCTCTTGTACTTAAAATGTAACATGACAATTCTCTCAAGTTGTCTCGATGCCACTTCGTTGGAACAACGGCACAAACAGTTCCGCTTGGGACCGTCACAAGGCACTGCAACGAAAGTTGTGGAGCGAGATTTGTCTCGCGTGTCCGGAGCGTACTGACCATTCTTGCAACAGTGATGATGTGGCTTCAACGTGTGTCTGCAGAATTCAGCCATACATTAACCCTGAATGAAACTGTTTGTCTAGTCAAAGATTTTAGTTTACAGCACACGTTTCCTAAAAATCGAAATAAATTAGGGTCAAACTTCAGTTTATTCTGCATTGACAAAGGAACTTGTCTAACTCGAGGAGACAGACCCGCTACAGGTGACTCGACGCAACCACGTCGTTACAAAAGCAGTCGTAGGGGAGCATGTGTGGGTTACTTGACGGGCTCTCAAACCGGACCTTCTGTACACCAATGGGTTTTGGTATAGAAGAGCAGTAGGTTCCTTCGCAAGAGACTCCGACGGCCACTCAGAAGGGGTAACCCTTTGACCGTAAGAAGGAATGTGAAGTTGTGACCTAGTGGGAAGATCAACACAACACCTTTCGCCGAAGTCACCGCGCTGAGCTCCCACTCGACTGAACTGGACCAAAGCCTTTCCCACGATTCTCGCAGTCTATCCCACGCCGACAACTTGGGTAACGGATCGAACTATAAGATTACCCTGTATATGGTAGTATATTGACCATTTTCCGGGTGACACTCGGCATAAGTCTTTAGGTGTTCACACCTGACGCCCCTATTTGGGTTGGACTGTGCCGGGCAATACGCTTTCCCCAACCCTGGAGGCGGGTAGGAGGCATCAGCTTCCGATAGGTGAGCAGGATTGCTGCTCGGTTGCTGTTAGCGCATGTATCAGTAGAGAAGTACGTTAGACACCTCTCCGCCCACCAGAGTGGATACTAGGAGATGCGATGGGTTCAACTCAGTGTTGGTGTTTGAAGATACGCTCCTGCGCCTCGCCCGGAGGCAACCCCTGGTCTCACCTCCTCTGTGCAGTTCCATGTTACAAGGATGGAAGCTCCCCTTCAGTGGGGAGCGAAAGCCAGGACAATAGACTGGAGGCTACGGAGGTGAAAGTTAACTTCAGGCTAATTAGTAGACTGAAGGTCTACACGGTAATGTCTCCCGATACTTGGTTCTTATAGGTAGATTAGGGAGAAAGGGAGAGACACCACACGATCATGTGACCAACTACAGCTGATTGAAACCTTGATGGTTCTCTCTGGATTAAGTTCTCTATTTAGTGGAACTGCTCCACAGCTGTCGCGGAACCGTTACGACTCCGCGACTGGAATTGCCTGCCACACCGCTATGGCAGACGGAACTGCGACACCTACACATTTCGCTCACAGAAATCTCGCAATTCTCATCTAGTGATCTTACGCTTATATAAAAAAAACTTCTAAACAATTGCATGTTCTTTCGTACACAATAATGAATAGAAGGAAGTTACAACACTTCTCTTGGCATCAAATATTCAAATAACGAGTCACTAATATTTTCAACAGTGATAATTACGTTGTAGTGCAGTGATAACCTTGTACCCAACATCTGCGGTATAGAACATCGATGGAGTGAGTTTTTTCTTTCGCCCCACATGATATGTTTGCGTTTATAGCGTAATTTATACAAATTATGTGTCGAAATAGGGGGAGTGAACAAAACTGGAATAGAATAGATCGATTGCTTCGATGTACTTTGACTCGGGGGTGCACCCAGATTTGTTTTTCTTTTGAGGGGGCGGGGCACAACAGTGCCAATATTGAGTACGGATAATGTTACTAATATAAATAAAAAGGAACAAAATTAATCATACGTATAAATAATAATTTTAAGCAATAACTATTTAATAATACTACAATGTTGAGATAAAGTGTGTACACTGAATTTACTAAATGACAAATTCACATTATCATAGTATTAAGTTCAATAAGTAATATTGAAATGGACAGTTGAGTTTGTTTATAATTGCATTTATCAGACTGTCATCGCTTCTGGAGGAGGGATTACACACAGATTCTCAATTGGGGCCTCTCAGCCTCAGCAAGTCGCTGAAGGATCTCACCTCCAGACGTTCTTCGGGGAAGCCCCAGACAGGCTCCAAGAGTGGGTGTCACCGAGGCTTCGACAACAATGTGCCCTGCTTCTGTAACCCAATGCTATCTTACTGAGCACACTACAGGTGATTTCCGTTTTTTTAACGTAGTGTGTGCGGGGTTGTAAATAAAATTGTTGTGCACACATATGAGTCAATGGCTACGCGGTGTTCATTACAGTTTGATTCCATTAAATACGCCAAAATGTCAAAGTGGTTAGCTTGCAGTTTTATAATCACCAACTTCTTTTACAAATTTATTAATTTTCTTAACATTATACACAAAATCAGCATTTGCCTTCCTTCATCTCACCATAACTTAAGGTGATTCTTTGTATAGTCGGCCCATAAAAGTCGACCATAGCGAAGTTCAACAAAAACTTTTTTTTCTAGTTAATTACGTTGAAAAATGAGGTTTATGCCCATTGATTCCATATTTTTGTCAATTCTTACCATTGAGTAAATCCAAGTCTGTTTTAACATACATCAAGCCTTTACGAACAGCAAATTGAAAATGCTTAAAAAGCACTCTCCTAAAGATTATTATAGTTTTTTATACGGAAAAGTAATTTAGAAAAAAGGAGCATTTTTCGTTTTTGAACTCAAGAATGGTCTTCGTTTGACTAAAATAATATAATATGGTTGAAAAGAATAGAATGAAGTCTAAACTTTCCGTATAAAAAACTATAATTATCTTTATGAGAGTGTTTTTTAAGCATTTTTCTGTTCATATAGGCTTGATTTATGTCGAAACAGATTTCGATTCACTCAATAGTAAAAAATGACAAAAATATGAAGTCAACGGGTGTAAGCCTCATTTTTTGACGTAATTAACTAAAAAAACGTTTTTGTTGAAGTCCGCGATGGTCGACTTTTTTGTGTCGATTATACAAAAAATGACCCTTGTATGTTTCGAATGCATCGTGAGAGTGCTCTCGCTCCGCTGTATTTCCTAGTCCCTCCCTTATCTGGAGGTTCCTGTCACCCTTCCCGTCCTTGGTGTCAAGGCGGGGAACAATGAATGTGATGTGTGCTTGAGTGGTTGTTGATTTGAAGAAGTGACAGCGTTTGACAGAGAAAATGCGGTACCAATCTACAATTCAAAAAGTAGGCATTATTCCTATTATACCGGCTTTGGATGGGTTGCGTTTTCACTCGTTTCGGCGTAGTCGCAAGTCAAAATGAAGACAAAAATATCACTTCCTCAGATGTTAAGGAGTTTAAATCTTACGTACACATATTCAATACTGTCCACTCTAGATACCGATATTAAAATATCACCCGGATCGGAAGACGTTTACCCCTTTTTCCCCTTTGGAAGGTGGGTGATTTAGATGTTGAACAATCAACACGTAGCAGCACCAGGATTCAAGTTGCGCATCCGATTGAAGTGACGTCACTGCATTAGGGCGAAGCCTTCTTGTAGAGAAGCGATAAAATGCGCTTTTTCTTTTGTGATCAGCGCCGACCAGTTTCTTCAAATTCGTCCTCCATTTTCTTTTCAATATTGTGAGACTTTTTCATTCAATATAAGAATTTAAAATTACAAGGCAAGATGTAAACGAAATGAACTTGAAAAGCGTCAGGTTTAAACAAACATCTATAATCAATAGTCACTTTTAAAGAAAATAAGTTTCAGAAATTTAATTATTAATGTTGAGTCAATGGAAGTGCACAAGCCGTGGGGAGCGTCACCTGGGATACAGTTTGTGAGCTTACTACAGTTCAAATTTAATTCTTATTAAAAAAAACATTAAAAAAGTAATAGCACTTTCCACAGAAATAATCTTCGAAGCAATTGGTTAAATAGTATAACAGAAGAAGAAGTGATATTTTCAAGAAGTTAAAGCATGTCTAAAACCGAACGGGAAAAATAACTTCTTCGAACGGACGCTTCCGAGTGCAGGATGACGGAGAGCACGACGACCTCGCAGTCCGGGTGGAAATGACCCAAAGGAAGAAGCGACTCATCCGCGGCTTCCTTAGAAGAGGAGGATTCGTGAATCACGCACACCAAACAGGTCTCCGACGGCCGTCATATCAACTCTGTCATTCATCCAAAACGCCTCTCCGCCCGAGATAAACAGCAAGTTCACAGCGAGGAGTCGCACTCGGTCTGACACGATTTCCATCTCGCCACAAGAAAGAGAGCAACACGAAAGAGCTCGATAGCAGAGCATATACGGCGGTACGCACAGGCACAGAACAGCGGCTCTCGCACAACTATGAAAAGTGACGTATACAGATTGCTATTCACTTACTGCCTCGCATTAAGTGTACATGTGCTGGCCGCGCCTTTCGCGGATCCGACAAGTAAGCCTTCTTCCATCGATGATGCGGTAAGCCCTACGTTGTTTTCTTCTTCTTCGTCTTCTTCTTCTTCTTCTCTCTCTGCATTCGCTTCTTCTTACGTAACGTTGGACATTGCAGGTACAATTCATGAAGCGTTACGGGTACTTGGAGAAGGGTGTCATGAACTCTGATGCACTTTACACTGAAGATGCAATAGTTGAAGCGATTAAGACTATGCAGAAATTTGGAGCAATACCACAAACTGGTATTATCGACAACAGTACTCAACAAGTACATTTTTTTTGTCCGTTTATTCAGTCAATACATACTTAACTAAGCTGAATATATTTCATGTAATTTATAATATAGGATATATTTCTTTGCAGCAAATAAGAAATATTTGTAAGGGGGATGGATTGAAGTGTTCAGAGGGTCCACATTACCTTCAAGGCAGCTTATTATCTAGAGCCATAGAAATTAACTAATTTTTTTGGTTTATAACATATTTTAATTTATACTAAAATCAAGTTATTGATTTCCTAAGAATTCAATAAAAAAAAGTAACTTCATTTCATTTAATTAGATGAGATATTATTCTTTTAGTCTCCCTAGAAACAACAATTGTCATTTTCATCTTTGATTGTGCCACATACATATCACATTATCTGAACTATTAAGAAAGATTGTTTAGATTCCTAGGATAACAGTTCTCATAACACAACAGTAATTATTTTTTCCTCTTTAATGTCATAGCTCCTGAAGAAAAAGCGATGCGGAGTTCCAGACGTCATTCGTCCTAAACGAGCGAAGAGGTTCATCATAGGCTCCGAGGGGTGGAGAAAACGCAATATAAGTTACTTGTATGAATATCCATTGGTGTTCATTCATTTTACTGTAATACTACAAATTATTATTATTAATATTAATTGGGGCTTTAGCGCTCACCAACAAACACTACAAACTAACACAAAACAAATTGATAATCTTGCAAAATTTTACAAACAAAATAATCAGAACTTCTTAGTTTTCTTCTTTAATTTGTACATCTGAAATTAACTTGCTGATCATGATATAAAAACAAGAATGCGATGAATTAATTACTAATATAATACTTATTCGATTTTAGTAATGTTTATCGATTAACCAATCACATGTTGTTTCAGTGTTGCAAACTGGACCCCAAAACTAGGTGAAGAAAGTGTTGTCAGAGAAATGCAAAAAGCATTTGACTCGTGGAGTGGATACGCAAGACTCAATTTTCAAATCAGACCTGACCCTAACGCAGATATCATTATAGCTTTCGGGCGAGGTCCCCACGGAGACAAGTAAGTTCTATTTATTGATTGAAAAGAAAAATCTCGAATTATCGTACCATATAAACCTGTTGCAACTGCAGCTATCCCTTTGATGGGCCTGGAAATATTCTTGCCCACGCTTACTTCCCATACGAAGACGGCAGTTACGGAGGAGATATTCATTTTGATGATGATGAGGAATGGACTGTGAATCCGGGAGAATTGGACAGTGGTATGTAGCGTCCATGAATTACATAGTCATATTGTCATTTAACAAACACTGAATTCCTTTTGTGATTAATTCTGTATCCACAATCAGGAGTAGATTTTTTCACTGTTGCTGTCCACGAGCTGGGACATAGTCTGGGCCTTGCACATTCCCCTGTATCTGGTTCTATAATGTTCCCATACTACAAGGGCTATCAACCCAATTTCCAGCTGGATTATGATGATATACTAGCCATGTATGAGATGTATAGTGAGTATTAAGAAATTTTTTAACAACTCTGAAGTTTATCATCGAACACATCCAAAAATGAATATTTTGATATCCTCAACATGCCATTCCACAAGGTTTCATAATATTAAAAAAAAATAGTTTACAACTTGTTTGACTGGTGTCTAACTGCATTTTCAAGTATACAACACATGAAAAATTCCTCAATTTTTGACAGTTTCTAAACACATACAAGATGATGTCCCCAGTAGCAATGCAACTAATGACAAAACAGAAGAGACATTTGACGGAGAAAATAATTCAAATTCAAGTGACGATAGAGATGAAGAAACTACTGAATCTACAAACAAATCTAATGGCGATGAGGAAAAGTCTGAATTTCCCACTTCAACACCAAAACCTACAGTAACGTATGAAGGAGATGATGAAACAGTTGACGAACACCTTCATCACAACAAAGAAGGGACCACAAAACCATCGTACATACCAAATCTTTGTGAAGGCAAAATTGATGCCATTTCCATGTTGCGAAGTGAACTGTTTGTATTAAAAAACAATGTATGTGAATTCAATATTGACTATTTTCCTTATACTATTATTTCTGCTCATTTCTTAAAATTATCATTCATGCACCAATTCCTTGTTCTCTCAAGTACATTTGGAGACTATCAAACAGGCACGAAGTACTACCGGGATATCCTGTTCCCATCCATCAATTCTTTGAGGGATTACCACCTCCAGTCGGCTCCGTGGATTCTGTTTATCAGAGAGAAACTGATCAGAGCATCGTCTTATTTACAGGTAGGAAATAGTGTTACTCGACAAAGTGTCGAGAGAACTCTGTGGAATACAAAAATAAATGTATTTCAGGAAGTACATTTTGGGTTTATGATGGAAATAAATTCATTGAAAACAGCCCACAACCACTGGCATCTTTGGGTCTTCCAAATTCTCTACACAAAGTAGATGCAGCGTTCATTTGGGGGAAAAATGGAAAAACTTTTATATTCAGGTAAATCGATTCTTCTTATTACTTTTTAAAATTTTAATTTTTAGACCACTGAATATATAATTCAACAAATATTGTGTACAAGATGAAAAAAAATTTCTTTGAAAAAAAAAAGTTTCTTTAAAAAATTCCCACTTTACATTAAAAATAAAATACTGCTGTCACGAGAAAAATATTTTTTCCCACTTTCTATCATTTGAACCTTTACTTTTTAAGCGGAGAAAAATACTGGAGGTTTAATGAAACAACTCGAGAAATGGATGTAGGATATCCACATAATATCTCAAGATGGAGAGGAATACCACCTCACTTAGATGCTGCGTTCACATGGACAGACGGTACAAATTCATTTTCTACAAAGAAAAATCCTAATAAACAAAATTACTTCTTTACTTAATTTATTTTTATTTTTAGGTCAAACTTATTTCTTCAAAGATGACTTGTTTTGGAGGTTTAATAATCATATAATAAAAGCTGATGAACACTTCCCACAGCCGTTAGCATGGTATTGGTTCGATTGTGCTTTCCATCATTAAATCCTTTGACAAACCATCAAATAATACTCAATGTTCACACAGCAACATCAGTGAAAGAAAAAATAATCTCACAATAATTATTTGCCAATCAATTGTATATTTGAAATAGAGTAAAATTTATATAAATAATTAAATACAACATATTCTACAAAAATAATATTCTTGTACACCTATTAACAAATTATGTAAAATCATACAGAAAATTAAGTAAAAACAGACAAAGATCAACTGTCTTAGCATTCAACACTTCCATTAGTTCCATAGTACGATTCATTATAGTTCAGATAAATGAACTTCTCAACAAGGATGTAGTAAATTGAACTACTTAACAATTATTTCTCAGAATCATTTGCAATGAGACACTACTAACCTTCAAAACTTTACATCGATAGAAGAAAAATAGTTTTCTTTTACTCAAATGTACAAAATATACACAATTATAACAAGCATTCTATAACACTTGAATCCATGCAGTTTCAATCCTCAAACCTGCATCATGGGCAAAGAACCTAACAGAACTCTGAAGTATATCAAGTTTTGCCCTCTGATTATTCATGGTCTCATGTTGCAGTTCATAACATCCTAAATAGAAAAGGATTATTGCTTATTCATAATTTCAAGTTTTTCACAACACAAAAATATTAAATCGCAAAAAATTTAAGAAATAATTTAATTTTTGTTGGAGATTGTAGCAAGTATATAAAATACACTTTTCATCTTTCAGCTATGCTTAATTTATTTATTTTTAATTTAAAACTACACAATGTTTCTTCATAGTGGAAATAGAAGTATCTTCATATAGTGTGACTCAATTCTGTCATCATGCAATGATGTCAAAAAGCTAGTAAAATAGGTATATGTTAATCCCATCTTGAAATAATTACGAAATGAGAGGTAAAATGGTGAAGTTAAGAAAAAGAGAAAAGAAATATTGAAACAAGTTTCTAAGAAAGAACCTATTTAGGTCTCCAAATTATATTTCAATGTTTGTTCCATGAAGAAACTAAGTTATTGATAATAAAATTATAGAAATGAAACACCCAAGAATATTTTCGCTTCAATATCAGCTTCTCATATAAATAAATTTCATTCAATTCATTGTCTTTATATTAATTCCTGTATACAACATCATTGAGAGCAGAATGTAGCATATTACAAATATATATAAACTGATCTGAGAACTAAA
Source organism: Laupala kohalensis (assembly GCA_002313205.1). NCBI lineage: Eukaryota > Metazoa > Arthropoda > Insecta > Orthoptera > Trigonidiidae > Laupala > Laupala kohalensis. The sequence goes on along the minus strand of NNCF01127567.1, from coordinate 139,159 downwards.
ATAAACTCAATATATTTGCAAAAGGAAAAGAAAAAAGAATCTAAAAACACCTTTTATCCTTTTTAATGAAATGGATGAAACAATAATTTTTTTGATCAATCCCTTGAAATCCTCCCATAACTTGACTATCCAGACTGAACAGCTAAAATTCACCACTTGGCATTGTCTAGCTTCTAGTGAGCTCGCTTTTACAATCAAATTAACCATTTGGTGTGGTTTATGTGAAACAAAAAATAAATATGGGACTATTTCATCAAGCGAGATTCCTTAGCAGAACCCTTCAAGCTGGGTTGCATTTTTAAAAGACTAACGAAACAGACAGATTGAAGGTAATTATTCTCTAGAAAAATCCCCTCCTTCCAGGTGACATCCACAGAAAGTATTTGTTTCTTAATGTTACCACCTACTCATAAGAACACGAAAATTGAAGAAAGGAATACGTAGTTCAATTATTCCTCCAAAATTCACTCCAAATAACAGCAAATAACTATGAGCAAGCCTCCTCATTGAGGGTGAGGTTTTAGAAATTGACTAAGGCATTAACAACATAATAAAAATTAAATCGACCACCGTCCAACTTTTCTCATAGAAAATCATAGTGTATGTGTAAAATTGATGAAGGCAAAAAGAAAATGTTTGAAACATCATGATAAGTTGCAGTAGAAGTAGGTGTTTTTAAGAACAAAAAAAGCACAAGAAAATAAATTACAGAAATCTGACCATAATATACAACGAGGGCAAGTCAATATACAAGTCACAAATGTCAGTTTCCCTTTTACCAATTTAAATTACGAGCGCAGTCAGTCAGTCAGTCAGTCAGAAGCAGTCAGTGCAAGATGGCAGTTATGTTGCACGAGTGTACACAAGAAGAACAGCGTGCAGTTCTGCGTTTCTTGAGGGTTTCAGAAGAAATGCATCACGAAATGCGTCTCGTGTACAGTGACAACTGTTTCTCACAGAAAGCTGTGTTCAACTGGATCCAGAAGTTTAACAAGGGAAGGCAAAGCACCAGAGATGGGGAGCGTCCTGTTGCAGAGGCGTTAATTGCAGTCACAATGCAGAGTGGAACAAATCATTTGTAAAAATAATTTGGGTGGCTGTCATTTTAAAACTGATGATGCCGTAATCAAAGAGCTTTCTCGCCGGTTGCAACAGCAACCAAAAATTTTTTCTGCCATCGATTATCAAGGACTTGTAAAGAAATGGGATAAGTGTCTGAATGTACGGGGTGATTAAGTCAAAAAGTGAAATAAATGTCAGGAAGTTACTTTGATTATTATTGCCCCTATCCAGATTTGTGACTTATTTATTGACTTACCTGCATATAATAATATATGTATGGATAAAATACCTCATAAGTCATGTAAAGAACCCTTCTTAAAATTTTAACTACAACAACTCTGAGGAGTAGGATCAAGGCCTGATCGTTTCGTGATGTGCACTCGTGTAAATTCCTCAGAAGTTGTGGGATGAATTCCCACAGTGCTCTTCAATTGTTCCATAGTCATCCCAGCTCTGAAGAAACAAAAATCGAGGAGATTAACACACACACTCGGTAATACAATAAGAAAATACCCATACACATAAATATTTGTCTCTTACTTCATTGCAGCAGCAAAGCCCTGAATAACTTCTCCGGCATTCGGTCCAACGAAGTGCATCCCAAGCACAAGCCCCGGGGACTGCCGCTGACAGATCACTTTCACATAGCAGCGAGACGGATTCCTTTGAGGGATGAAGAATTCTGTGGGTTTATAGAAAGCATGGTACACTTCCACATTATCATCTCCCAACTTCTTAACAGCAACCTCTTCGCTGTATCCAACAGTGCCGTATTCCAAGGGTGTAAATACTGTCGTTGCCACATTGTGATAGTCCATCAACTCTCGGCTTCCATCGAACAACCGTCGTGCTAATAACTTACCAGCTTGGATAGCAACTGGGGTTAGCTCCGGCTTCTCCTAAAAACAAGAAAAGAAAAGAATTTGCAAACAATTATTTGTATCCTTATTAGAAACCAGTATAAATTATACAGAACATGGACTGATGACCTACACACTACTTACTAACATAACTATATGCATTTAACAGAATAATAATAATAATAAAAATGAAAAGATAAAATTAGAAGGAATTTTTACATGTTTTGCATGAAAATGATTTATAATTACATTGGCTTTAAAAATTACACTCTCATAAGTTATATTGGTGTTAACACTACTAATTTTATTTTATACATTATGAATCAAGCAATACAAATTTTTTTCTTTTAACTAGCTTCTTACTTAAAAGTAACACTTTCAGACCTTTAGGAAGTAAATCATATATTTAGATAGCTTTATTATAGCTGCTTTTATTGCCATTCATTTTTTCCATTTCTGGTAAAATAATACTCTTATTCCTAGTTCCACTATACGATGTAAGATCGATATTTTTAAGTACATCATAGTGGTATAAGAGTGATATACCTGAATTAACTATAAATCTTGATAAAATAAATAAGGTTAAATCACTATTTTACCACAAAACGTCACTACAATTTACCCTTTGATCAAGGGCACGCTTCTGGGGGATCTTACTCCCATCCTCATTAAGTGCAACTGGAGCAAAGCTATTTAAACAATCAGGCGTTATCTCCTAATCAACCTTTTCTCCAATAAAATTTAAATGCTCAAAATGAAAATTTCAGGTATTTTAAGTTTGGGTAACAGTTCTCTATTACTCTAATAACAGAGAAGTATAATTAGTTTCCTCATTTATACCAATTGTTTTATGACAAAATATTATAAATTATAATTAAGAAAACTATTTTATTTGTATCCATTACCTAACATTATTTTAACAATATTCAGGAAGTCGCTTGAATCTTTTCAAATACACAAGTGTGGTATCTGAGCGCAATGATTTCATAATTTGTGCGTCAAACCTCTGAAAGAGTGAAATATTTTTTTGAAATGTCCAACGACAGATAAAAATAATGAAAAATTCACAGTAAATTTCCTTCAAAGAAAACTATATCTCACAGACGTTACTTAAAAACCAGTCAATTTTAGAAAATAAGTATTTTCTCCACAAGATGTGATTTATTCTGTCATCAATAATTATACAAGTATTTCATTTAAATGGCAGGTTATGGTAGATTTTTATGTTGACTTCAAAACAATATAAATTTATATTGTTTATAAATTATAAATAATATAAATTCAAGAAAAATTGAAATTTCTTAGTTTATGATCAAAGGTTAGAACTTCCAGTGCAGTAAAGGGGTTCCTTTACAAAGTTTAAACCACGATTGTTGAACTTGGAAGTTTAAATGAAGAAATTATATTATTAAGACTTCACTGTGTAATATGACAAGTATCTCATTAAGACAACATTGTGGCAGAAAGAAGAGGTTTGCTAGGCGTGGTGTCATTGCAACACATTTAATTAATATAATTTATTACCTCATGAAGACTTCACTGTGTGAATTTCCTAAATAAAACTGAAACTCAAATGCAGAAGGAGCAATTGTTCTCACCTTAGAAGTGAAGAAGCATCAATTTAAAATAATTTATAACTTGTTTTCTCATCAAGACTTTACCGTATGAAATTCCTTGATCATTTTACGTGAATGTTTAAATGTATGGAAGATATCTTATGTTTAAAGTGTTTAAATGTACGTAAAGACATCTTACATGTATGTAAGATATTCAACACAATAAATACTTACATGTAAAACATCCCCTAGAGCAAAAATGTGAGACACATTAGTCTGTTCGTTGTCTGCATCAATTTTCCCTGTTTCCTCGATCGTTTCAACACCAGCTGCATCAACTGCGAGTTCACGAGTGAGTGCACGCCGACCAACAGCAAAAAGAACTGTATCAAACACGTCTGAATGTGAAGTTGAACCATCCAAATTGCTCCAGGTTAATTTAAGTTGTCCATTTTCCAATTTATCGACATGAGAAGGTATGCACCTGTCTAGAAACTTCACTCCTCTCTCTCTCATTTCCTCACAAACTAAAGAAGCCATTTGCTGATCAAACCCACGAAGAGGTACAGAGCGGACCATTACAGTAGTGTCAAAACCAAGTCCATTCAGAAATCCAGCACATTCCAAACCAATGTCTTGATTTAATTAAGGAAAAAGCATCAGAAATCACTGGCACAACGTAGTAAACAACAGCAAAATACAGTTACTTTTTCCCTTCCCAACTGACACAATCTACGATCTGTCATTACTGTTTTGCTCCAATTGTGGGAACAATAAAATATGAACAATCAAGTACACTAAACTAATAGAGAAACTAACACAGGAAAGTTACAACTTTCAAGAAACTTGAAGTATTTTTTGCTGGAAGATATTATGTCCATAATTCACCTTTATTAATTCAAGAACATTTAGTGAAGGATACATCCTGCTCCAATTATTATTGTTTTCCCAGGAGGATTTTTTAAGCTGAAGATATCATCACTAGTGATTCCAAACTCAACAGCCCCAGGTACATCTGGATACCTTGGTCTCCCTCCAACAGCAATAATGACTTTATTAGCACGGAGAGCTCTTTCTTTACCATCTTGAAAAACTGCATTTACGACATGAGGGTTGATAAAACTACCTCGAGCATTAATATATTCTATTTTCCTAAAAAATAAATAAAATTATTTTACTGATCAATATCAATCGATTACATCACACTAAAGTATTTGGAAGATGTGATACAAGTTTGTCCTGGGATGCATTAATAAATTGAGCAAGAATTCTGAAAAAATAAAAATACCTCGATTAGAATTTCCAAAATGATTAAGATAATCAGACATTTACTTTAAAAATATAAAAAATTAGAAAGAAAAAAGATTAGGTTCAATAAGCTTACGAGCTTTCATGAGGTAATATGTAGTTTTTTTTATCGATTTCAGGACATTACCTTTTCTTAATTTTAACTTTCTGCAAAGAACCAATATTCAAATATAACCGAATAGTTGGTTTCAGAGAGACGAAAATTCCTGCATTAATCCAGAACATTTTATCACATCACGCAAGAAGACAAAAATGCACACAATATCTAAGCAAAGGAGACGAGATGCCATCATGCTAGATAAGATGGTAAAATATGCCTGCACAACAAATGAAATACATTAGCTACACACCAGAAGAGAGCCAAAGAATCAGTCAGCATCAAGGGAATGGTTGTGTTCTAAGGGAATGACTAAAGTAGACAGTGTTGTGAAAAGGTTTGGAATAGCTACTTTTAGTTTCAGAAGAAAATAATGGAACATCAATTTATAATATTAACTACCAATAACACACATTTTTCCATTGTGGAGAGACAAACGGGGATGGAACTGTAAAAATAGTCCCAAATTTATTTTTTTCTAGAATAGAAAGATTGGCTATCCTTAGTATCTTATTTCTTTAACTGACACATTTTTCCATCTTATCTAGAATAGCCTCTTCTATACAAAACACTCTATCCCAGTTTCTACAAAACAATACAGTACTTAATACTCAACAAGGCACATACAGAGCAAAGCAACAAGCTATAAATTTTGTACATGCAACCTTGTGCTGTTAAAATGTAAAAAAAATAAAGAATCACATATTTTAAATTGTCAACGGACCTCTCTCTTGCAGCATTCCCATTTCTTCTTTCTAGTAGATTTGCATCATCTAACGCTTTTGTAGCCGAGGGCCTTATGTTTTCTTTGCTGTAGAAGTAGACGAGCTAAGATGTTTGAGATACTTATATTATGCTTTGACAACTTAATAATTACATACTATAATCCAAACTTAAAATGAGTGGCTCATGTTGCATTGCCGTTTAAAAGAATTTATTTGTGCTACATCATCGCAGAAAAGAAAGTGGCAAAACATAAATTAATGAGATTACCTTGCAACAATAAAAACTAATATTAAACAAATAAAAAAAACTCTCACAAAAACAACTAACAAAATGTTTTACAGGTATTTTCCCTTCATTGTAGAAAAAGATGTAAAAGGAACGGATACAAATGCCTTACTTGTTCCTTAACTCAACTCGAGTGACCCAATTAACTGATTTGATGTGGTCTTGAACTGCATTCTTTAATGTAATCCAATCATGACTTATTTCACTCTCCTCTGGAACACGCCATCCATACGCCCTTGCATCCTTAAAGGAGAAATAATAATTTTGAGCAAATTTTCAGTGTCACATACACTGAGTCTGTATTCCAAGACTTGACAATGGCATCAAACATTAATATTAGCACAGTTGAAATGAAGATAAGGAGAAGTCAGCAATTATTTTAATAATGTTGCCTCACATTGGTAGCTTCACCAAGAAGAGCTGCATGGTGCATTAATTTTTTTGGTATACACCCAACATTAACACACGTTCCACCTAAACCCCATTTCGATCCCTTAGGTGATGGAGTTACATAATCCAGCACAGCAACTTTAGCACCAAGATCAGAAGCTTCTTTAGCACAAGCCAAGCCTCCAGATCCACCTCCAATAACAACTAGATCATATGATGTGGAGGGGTTGTCTACACCAAATAAGTAAATAATTATAAAACATTAAATATCATCTCACACACAACTCATTACGAGGTTGTTTTAAAAAACAATCTAACCTTTCGGTTTATGATCACGACTCTCCATAGTAGAAAAGTAGAGTACGGGACACACAGACCGTAAACGTCGAGAGCCAAATGCGAACAACGCACCTTTCGAGGTTGCCTTTACAACTGCCATGATAAGAATTTGTCAAGTCATTAACTGTCTAGATTGCTAAGTATTTCTTCGAATTAGCTGGCTGTGTCATGAGCTTCCTATCATCTTTCACTTTACACATTATCATACCACAACTCGTGAATCACCTGCCTCAAGGATCAGGAATCACGATTACACATCCCCACTCATCTTCGGGCAGGTTACGGGTGTATTTCAAAATTGCAGAGAACAGCGAATGCTTCGCCCTCAGAGTATTTATTACTTTGTGGTCAGCTACTAGGAGTGATCAAACAAACCAAATGTAACAAGCGATTATCACCGCTCAAATCTTGAATGACCATGAGGGTTAATGCAGAGCATTTGAACATGCCGAGTTGTAAGTTGTTTAAGTGTGTTATGTACTGATATTAAATTGAATAAACATGTACATTTTAAGAAAACAAATTTTTGCCGGCATCTGAACCTTCGAGCAATTTTTCGAATCCTTATCAATTCCTATACCACAGTTCTCACCGGTCCCTCCCAGCTCTCCATGCAACACCCGCACTTCATCATGTACGATCATGCACAGGGCCTGCATGATCATGCAACTACGACTGAACTACGATGACACCGCCAACACCGCCTGAACACCGCACTGGCTGCTGGCATCCGTGCCGCCTGCGTGCCGCCAAGGAGATTTAGAGTGTGGCCATTAATTTTCAGCTCCCTTCACCCCATCTCGCACATTCGAACCCTCACCCTTCTCCAAACAATATAGGTGTACATAAAGGTACGCAAAGTTTTCAGTACATTTTTATGTGTACATTGAAAAGCAAGCATTTCATTATTATGTAGTTCATGGCGAAGGACACTGAACTAGTTCGTGGAACGGATACGTTAGTAAATGCATAAGATAATGTTTAAATAATGCACATTTTATATATTGCACGAAAAACCTTAACCTTCTTCACAACTTTTGACATTATCAACAATTTAACTAGTTAGTTTGGAAAAGGGCTTGTAGACAGGCTCAGACTGACCTATGCACGTAGGCTATGAAGAGCTCATTGTGCAGCCCACTAACTCCTAGCAACGGCGTACTATAACTGTGCCCTTGACTAAGGGGAGAACCTTCCTGCCTATGCCAAGATCGAAGCTTTGTCCTGGAGTAAAGTCTCAAAAAATCATTCTTCTTCTAACCTCCATGGCCTCACAGTCCAGGATAACGTGACGGGCAGTTTCTTCAGACTCCCCGCACAAACGACAGGTTTCGCCTCCGTTGAACAGCCCTACCGTTTTCAGGTGTTTCAGGACATGGTCGTGTCCTGTCACTGTCCTGAGGTCTTCCCCGTTCATGTGAATGAGGGACGTGACAAGAGCAGGACTCAATTTCTTGACAAGAAGTTTGCCTAACCATTGGCCGGGCAGCTATTCCCATAATCTAAGTTGTGTTTCCACTGCCCAGTTAAGGACTGCAGTTCGAGCCGATGAACGACTCATTCCGCATGAAGAATAATTTAATTACATATCAACAACAATTTATCCTTGTGGAGCCCTTCATCTGAGCCGAAAACATGAAAATTATTTATAATTTCCGGCAGCAACTTTTCAATTTATTATCTTTATCCGAGAACTTAAAAAATGACGTGCCGGGGGCTCTTATCCCGAATTCTAAAATATTAAATTTTTAAAATTTGCTTTTCTATTTATTTATTTTTTCATTGAAACTATTTTGAAAGCATATAAATTTACCTATAAAGTGATTATATTAATGACAGCAGAGGCACTATTGAGTTTTAGGGAAAATCTGAAAAAGAAACATATTTCACCCTAAATCACCCCTTTCAGACAGGAACTTCGAAAAATTATTCTCTAGTAATAGTTTCTACGATAGAAAAGAAACATCCTGTTGAATTTTCATGTTCCAATGTATAATATTTTTTCTCTATGTGTTGATGCATCAGAAAATACTCCAATTCCAGAAATACAATACAAAAGTAATTTTTAAACAAAGTAAATTTTGTGTAGACCGTACCCCTGGGGTTGAAGTGTCACTAATGAATAATCCCAAATTTTGAGTGATTTTCATAGTTACGATTTACTTTAGAAATAACTTCGGTCTCTTCCAGAAATATTAAATTCGCCACTGTTTTTATATATCTTTTTATTTTCCATTTAGTCTCAAATTCGACACATGAACACCTTAGAAGAAAGGATCGGTTTGGAAGAAAGTGGGAATGGAATACATGGCATGTCAAGTGTGATATGAAGCCCCTCTTCTGTACAAGAAGTAAAATAATCTAAAAATAATATTTCGATTATTTTATTTCGTCTAAGAGAATGACGTGTCTCATTATTCACGAATCTTGCAAAGCACGTTTACAAATTTGGCGCCTGTTACATCGAAAGTGTAACAAGGATGCAAACAGAGCGTATCAAAACGTTGTTCATGTAACGTCACGAAAGCAGCGGAGTAACCTGAATTCAGAAGTAACAGTTCAATGTAGTGCATTGGAAATTTTCATTTTTATGATTTTTTGAAGAATTTCCGCTGAAATTTGAGGCATTATGTTCTCTATGTCTCCATAAGAAGGGTGACATATAACAGAAGAACTTATGTTTTTTTTTCTCATGTTGGTGTTGCCCTGATGATCTCGCACTATGACTATGGCACTGGCAATGGGCTCTAATAGTTGGGAAGTTAAGTAATTAATTTATGAATTGTTTTTTCTTTATGTTGAAGTTATATTTTGTGTATAATATGTACTAATTCAAGTGTTATTATAACTCTACGATCTGCTCGTTGGTACTTATATTTTTCCATAATCTGACACTTCTTGGTTTGCATAAAGATTGCTAAAATCTTTCTGACCATACTTCTACTAACATTTTTCTGCTTCTACTTCTAAAGTGATGTATTTGTTGACAAGTTAATAATAATGTCAGAGACAGAAACTGAAAAGTCTGACTGTGCTCTAAGAGGTTAGGAGGGACTCTTCTTTAATTGTGAGATTAATTTGTTAAGCCAATGACAATTAACTACTTTTATCTCTCAATTTTACTATCAACAGATTTAAGAAAACAAGCAAGGCAACTAGAAAATGAAATAGATTTGAAGCTAGTTTCATTCAGCAAACTAGGGACAAGTCATGGAAGCCCAAACTACAAATCTGAAAGGTTTATTTTGTGAATAGTTATGTTTTAAAAGTTATGTGTTTTGTTCTGATTACATATTTATCTTTTGTCAATCTTTCTTGCAGTAGTGACACTGTCCCTTTACTTAGCAGTGAACATCTTTTTGACACAATGGCTGTAGAAATAGAACAACTCTTATCCAAGGTAAGAAGGCACTTGTAAAAGCAAAGATTAAATATAATTTTTATTCTTCTTATTTCCAAAACCTATGGAAGTAGTTGTGACATTAATCACATTTATTTGTCACCGATATATATTACTTACCTATTTATGAGTTGTGTAGGTTCAGTTATCAGCCTGTAGGAATGAAAAAATGTATTACTCTTGAATCGATAGTTTGTCCAATGTGCAAGTGATTGCTTACTGTTAGAAGTAGACTATTGTGAATAAAGGAAACAAAACAGCATGCATAAAAATAATTGTAATTTAATCAGTATTAAGGGAGTTTTAACAGTGATGTTATAAAATATAAGAGGAATTTACAGCACTTTACGTAATCTGGAATTATATCTGGGGCAATTCCGAATTCTGGTCAGAGTATTCAAACTTTCAGAATTCAGAAGAGGGTAGTTCGGATAATTTGTAAATCTCAGCCCCGAAACTCTTGTAAACCTTTGATTTTAATAAAAGTTAAGTCCATCTTTTACTTTATCATGCCATTGCTGTAGTACTTGTAAAATAACTTATGAAAATATCAAAAACTATTTTCTTTCATGATTGTGTTGTCTTATGGCTCGTATTAATTTATTTGTGTACTCAACTTTGACACTGTTGTGTACATTAATTCTGTAGCCCCATCCTGGCCCGGGTTTTGCTCCGGTTTTCCTTGGGGTAGAGGTGGATTTCTTATACAGGTTCTCTAGGCTTTGTCTAGGGGCATGTTTATTGTAATAATAAATTGTGAATTTAGTTTTATTTCAATTCTTATGATTTTTAAACACTATACTCAGAATAATCTATAGTTCGATAATAATATGTACATGCAAATTTTTTGCGTTAAATTATAAACATATTGACATTCTATTACTATTATAACTCGTAGCTAACTTTTCATCTTATCTAGGAATTTTTGCTGAAATTTTTGAATGCGCGTCTGCCTTAGGGCCCTTGATCGGAATTGATGGAATGGTCTCTTACTTGCTTCCGAAGAGTAAATTAGTTTATTGTCCTCCATGTGGTCATACGCAGCTTGTACAGCATTTTTGACAATAAATTTATTATTAATATTATTATTATTATTATTATAAAACAATCTTTATTGGGAAATAGAAAAACATATTAATTTCTTTTATTAAAATCAGTTAATTCTTTAATGCTGTAGAAAATCCAGACCAGGATATGGATCTGTTAATTGTTGACCAATTTCTTGAATTCGATGTATGCAGTTTAGTTAACTATTAATTGTAATATTTAAAATATTATACAGTGAAACTACACTAAATGAACATCTAGACAGTACTTTTTCACTCAATGTCATTGTATTATATGTTGACCTTATCTTCCCAAAAACACAATTTTAAGTTTTCATGAGTGTCTGTTAAGGTAAGGTTCAGTGTATTAGATTAAATTTTACTAATGGCTAATTTAAGTAATTATATGACAAGTTTTAGAATGAACATATTCTGTAAGAGTATAAAATAATTAACATATTACAAGGTATCAACTTTATTAATCTTAATTGTTTTCATATTCTTTGTTTTTATTTGTAAAAGATTTATAAACAGCTTATGTATTTCTCTCTCTAAGATTACTTAACAAATGTATTTTGTAATATACGACTGAATAATAATCATCATCTACGCTGTAAAATTATGTATTTATTCCCTTGTAGTTGCTAAATTTAAAGAATTTTCTTAGAGCAATAAAAGGTTAATTGTGTGATATCAGCAACATACTCCGCTTTCATTATTTGCCCAGAACTAGTTTCAGAAGCTGTTGCTCTCATCATCACTCCTGCTAACTAATCTTCTTGCACACCTACTGTGGCAAGTGGATGTATAAATTTTTGAAATTAAACTGTTCTTAAATGGAATCTTGTAGTTCAACAATCTATTCTTGAAGAGTTGAATGAATATTCACTCCCAAGCTAGTAGTTTACTGGTTTACCCAAGTGACTGGTAACATTTTAAACTTAAATCATGTCATTTTTAATGTCATGTTTTTCTGTCCAAAAACGTATGGCCACTGCAGAATTTTTCAATCTCTCCAAATGAAATATTTCTAATACATATTATATTTTTTGCATAATTGCAACATATAAAATAGACTCAATGTTAAATGTTTTTAATGGATATTAATGGATACACTGTTAAAAGAAACCGAAGGAAAATTGTATTTTTTAGATTTCTCAATATCGTGTACAAAAAATAAATTGCTGTTTATTTGGTATCATAAAAATACTTATTCTGGGAGAGTATTAAATTATTTTTGGATAATCCTTTTGTGCAAAAGATTGCAATGATATACAATTTGGTTGACAAAGCAGTATTGCTGTCTGATAATTGCTTCCATTATGGTAAAAGAAATTTATAACAACAATCTTCCTAGCAAATTATTTTCCAAATATTTATAAAGAAATTGTCAAGAGAAGAATATTCTACCTTTTACCAATATAAAACATCCTTCATCAAATACACAAATTTCTCAATCTTCTATAAGTAGTAAATATTTTGTAGTGTTTCCATACCATAAAACAATTTCACCAATTTTAAGTAATTTTAACGAAGTAAATTAACGAAACGTTAATTACTTATGCGAATCAAAGAACATTAGTGTAACATAAACACACTACAACATAATTTTATTTTGTTAGACCGTTTAAATTTGGATCATTCAATAGATTGGGAAAATGTATTAATTTTAGATCAGGAGCCAAATTATTATAAACATATAAATGTCAGAAATGTTACATGTAGAGTTTACGAAAAAAAACATTGAATTTACAAACTGACACTAACAACTTATACAAAATTTAGAGTTGTTTACAATGATTTTCTGTTTTGATGGTTTGTTTTTTCAAATTATTTATTTTTCTATGTCATTGTTTTATTTGTGTGTGTGTTTAAATTGTTTTCAACTTGTTATCAAGATAAATCAACATTTGTTTATATGTTTAAAAACATACACATTCACCTGACAATGGCAGCAATCTCCAGCTGAAAAGTTGTGGCATAAAAGAAATAATTGTTTTAAAAAAATTGTTTAATAATATCAATTTAAAATATTTCTAAAATTTTCCTGTTCGTCTTGTGTAAACTTCATTTTAGTCTTTACAATTTATTCTGTTAGTGCCTAATCAATTTTTTAAATTAGCTTTTATTATTCCATTAATAATTTAATTTATATTTTGGTGCCAAAGTAATATTACCATCTTAATAACCCCCACCCCCGGGGACTTACATCTAGTAAGTACGTGTTTGGCAAACACGGGGCCACGAGTTGAGTCTGGCATTACTTCCACTTACTTGTGCCCAACTCCTTCCTTTCTCTTTCCTGACCTCCCTTGGTCACCTCTTGTTCTTATCGATCCCAACGCTTTTTGGACTAGAGTATATTTCATTTTCCTCATTTTTTGTAATGTTTTGAGATGTTTTGATATATTGTAATTCAGGAGGGTTTTTAGTGGGTATGGTTGAGTCATTCGGTGAGTCCCACACGCGGGGAGAGTCATGCTGGCTCTCCTTAGTGTGTAACTGCATTTTCCCTATCTGTACTGAATTTTAGGGCTCTAATGACCTCGATGTCAACAAGCCATAAAACCCCACAAAAAAAAAAAAATCTTACAAAAATTTGTATTGCTAGTCTCATGGAATTTGTTTTCAACATCAATCATGTATTTCATTTTAATGACTCCGCTGTAAGTTACTGAAGTATTTTAATTCGTAATTCTTAGAGCAGTTCAAATAAAATTTTCAAATATTTATTTAGTCCTCATTCTGAATTTATTTTATTCGAATAAATGAAATTCCAAACAATGGGTGTTGACACAAAGTTAACAGAGTGTTTTGCTTTTGTGCGGCTTTAGGGCTTGTCAATGTCAAGGTTATTGGAGCCCTTGCAGGTAACAGTGTTGATCTGAAATTGGTGCTATTAGGTCAGAATATTATGAAAACCTGTCACGAGTTGACCAAACACACATTCCAACATTGTATTCACCTCAACTTATGGATTAACTGTGTATAAAAGAGAGGAAACATAATTTATTGTAAATCAAAATCAAAGGGACATAAATGAATGTAGACTTAGTAAAAAGGGATTTAGTTACTTCATATTCGTATTATTTATTTATTGATTTATTTATTTGTGCTCCTCTATTATTGGTAGTGTAATAAATTCATACGTGAAAACAGTGACCAGGCTGCAAACTGTTGTAAAGTCTCTTGTCTGTGTGTGTTGACCATTATATATTGTTAACTATCTTCCTTCTCTTGTGAGACATGATAATACGGTTTTAAGAGAACTTAACTATAATTTACAACCTTTTTTTAGATTCACTATACACTTTTAATGAGCTTTATTGATACTTAATGATTCAACTGCAGATCAAGAGTTTTTGTCAGGCTAAAGTAGATTGTGATTGTCTAAAGAATGTTGAAAGTTGTAGTTTATTTCTCTTGATTAAATAACGTACATTAACCATAGAACATGGTTGTAAGATATTGTCTCTCTGAGTTGTCAGTTACTAATTATGAAGTTTAGTGTTTTTCAAACAGTTTGACTTGGAAACAGTAAGGATCCAATTGTAATTTCGTAATTATTTGTAACAGCTGTGTTTATTTGATGTACTATCAGCATTGTATGCAGAGGGTGTGTGTTGTCCATGAAATGAGGTCCAGAAAGGCAGTCTCCTGTACTTACTTGTGACATGTTTGTTTGATTCGTTTCTAGTTATCTAACATAAATGAGAAGATGGGCGAAGTTTCCTCTTCACAAGCGCCTACAAGTTCAGCGATCTTACATACGATGCAGCGTCACAAGGAGATCCTTCAAGACTACAACCAAGAATTTCGAAAGACTCAAGCCAACTATCGTGCTCGAAGGGAAAGGGAAGATCTGTTGAAGAGTGTTCGCAAAGATATAGAGTGAGTGACCTTTAAAAAAATTATTTTGTATGTGAATAAACGTTATTTAATATTTTAAATTTTATTTGTAGCAGTTATAAAGGATCATCAGGTTTGAATAGACGAATGGATTTATATTTGAAGGAAAATGAACATATTCGCAAGTGAGTACTTGAAGTGTACAAAGTATGTTTGTTTTTAACTTTTAAGTGAGTGGTTTCAATAAAACTCTGCTTTTCAGTTCTGATCGATTAATTGACGACCAAATAAGCATCGCAGTGGAAACACGAGATCATCTCGTTTCACAAAGAATTGCTTTGAAGAGGTTTCAGACCAAGATACACGACATTTCCAATAGGTTTCCTGTTCTGAACAGTTTGATCCAAAGGATTAATTTCAGGAAAAGAAGGGATTCCATTATTTTAGGTCTTGTAGTTAGTGTTTGTACCATCTTAATTTTGACTTATGCATTTCACTGAATTATGCTTTGCCTCGTACCAAATATTTCTTCAGATATATTTTTGTCATACTTACTCTATGAATACATGTAGATAACAGAGATGTAGTCAATAGTAATTGGTAATAATTATTTTAAAACCTAATATTCTCCTTCAAATTGAACTTATGTTATACAAGGTTATTATGTATTATTTTCCTTCATGTAATGTTTATTTGGTGTACTCTTAGATTTACATGTACACATTCATCTTTTTTGTTCCAAGTAAGTAAATTTCTATAAGAAATTGTTGTATTGTTTTATTTCTGTCCTGTTGTTCTCTAATGGAAGCTAATATATAAATTTTGAGAATAGCTGCATAAGAACTTCAATCTAATGTTCCCAATTCATTAAAAATATCATGTAATTTAAGATTATTTTTTTGCTTTCCTTTTCTGATAAATAGACTTCTTTAGTCATTAAAAATAATGTGCAACACTTCCTTCCACTCAATTTCATTTCATCAAAACAGGAAGCAGAGGGACAGAGGATGTTTGAGATGCAAAAACAAAATTGTGAAAAGGAAAGGGTTGGCTCACGGACAAAACACCACAATCACGTTGCAAAAATTCCAAAATGTGAGAGTAGAAAAGAATGAACCTCTGCAAGTCTTTTGGGTTGCATACAATAAATCGTCCACTGGAGTCTGAATGTCTAGAGCATTTAGAAACTGGCTTGATTTTCACTCAGGTCTCCCAGGCCTATTGGAAAAGGAGTACAGTATTATGATGTTACAATCTGGGCTCTGATGTCTGATGTGTCACCTGCCCGAGCAGCAGTAAAAAGTGTAATATTAGTTGCGAACTTGAATATTTTTGAGATGATGATTTGTTTGTCTTGTTTTATTGAATGATTAATAATTTAATTTTACTCAAAAGTATTGATATCACTAAATAAGTTGCTCAATATTTTAAATGAAATTGTTTTGTTTCCTTTGTGAAAGGAATTTTTTTCTTTCATCTGACTGTGTTGTCTATGATGCTGAGATTGAATATTCTCTCATATAGAGAGTGGTAATTAAGATGTATATATGTATGGAAAACTTTTTCAGTAATTATGTATTTTATAGCATTTTTGAGAAGTACTTAAACAGTATGTATTTTGTGATTGTGAAATTTCAATGGCAATTTGTTTTACTTGCTACGATTACTTGATCTCTATGAACGTGCTCAGAAGAAACAAGAAGTGGGGTCACAGCTGGACAGTTCGGCATTTTTATTTTCTCTCTTGGTGATCAATAATTTACAAGATATAAATTTTGTTGATGAGAGGAAAGACAGAAAATAGTTATTGAAGGTGGTAGAATGATTGAAATTGGGTACCACTTCATATTGTTATTCCAAACCCGCTATTCGAAAAACAACGTAACAGGGTTTTATGGAAAGACATAACAAAATAGTCATCATTCTCATTAAGAAAATCTCTTTAAATGGCACAAGAAACAAAGAATGGATTGAAAATGTATTATAATTATTATTTTCATTGAACTATAATTTGATCTAACACTACCAGACTGTGATCCTGTTTTACTTAAATTCGATTTTTTAAAATATAAACTTGATAAAGCTGCTGATAAATTGAAAAAATTGCTAACATTTGAATGAGAACAATTGTTTATGGGTCAGTTTCTTGCCAATGCAGTGAATAAGTTTTAAATACATATGTTCATGATTATTGATAGTACTAGTTCAACATGTTAAATTTCCCGATTTGCCAAACTGATTCTCCTTTGAACTGAGAGATAAGATTAAAGAGAAGAAAATTGCTCATAAAATATTTAAATAACTTTGAAGACATAACTATTTGAAATTCTCCTTTCATCTTCCAACAAAAATACAACTGATGAATTTAATATGAATTAAATTAATGCTGATACAAGGAGGCCAATAGATGACGGTGAAATTGTGTAATTATTAACTGAACACTTTCACAACAGGTGTTTGCCTCTAAATCAAATATTCCTGATAGTACCACTGTACTTTGAGCTATAGACTGATCTTAATTCTGAAGTTTTCTTCACTATTGATAAAAAAGTCTATTCCTATGTTAAGAATTACTATTTAATCTGTGTGTTATTTAATAGGTCATTTAATGAATGATATGTAGTCGACAAATGGAAGAATTCTAATCAATAAGAAGGGGAACAAAAATGATTTTACTAATTATGGATAAATTGCTACAATAAGTGTGTTTCCTAAATTGCTCGACAGTATTGTACCTGATAAAATATCTTTGTGTGGATAAAAAAATTACAGAATTTCAGCAAGGAGCAATAAAAGCGTGGTTGACACAATCCAACTTTATTTCTTACTTTACTTTGATTTTGGTTGTAATTAATTAAAACAGTTCACCCTGATTTTGGTAAAGCTTTTTTCATCTTGTTGATCACGATCTACTAAGATCGAAATTAATTGAGAAAATGATACCAAAATGTTTATGAAATGGGTACAGACTTCTTCACATTGCTTTGGTCTGTTCAGTAGTGCCATTGCTTTATAAATAAAAATTTGACAATATGATTGACTTAGCTATACAACATTGATTTTTGAATACATTTTAGTATGAGGGTCACAATTATTTTAATATATAAACTTTGTAAGTTTGCTATTGATTACTGGACTATGTTAATGAATAATTCTGCTTTGTGTTTATTCTAGCCCCATAAATGTATGCTACTGCTTAAGTCTACGTAATTTAGTAATCTGTAGTCAATTATTAGTTTTATATAATTGAAAATGACACTTTTGGTCAACTAATTACTTTAAAATTTATTTTAAAATCAATGTTTTCCTCAAATTTGTTATCCTTTTGATACTTTATATTGTTGGCAAGAGTGAGTCGGTTTAACAATGTAAAATCAAATCTAAATATTTCTTTTCATGCATTGATACAACTGGTCTTATCTAATCAAATTAATTAGAATAATGATTTTATATACTGGATTGATTCCTTCAAGTAAATTTAAAGAATTGAACAAAATTTTCTTTCTTTAAAAACAATTGAATTGATTCTTTATTGGAAAATAAGCCATTCTTGAAACATTTAAACTTTTTTATTTTCCAGACTAATGAAGGTTTATTCACAGGATTGCCAATTCATTTTCGTATTGAACTCTTTAAGTCAAAAGTATAGAAACAAGTTCAGACACTTAGAAATCTTCTTTCATTTCTGTACAAAATAACATGTTTACCCCTGGCTATGTAATCTAATAATAAACTTTAAACACAAATTACACACTTAATATCAAAATATTAGCAACATGAATAAAAATACTTAATTACGTCATACCATGTAAATTACTTTATATTCATAGTATAAATTGCCCTGCATCCAGCAAGCAAACCTATCTAGTATTTGTTAATATATAGATCATCTCTCTTGTCAGGACATGTTCAAGAATTATTCTTAGGTGCTAATGACAGCAATATTAGATGTTGAGTAAACTTCATGTTCATGATAATAAAAAGAAACTTTGTAAAAGAAGTGGGTTATAGCTAAATTAAAACACTTTACTACTTTCTTCTTTCTATATACATATACTGAAATACATTTTTTTTTAAGGGACACGCACACATTTAGTTACACACAATGGTGTTTTCCAAGAATAATACAATTATTATTCAGTCTTTGCTCGTTTGCTACTACTGGGTTCACTGCTCTGAGAGTTGGAGTCCTCAGAGAAACCTAATTGAGCTGAGAAGTCTGTAGGACCTTGAGAATCGCTGACCATTGAGAAACCTAAAGAAAGAAAAATAAATTATACAAATGAAATAATACAAATACCATATTATTATTATTATTATTATTATTTATTACTAGCATCTCCACCTCCAGCCCCGCCCCCCAGGGGACTTACATCTAGTAAGTACGTGTTTGGCGAACACGGGGCCCCGAGCTGTGTCTGGCATTGCTTCCAATAACTTGTGCCATGCTCCTTCCTTTCTCTTTCCTTACCTCCCTTGGTCACCTCTTGTTCTTTTCGATCCCGATGCTATTAAGGCTGGGGTATCTTTCATTTTCCTCATTCCTCTCATTTTTTGTCCTACCCCTCATTTTACCCCCCCCCCTCCATTTGATGTAATTTGTGACATATGTTTTGGTATGTTGTAGATCAGGAGGGTTTTTAGTGGGTAGGGTTGAATCATTCGACGAG
>NNCF01127567.1:101951-119532 GCA_002313205.1 Laupala kohalensis | reverse complement strand
AAAAAAAAAAAAAAAAAAAAAAAAAATCCACCTCCAGCGATAGCACTAAAACTTTCTAACAACATATGTTGCAGGTGGCTGCTTTTTGAGTTGTCGTAATACAGCATTTTTGGATGGTAAATTTATTAATATTATTTTGATATACTTTCTGGAATCTGACTGATGTTCAAATGACCCCACAGGTGGCCACGACTATAGGGACCATTGAAACACATGCCCATATCACAGATTCATATGATTTGTGTTTCCAAATCGAGATACTATCGTTTTTCCTCATTATACAATACAAGTTTGTGAGTGATGTTTACAGCAATATTTACGCTACACACACTTTCCTCGAGTTTGTCTTAGAATTTTACTTGGTCTCTCATTACGAGTTGTCTTATCAGTGCAGACTGATCTATCTAAATAAATATGGTGGTGGTTGTTTTCTGAAGTAGGTTTTGGGAAGTATTTTCAGTAGCGCACAGTTCCTACTTCGAACCCTAATTTCACACAGTTTTTTTTATGGATAATGATAGTTATTTCTATAATGTGTCAATGAGTATAATCTGTTTGTGCTGGTCCTTCTGTTATTTTGTATTTTTCTCATCATTTTTATTCATTATGTATACATTTATAGAACTAATGAAATATTAAATAAGTAATTGTAATAAAAAAAGATTTAAAGTAAATGAATTCATACAGGTATTGGAGTCTTCAGCTAATCCAAAGTTGGAATTTGAGTTGTCAAGTGCAGATGATTTTCTACTAAGATTTTCCTTGTTGCTGTGGTCCTTCCCTTTCTTCTTCTGAAACAAATTACATACAGCATTTTCAATTGATAATTTGGAAGTAATCATAAAAAATTACACATCAAATCAAATCCTCATCAAAGGGAAAGTATGGACACATTAACTAAATGCTTTTTTCTCACTTAATTAATTTTTTTTCTGCAAGCAACATGAGTGACTTTTTAAGTTCCATGTGTAAGAAGTTTATGAATTCACAGGCCAAATTAAGTTGTTAATAAGGAAGAACATTTCACATCATACAATACGTTTAAGAAGCTACTAGAAAATCAAAACTAATTGTACACAAGACTTCTAATCATTCCATTTCCTTCTTATTAGTTTTTATTTTGTTCTTGTAGATTGCAAGTTCATTGACTTATCTACTTATGTGACGATCAATTCCAGAACCATCATAAAAATAAATACTATTTGCATCCTGATTTTTAATGGGCAACTATCAATTACTGATGACAAATGTATAATAAAGGAAACCAAAGTAAAGACTGACCTGAAGTCTACAACTCACTAGAAAGTTTAACATAAACAAATGTTACAACAATAAATAGTGAAATGTAAGAATTCTCACCTGCTCACTACTAGAAATTGGAACCCATTTATATATTTTCATAGTTGTTTCACCTATTGTAACCCATTTCTTCTCCCTTCACCAGAAAAGTAGGAACAATTAATAAATTATTCAGTTCAAACAAGAAGTAAAAGAGCCAGAAGAAACTTGTATACGTACCAATGACGCACTTTATCCACCACTTGCATTACTCTTTTTATGTCATCTTTGGCTCTACTCCTAGTTTCAGCACGTACAGATCTTGACATCATTTTGATAATTTATTTTTTTAGGATCCTCAGGAATAAAATTAATCTAAGACAAAAATAAACTATGTTAAGTCACCAACAAACAATACGACATTAACAAAATAGCATTTTTTCTTCTAATATTTCAAGGTCTGAATAATGTCTGGGATAAATAAAGCTAGTAACAAAATTACCTGACTTTCCGAAATTAATCAGAAGTCACACAGGAATTTAGAAATTACTGCACAGCACAAATCTACGGCTTATATCGGGATATATTAACTATTATAATAGGAATAAAGCGTCACAAAAACACACAGTGGTCCCAATCCTCAACTCAACAGATCCAAGTATTTACCTCTGAAACCAGAGTACGTCTGACAGCTGTTGCTTACTCTGTGTTCTTAGTAGGATGTGTGCAACAAAAGAGTAACTCACTATAGAAGGCGTACGGGTGGGCGTATGACTGAAAGCGAGAACATGTATTTCACGTATTCCCGGTAAAGTGTAAAACGTGTAAAATGTAATAACTTAGAGCAAACATATTTTCACAATTTCATTAACAAATTTATTCATGCGAGTAAAATTATTGCATTTGTTTAATATTAGCTACGCTACACCATTCTTTTTTAATTAAGGTAAACGTAATCTGTGATCAATTGTAGTAATTTTGAGGTGTAAGGTTATATTTATCTGTTGAGTAGAATGGTTTATAGCATAGTTTAATCATACTATATATTGTAAATTCACGATAGATTTTAAATAATGGTATGATGTAATAAAAAATTAGGTTACATCTAAAATGGACTACAACACATACCAAAACTATTACAACCACCAGATTCCTGATTTAAACTCTCCTCTCCTCAAATTAGCTGTCACATATTCATAAATATTCCGTCTCCCCATTCCATCCACTTGCGCCAATAGCTAATTCATTCCTTCAACAATGCATCGCGAATATTAATTTCGCCCAACATATCATGCTTATCACTGCCACCAGTGTCTGCGATTAGGGGGGCGTAAGAAAAATAAACTTTTTGTAAGAAAAAATGAACATTTCATTTCAACCCTCTAAAACTTGGAATTTAAAAAAATATTTATACTGGCCTTGCTTTGGTGTCATCTAATTGTATTTCCTGTAATTTATGCCGAGGTAGCAACAAATTGTCCTCTCAAAGTCTATCTACCATCTAATTCAAATTTTGTTTTTGTGCAATATGCGGTAAAAATGATTACCGCATAGTAATATCAGATTAATGGTTAGTTTAAAGTTCTTTATACTGGAAAATGGAGTATGTAAGAAATGCAGTGGAAGAAGTTCGATTGTTGATGTACATCCAGCGTCGGTATCAACAATTGATATCCTTAGAACAGATTATCCATGCCGGCTTCTGGCTCTGCGCGTGACCTTGATGGAGAGGTGGTGGTCTGGGGTGAAATTGAAGCTGTTTTAAAAACGTATCATAATTGCCTTCCGCACTATCACGGCTAGTGCTACGCGAGACAGGACACACGTGCAGCCAAACGCACTATCAGAATCTGAGTGGCAGATCTATCTTGGAGATTAGTGAGTTACTAGACCGATGGATACTGTGAAATTTATTTGCCAGTTTGTCGTGTGCGTTACAGCGCATATGTCTCTGCAGTTCTATCTAGTGTTCCGGTGTTATACTTTCTCACGTGCAATATTGATTCGAGGTTTATATATTATAGCGTTCAACTGAAAAAAACTTGTTTGACTTTTACGCAAAGAAACAGAAACTGGTAGCAACAAGTGATACTGAACAATGCGACACAGCCACTATTGTAGATACTGTTTCCACGTTTAGTTATGTAGAGTTTGTTTCATTAAATACTGAAAAGGCCCCTCCGGTGTTGTCGCTTCTCACCAAGTCATCCCGGGTTCGATTCCCGATGGGGCCAGAAAATTTGTAGCTTTTCACATTAATGTCCCAGTTCATATAGCTGTGACTACTGAAAAGCCAACCTTCCTTCCTCTATCCAGCTCGTCCTAGTATCAATAACTAACTACTAACCACTTCACGTGGGTCAATTTGTTGGTAAACCCAGCTAACCGGCCCACCTACTAACAATGACCTACCACCCAACTCCTAATTCCTATCGCTCCATGCAGATAAACTTCAATAGCACGCTACATTTTCCATTTACAAATACAACAATACAAAAAAAAAATACTGAAACAGAAGTTTCAACACTGTGACTAATATTCAGTCAGCTTCAGCATAGAGATCCACTTCATGTAAGCAAGCAGCATTACAATTTTTCAGAGATGGTCCATTTCAACCTACGCTCAACGATTCACCAGAAACAAAAAGAAGAAAGTTCAGAAGTTTGTAGAATGCAGAATATAGTGTTTTTGGAGACAAAGCTTTTTGTTTCCCTTGTCGATTATTTGGAACCACAGGTTGCTATGATGAAGGGGTTCAAAAACTGAAAGAAAAGAATCGTCCAACGCTTTAAAGAACATGAAAGATCCCATCTCACCTTAATGCTTTGCAACGTTGGCACAATGGACTGAAAGCCAAGGAAAGTGTTGTGAGTAAGATGTCTACCCAACATCACGAAGAAGTCAATACGAATCGCGATAATTTGAAAATTCTCTTTCAGACTTGGTTTTTCCTGGCAAGGCAAGGACACAGAAAGTGAGAGTTCAGCTAACACAGGTAATTATGTGGAATTATTAAAGCTGAGATCAACTGAAATTTGTGCTATTGAAAAAAATGTTTTTAGAAAGGGAAAAGTTTATTTTATGTTCATCACGATGTACAAAATGAAATGTTGGAAATTATGGCAAATCAAACGCGCGACAGTATACTTGAATGTGCTAAGAAAAGTAAGCATTTGTCCATAATTGTTTAGAAGTGAAAAATTTATCTAGTGCAGCCAGTACGGAAGGTAATGATTTGTCTCTCAAAGCACAAGATTTAGCAGCAGGTACGATAGCTTGCGTGCCGTTCAACACCTAGTAGACATAGTACGTACTATGGAAGAAATTGAAGTTACGAACCCAAAAATTGGTGGTTGAAGCTCACGGTTTGATAACGTGTATCAGTAAGTTTGAGTTCGTTTTCGCATTAAATGTCATGAAGCGTGTACCTCAATGCAAATTCCCGTGAAGTATAAAAATCTTACCGTCTTAAATCTAAAAATTTTGTCTTTATTTTTCATTTGCTGATTTATGTAATGTTATGAAATATTGTTTTTAATAAAAATATACACAGAATTCAAACCGTAGAAAAATACAGCGTGAGCTGACGGCTCCCACCACCCGCGCAGTATGCTATTCTAGGGTGCGGGTGGCGGCGTGTTAGAAAGGCCATTAGTTTTCGGAAGAGCCGAACAAAATAATAAGATTTATTTCTTAAGAAGGAAGGGCACTCGGCACTACAAAGACTGTTTGGAGCGTGAGAAAGCGACTGGAAACGTTCTAGGATCCACGACGGAAGGCGCGGTCCACACATACCACAGTAACGGACGTGGCCCGAACAATTGAAAAATAGTTAAGAATATTTTGCGGCATCGAGACAAGGGCGCGAGTCGAAAGCGGAAGTATACTAAGGGCGCGGTTTCTTGAGCGTTTAGGGACAAAGGACGACGAGTATCAAAGCAAGGTAGTCATTAGGGACTTCCGCGGCGTGCACGAACCCGCCGAATTCCAAATTTTGGGTGGTCGAAAAAAATGTGGGATACAAACAAACGTCACGACAGCTTTAGCCAATCCAGGGAAGCTTGCTTGAAATAAGACGAGGGCAAGGATTGGTTAATAAAAGATCACGTGTCACGACGGGGGGTGAACTAATTTCTAAATTTTGCATCTAAGTGGGGATTAAAATTATAAAAAGAGGATATTTTAGGTTTTTGATATATAGAGACACACATAGAGGACTTCAGAGGACTGACACACACTTCAAGTATTTTCGAGCGTCGTCCTACTTCAAGATATATCACTTTCGTAGTGGATCAGGTTTTCCCTTAATTAAGACTACAATGGAATCGATAGTCTTAATTAAGGAGTTTGAGCGCGACGACTTGGATTCTGTGTAATGAATCTAAGTTACTCGGTCACCGAGGGGCTTCGACTTTAGAAATCCTCTCATAATGTGTTCGAATCGGATTTTTGCTACGATGTCAATTAGCTAATGGGCCGTGAAAAGATTTCGTGCTGACTGGAGGCGAGCGAGACGGGGCTTCAAGCGGCGACGCGCAGACCGGTGGCCCCAAGGCACGAGTCAACAGCTGTCGGGTGGCGGCGCTGAGGCTACGAGTCGGCGGTCGGGTCCTTGATCCCGCGAAGGGCCGTAAACAACCACATCGTTTCGAGACGGACAGATCATCCACACTACCCCCAGTAAGGTAAAAACATTCTGATAGCAAGTCAGAATAGCAACAAAGTGGCGAGATACTGTGAATCAAAAGGTGCGTGTGCTCTGTGATGAAAGAACGAAATATGAATAAGAATTTAGTAACTGTTTACGAAAACATTTTAAATAGCATTCCAAATTAGTTAATCTATGTTTTTAGCATGAAATCAATGTGCTTGAGACTAATAGTGTACCAACACTTNGATTTTGGAGGAATTGTACGGGGGGGGGGGAATGAGTAGTTAATAGATGTAACTTCGTAAGTAATAAATAAAATTTCATTTATCGATGCTGTGTGAAACTATTCTAATTGCGCATTTCATTGAATAAATGGGCCGAACCCGCCCTCATCCGAACTTCCCTGGTACCAGCTAGTCGGTGCAGACGCAGATAGTAGAGTGGGCTAGGTAGGTGGCTCACTCAATCCGCAGCATCTCACTTTTATTATGTTACAATTTGACGCTCCAATGTGAGGCTTCATTTTAAATATGTTACAGTAATCATATAAACGTAGGCTTCCGTGGCCGGAGTCAGTATAAACCTGTCTGTCCGGGACAAACCGCGTCTTAGTAGATACAACTACCAACGTTTCGGCCATCATGCTGTGACCTTCTTCAGGGCAATGTCAGAGTCGTACAGACCTAAGTCGCTGTCGTACTCAGGGGGTACAAACTCCCATAAGACCCTTCGGTGACAAATTTACGCCATCTAGTTCGCTCTCGCAGGCAGGGGAACTAATTCAATGACGTCACGTAAACGCATGGCGCTTCTTTCAAAACGGGGCATTCAACCAGAAATCTAAATTCATGAAATTCGCATTGAATGTACATTTTTTGCTATCAACCAAAGAAGTTACAAAACAAACTGCACATAAAATTGAGAGCAACAAATCGCTAATAAATCCTCAACCAACATATAACAATTACAATTAATGAGTAAATGGAATAAATGTTAATAAAATTACACAAGCACATGACTTTTTATTCAAAGCAAGTATTTATTATAAAATTACTAATTACGGATACAGAGATGATACACACAATAGTTCCAGGATGGAGAACAGAAAATAAATTTAGCTATTACAAATAAAATCCATTATGAATAGCGGTAATGTACACAATAGTGCCTATATTGAGAATATTTAAGAAATAGTTCCTTTACAAATTATACCTACTAGTGAATACAGAGATAACGCAAACTACTACTCTGCCTAGACTGATTACAAATGGGAAAACAAATCATTTGTGGCTACACATAAAACACAATTCTAAATAGAGTAAAAAAGAAACAAAACTATTACTAATAATTGTGGATAAAGATATGTTATACACCCCAGTGCCTATATTGAGAACTTTTAAGAATGATACGGATAAGGTATAACGTAAAAAATCAATAATGACGTAAACCTAATAAAGATTGTTTTATTTAAGAATTTTGTTATTATGTCTAAGGTAAACAAATCTAAAAAATTCAGAATAATTTCTGGTGGCATATACGTTTAATTTTTCATTCAGAAAATGAAACCCAGAATGTTGATTTTCAGAAATTAATTCTCAGAGTAATTTTGTAATCTTGAATAAAAAAGTATTTCAGAATTGTTTAGCAGAATACAGTTTATGATAAACAAAATTTTAAAAATGTGTATGATTTAACGTTTTTTTATTTTAATTTTTTTACTCTGATATTTCGCTGGGATAACTGTACAGATAAGTAATATTACTACTGTAATTAATGAAGTAACAGATACAAAGAGCACGTACTCAGCTGTATCAAATGTCAATTATTGAAAAATAAATATGTCAATATGGAGCACTATAAAGAAATATTCCAAATGCAAATAAATTATAAATACTAAGATAACTTGCACAACAGTGTCTAGATTGAGCACAGAAAAAAATAACACTATTAAAAGTAACAAAACATTATGGAAACAAAAATAATTTACATCTCAAAATCAAATACACAAGATTGCTTCTCTATTGCTATTTCAACACCAATGTCTGTTCTAAATATGGTGCTTCCCTAGATGCCATTGTTCAGGAAGTTGTTCCATTATCATTATTCCTCTGGCAAATGCTCCGGACATACTATGTACTTCTTGACATCAGCATTGGAGTTTTCTGCAACTGAAGTAAATAATTGCAAAATTTCCATGACAATAATAAACGTGATAAGACTCAACAGTGAAAATAGTGAAAGAAATTGTGTTAATAACTTACCATAAAGAACCAGCAGGGTAATTTTGGGCAAACACTAATTGCTTTCTGGCTTAGCATTTTTTCCCGAAGTATGATATTCATGAACACAGATACACATAAATAAACACTAACTAGAATTAAGGCATGAACTGGGTACGAATATCTTACTTCCGCCCCCATGTCGTCTCCAACATGCTCCAACAGCCGACATTAGACCAACCGTCGATGCTCAGCGCGAACTGATTTTCAACCCTACTGCTCAGGCCACCGTGGCGCTACCTACTTCGATCTCNTTATACACATCTAGATGTGTATAAGAGACCTGCCCCTGGTCGTACTCTGCGAGGTCGAACGAGTCGTGCGTCGGTTATATAGGTTAGGTTCGGTTGGGGGGCATTATACTGATTGGCTGAGCGCGGCGGCAAATCAGCGCGGGCCGGAGCGGGATCGGGTGGGGTCACTCTGCTTCTCTCCCCCCCCCAGGGGACTTACATCTAGTAAGTACGTGTTTGGAAACACGGGGCCCCGAGCTGAGTCTGGCATTACTTCCACTTGTACCATGCTCCTTCCTTTCTCTTTCCTGACCTCCCTTGGTCACCTCTTGTTCTTTTCGATCCCGACGCTATTAAGGCTAGGGTATCATTCATTTTCCTCATTCCTCTCATTTTTTGTCCCCCCTTATTCTTTGTCCCCCTTTGTTTTAGCCCCCCCTCCATTTGATGTATGTTGTGAGATATGTTTTGGTGTGTTGTAGATCAGGAGGGTTTTTAGTGGGTAGGGTTGAGTCATTCGGCGAATCCCACACGCGGGGAGAGTCATGTTGGCTCTCCCTAGTGCGTAACTGCATTTTCCCACAAAAAACTCTGCTCTTGACGCCCGAGCGCGGTGGAACGCTCAAAAGGAGTTAGTACCTAAATCCAGGCGCTGTTCAGGATCAACTGATGATCAACATTAAGATTGTTCGGTGTTATGGCAATCTCTATGGCTTCTTTGATTTGTCTGGGCCACCAACGATCCTCCTTAGTAATAATACGGGTGCCTTCAAAATTAAACGCATGTCCTCCTTCGATCGCATGAAGGGCCCCGGCTGATTTGGTTGTCCTACCGTACTTGAAATGTCGAATGTGTTCCCTCATTCTCTCTTTCACAATTCGTCCAGTTCCCCTATATATTCGCGACCGCAACTACAAGGTATGGAATAAATACCAGCCGACGCGTGAGGGGTTAACTTGTCTTTAACTTTGACAAGTTATTTACCCAAATTTTCGAGTGCGCTGTAGACAGTTCGTGTGTCACGTTTCTTTAGAATTTAACCTACCTTGTCAGTTACTCCTTCAACATATGGGAGTAAGAACTCATGGTTTTTGTTGTGTCCCGTAAGGGAAAGAGTCGACAAGATGGCATAAACTCAACAACAAGTTTTATTCGGTAATCGTTACAATGAACAATTATGTCCAGGCCGGTAGAATATACCAGAGATGTAGCGAAGTCGTTATCAAGAGTCCAAGCGTTCCGATGTTCAGTAGTTCCAGTAGAGATATCCTTGGTGCGTAGGTGGCGTCGTCGTCGTTAGTGGATATGGCTCGTAGGCTGCAATGACTAGTAGTATTCTCCAGGCTCGCTCCGTCTCCTCTTCTACTAAGGGCTGTGAAGATGCCCTATATATACCCGCTGCCCGGGAGGCGGCGGTGGCAGCGTTCCCGCCAGCCGATGGCGACGGTGGCGGTAGTCATGCGCGCTGAGCCGCTGCGCCGGTAGCGCGGTGGGGAAAGAGGGGTTCCTTTTCGTCCGTTCCAACTGTGTGCGCTCGGCACGATGTCGGCCGGGGCGGCCCGAGCTGCCCCGACAGCTGATGCGACCGCGGCAAATACGAGTTGGTGGTACGCATACCACAGTTTTCTACCCTCCGTACGAACATTATGGATAGGTTTAAGGGCATTGTTTATGGCTTTGTTGTTGTAGTCATTATTGCGGGAAGTATTACGCAAAAGTCTCAATTCTTGGTCTAAACTCTCTTTGTCACACACTTTCCTTGCTCGGGTGACTAAGGATTCTGGTGCCTCTTATCTAAATTAACCTGACTGACTAATTCATGAAAATGGATGATGCAAAAGCAAATGGACGATGAAAACATGAACTTTTGAGAAGGTGTATACTATGTAGCTGAGGCGCCTACGAATAAAGGATTTTTGTGTGGTAGGTGGGAGTAAAACGCGTTTTTTTAAATTTTCACACGCGTTTATGATTCAAATATTTGAAAATCAATTTCTGCGCTTTTCAATTATCCACTTTCAAATATGTGAAGAGAGGTGTAAAATTGAGACTTTATAATAAATATGACCTACGACCTTTAAAGGACGAAGACAATATGTAGAATAGTATATACTATACTATATATAGTACTAGTTCACACCCCGGATTCACTCGTGTGTTTTTGTTACGTTGCACTTCAACTTTTCTTTTATACTTTAGAATCGTCGAAAATGGCAAGTAAAAGATGGACGTTTGCTTCCCGTGATACATCTCAAACCGAATGCTTTGCCTGGTCCTTCCGAGGCAAGAGACGCGACGGCTGCTGCTTGTAAACCTAAAACGCTTCTAAAATATAAACTATTTTTCCAAATTTTAGAATTAATGGCAGATTTTATCTTCATTAAATGCATAAAACACACAATGCATTTAAATTATCGAGGATTTATATTTACCTACTTGAAATACTCTCTTAAGCTGAAGTATTTTTACACGTCTATTTCTAATATCTGTTACGCACAATAACTTCCCTCCTAAAAGCGGATGTGCGAGAGAGAGAGGGCGATACCAAACAGTATCTTCTGTCTCACGTTTCCACGGACGATTAACTCTACTTTATTTTTGTCTATTCATCTATGAGCAGTTGCGTCATCTAAACATATAACCCCGCTACGGGTGTGCAGTATACGAACTACTTAGTCTTTAGGTTAGCAGGTCGATACGTCTTTGTTCTAGCTGAAATATTTCGCTTTCATTATATTCTTATTTTCTTGCCAAATTCTAAAAGGACAAGAAAATTACTGTTGGGGCAAGGCGGGGTAAAAATTCGATAAGAATACAGGTATTTCTATAGAGTACACATGAAAAGTATTCTGAAAATAAGTTTCACATTAATAATTAGAAAAAAATACATGAACGGGGTCCAATTATCTAAAAGTAAATAAATGTTTATGATATAAAAAGCATACGTAAGTATTTACTGATTATTTTCAAATAGCTATGAAAACAATTCTGTAAAGCCGCACTGAAATGCAATATTAATACGAAAAATGTCTTAAAAATAAGCGTATTTACACCAAGTTACACACCATAAACAACACCAAACGTATGAAGCATTAGCCTCGTTACAGTTTTTTATTACGGGTAATCGGTTTTAAATTCGTATCAAATCTCGAAGACAGTTTGAACTGTTATACAGTGTCGTATCTAAACGTTAGCACTAGATACCTCTATTGTCATCCCCATTCTTCAAGATCAATATGACACCATATTGACCATATACTATATTTTCCTTGCCATCATTTTTATAGCATTGTGGAATAAGACAAGTGGAGCCCGTCCTGACCATGCGCAGTGCAAGCCAATCATGTTCAAGACTTTTTTGGAGTTGGCGTACTAAGATATCGCTTCACGCTAGCATTGCCAACTTATTACATAAATCAGCAGAACACTCTTAATTTCCTGTAATGCTATTCTTTGTTATTTGCTGTTCTTTCTTTCGAGATATTTAATTTAGGAAAAAAACATGAATGAGAACGAACTGTGTTTAAGTATATTAGTCGCAGTAAATTACTATATTGTCCTGAACGTAGTCTTAGGAACTTTGTAACAGCTCTCTTTACTATAAATTATTTCTTTATTTATTGTCAGTCTATTTTGATTGATGTTGGTACAGAGCTTGTCCTCAATGTGGCCAACGCTTTTACTTCGCCGTCGTCCATAAGAGTAATGATATTTGAACCTCACCTAGCGTTATGTTGGCAGGACATTCATAATTCTGAAGACTCAAAATCATCGCCAACCTCTGTCACCAATTCTATTTTCTTCCTTCTGCATCGAGCAAAGTGTGGAACGAATAATACCTCGTGACTCAGTTTCTTGTTATTTTAACTAGTATTTCTTTACAGAAAATATTCGCTTTGCTGATTTATATGGATTGTATATATCTTGAATTCGTAGAAGTTGGCAATTAGTATTAGGAATATTGCACAATATTCGGATGATTCTCTCTTTGGGATGAAATAAATAACGTTTTCAAACAGTGAATTTTTATGATGATGATAATAATAATAATAATAAATTTATTGTAAAAAAGTAGTACAAACTGCGTGTGACCACGTGGAGGAAAAAAATTTACTCTCCGGAAGCAAGCAAGGGACCATCCCATCCATTCCGATCAAGGGTCCTAAGGCAGAGGCGGATTCAAAAATTTCAGCAAAAGTTCCTAGATAAGATGAAAAGTTAGCTACGAGTTATAATACTAATAGAATATCAATATGTTTGTAATTTTACGCCAAAAAATTACATGTACAAGTTATTATTGAACTATAGATTATTCTGAGTTTAGTGTGTAAAAATCATAAGAACTGAAATAACAGTAACTTCACGATTTATTGTTACAATAAATACGCCCCTAAACAAAGGCCAGAGAACCTGTATGAGAAATCCGCCTCTACCCGAGGGAAACCGGGACCAAGATGGGACTACAGAATTAATGTACACAACCGTGCCAAAGTTGAGTACACATAAATCTAAATTAATATGAATCATAAGACACAACAATCATGCAAGAAAATAGTTTTTGAAATTGTAGTAAGTCATTTAAAAAGTACTACAGCAATGGCGTGATAAAAGTAAAATACGGAATTAACTTTTATTAAAATGGGCGGCACTTCAGTAATTCGGTCTTAACGAACACGACCGTTTCATAAATATAAATGCAGAGAAGTGTTAATATATTTAATTCCATGAATAAAGGTTTACAAAAGTTTGGGGGGTGAGATTTACAAATTATCAGAACTATCCTCTTCTGAATTCTGAAAGTTTGAATGCTCTGACAGGAATTACCCCAGAAGGTAATGCCGTAACGTAAATGAGAGTAAACGTTTGCAAAATAATCGCAACAGAAAATTCGTGAACTAACTACGTTAACTAAGATTCGGAATGCGTAACACAATTTGCTTATTTGGGAATTAAGATTGTCAACGTTACAATTCCATTTGAAGTTGTATTGAATATGGAGAACTAAGAATTCTGTATTATTAACAGTTTTTAATTGTGTTCCGTTTAAAGAAAGAGAAACCTGGGGTAAAGATTTTGTGATACTATTGTGAAATGACATAGACACTGTTTTGTCAGTGTTTACAATGAGACGATTTGCATGGAACCAAGTCGAAAGGTTAGACAAAACGTTTTGAGCATTGGCGTGTTTACATAGTAAATTAGTGTCATTAGCAAAAAGAACCATTTTGCAATCTGATGTGGATTATGACATGTCGTTTACATACAATAAAAAGAGTATAGGGCCGAGAATTGATCCATGGGGTACTCCCCAAGTAAGTGGCTTTGTTTCTGAAAGACAACGCTGAAGTATTTTTTTTAGTATCGGAAGTACCTAATTTTTACATTTTCTAATAACTCATTTCTTATATTTTCATATTCTTCATAAGTTACGGCGGTCCTTTTCTAACGTTGCGTGCTTCTCCGCAAAGAGTACTGAAAACCACCATACCTCGCCACCATTTGTTATGCACGGTCATGCAGCACATGCACTCCTCGCGCCACCTTCTGCACTCAATCGAGGCACATAAGACGAGCACGCAGGACCTCGGCATTTCACCGGCGGCAATGGTCGACTTTTCTGCCCGATCGTTTCGTCAGACTGCGCTAGTGTAGTCAGAAATTGCCTGTAATAGTGACGTTGATATCCGCTAGATCGCTCTTATTCAACAATTCAGATCAGGGCCTCGGCACTTCATCAGAGCTATGGTCGACTTTTCTGCCCCATCTTTTCGTCAGATTGCGCTAGTGTAGTCCGAAATTGCCTGTAATAGTGACGTTGATATCCGCTAGATCGCTCTTATTCAACAATTCAGATCAGGGCCTCGGCACTTCATCAGAGCTATGGTCGACTTTTCTGCCCCATCTTTTCGTCAGACTGCGCTAGCGTAGTCAGAAATTGCCTGTAATAGTGACGTTGACATCCGCTAGATCGCACTTATACAACACTTCAGATCTGCGAGCACGCCTAAAGCACGCCTGTGCGCGTTCAATGGGACGATGAAATCGTGAAGAAACTAGACGATTGACGAACGAATTTACAACTTTGATTTATTCGATATTACTATGTCTGGCAATACCTCATGCAGTTTTTTTCATATTATGATCCTATCAGCTGTCAGTTATTCTAACAAAAAAAACCTCTTCCACTATAGGATTTTTTTATTTTCTATAGCTGCGGAGAGCACAAAAAATCGTAGAAAATACAAACAGTGAACACCCTTGTCATTTTAGAGAAGTTTTAAACGTTTTAATTCAATTGTAATGTGATCATGACATTCTTCTGAGTGCGACAGTACAAATTTTATTCTTTAATAATGTGTCTGATCGTTTTAAGGAGTGTTCTTAAAACAATAACTCATAATTTGCAAGTAGAAGCTGAAAATTATTAAATATTGTCACAAATACAATAGTGATAATATGCTGAACATGAATTGTTTTGTTTTGGCAATCATACTTTATTTTATAATAAACAATAAAGTTGACGCATCAGAAAAGCCATAAAAATATCACAAATTTTCAATCATTTACAGTTCTAAAAAATTGTTAATTCATTCTCCTTAGCAATTTTTTCACTTGTGTGTATGCAAAAGAAAATGGCAAATTCAATGCTGTTAACTGTTTTTTTCTACGATTTTTCTTGTGCTCTCCACAGCTAGTGGAAGCTCAGAAAGTCTATAATAAAATAGATAATAGAAGTGGGACTGGACAGTCAAACGCAATGTAAAATATTATATTGACCCTTTAAAAGTGAAAAAAAATTGACCACCAACAGTTTTTCAGCAGTGATACTAATTTTTAATGATTTTTATCTCTTTTTGTAACCTGCTTGTTTTTTAATGTGTAGACATAACTTCTAATAAAATAATATTGTAATGTAATAAAATTTAATATGTAATTTTGTAAATTATTAAATGTCCAATAAATTTGTCTAATTTCTGGGACTTGAAAAATTTTGGAAAGCGTTTGGTGCAAAAGATGCAATTTAAATTCAATTTATAATTCTGCAAGAATTTCTTCTTATTTCACGATGTAAATACTATTTAACACACATAATAAAATTTTAATATTTTCAATCAGTCCTCACCAAATCCACCACTGCCGCAGGGGTCCCTCGATCGAAACAACCCTCTGTGGAAATATTTTTCCTTCCGACTATTCAGATCAACATGTTCAACAATAGACTATACATAATTATCAGTGGAACTGATAAGCTAAATGCTGAAAACAAATTAAAATATGTTGTTCACTCTACATCACAAATTCATGTCTTTCTCTTCGTTGAAAAACATGTTCTCAACCTAAAGGTGTGAACTAGTTCAGTGGAAATAGCATCAGTGAAAATTAATTTTAATGTATAATTTTTAAGACATCACCTTAATCAGTTGCTAAACTTTGAAGAAAATGCTCTTCAGGACATAAAAATATGTTTCTACTGAAAAAATTCCTTTAATTTGCTACATTGCATCACTTTTGTCTCATTGATTCTAATGCAGATTATAATTATTATAAGGATAATTGGCCTCCAAGAACTGTATGTATAAGTGGGCAGTAATGTTTATAAACGAACTGAGGAATTTATTTCTGCAGTACCTTGTTTTACGAGTCAACAGTTGATATATTACAAGTTGTCAGCTGAAGTAGCAAGTTTTCTTCTGTATAGAATTTTTTTTATTTATGTTTTTTAAAATTATTGAAAAAAACATCATTATATCTGCTGCTTCATTTCATCACAGATTTAGTGGTTTTTAAGATTTATGTAGAAACAATAATAAAGAAATAAAATTGTTCATCACAATTATTAATACAATAGGTTCAGCATTAAAATTAAGAAATAAAAATAAAATTAAAACAAATTGACAGACATTGAAATTCTGGTACACGAAAGTCGATTCGATTTGCAATGCCTCACAGAGCTTTGGCTTTCAACTAAGAACATCAACGATACTACTATTCCTAATTATTATTTAGCAAGTTCTTACTGTCGGCAAAATTTTAAAGGCAAAAATCCCCACGGAAGTACGTGTATCTACGTTCGTAATGATATTTTATCTTCTCCACTGACAGACTACGAGAACTTCTGCGTAGATAGTGTGTTCGAATTTTCTGCAGTTAATCTGACCGACACCGGTATTGTTGTTTTGTGTATTTATAGACCTCCTCAATCAGATCTGGACATATTTTTTAGGAACTTCGAAATTGTTTTAAAACATATCACACATAAATCTACTAAATCTACCGTTATATGTGGCGATTTCATCATCGATTTCCTGAGTACATCCGACTCTGCACATTCACCAGTTAATCGATTCAAGAATCTTATCGACTCCTTCAACCTTATTACTACGATAAACGACCCCACTCGCCTCTCCGGCTCATCTCAAACATTGCTAGATCAAATTATAGTCAACAATGGAATCTCGTATCTCTCTGAAGTGTTTATCGCCGGATACAGTGATCACCTTGCTCAAGTATTGACTATTAATAATACACTAAAACCGCTTAAAATCCTTTACAAATTTACAAGAGAGTTTAATGACATAAATAAATCCATATTTGTAAATTATTTGCGTGAAGAAACATGGAAAGATGTTTACAATTGCCAAAACACCGACGACAAATTCAATGTATTTATCTCAATATTCCTAAAACATTACAACTCTAGCTTTCCCATAAAACGCAATTTAATTAACACAAAGAAATACAATACATGGATCACCCAAAGGGATAAGGATATCTTCAAAAAACAAACGCCGTTTATACAGGTTCTCTAGGCTTTGTCAAGGGGCGGGTCTATTGTAACAATAAATCGTGAATTTAGTGTTATTTCAATTTTTAAGCACTATACTCAGAATAATCTATAGTTCGATAATAACTTACATGTAATTTTTTGCTTAAAATTACAAACATATTGACATTCTATTAGTATTATAACTCGCAGCTAACTTTTTATCTTATCTAGGAATTTTTGCTGAATTTTTTGAATCCGCCTCTGCCTTAGGGCCCTTGATCGGAATTGATGGGATGGTCCTTTGCTTGCTTCCGGAGAGTAAATTAGTTTTTTTCCCCTCCACGTGGTCATACGCAGTTTGCACTGTTTTTT
>NNCF01127567.1:1796-100390 GCA_002313205.1 Laupala kohalensis | reverse complement strand
TGGCTCATATTAATTTAGTTTTATGTGTACTCAACTTTGGCACGGTTGTGTACATAAATTCTGTAGCCCCATCCTGGCCCGGGTTTTTCTCCGTTTTTCCTTCGGGTAGAGGCAGATTTCTTTTACAGGTTCTCTAGGCTTTGTCTAGGGGTGTGTTTATTGTAACAATAAATCGTGAATGTAGTATTTTCCACCTCTTATGATTTTTAAACACAATACTCAGAATAATCTATAGTTCGATAATAACTTGTACATGTAAATTTACAAACATATTTGCGTTAAATTACAAACATATTGACATTATATATGTATTATAACTCGCAGCTAACTTTTTATCTTATCTAGGAACATTTGCTGAAATTTTTGAATCCGCCTCTGCCTTAGGACCCTTGATCGGAATTGATGGGATGGTCCCTTGCTTGTTTCCGGAGAGTAAATTAGTTTATTGCCCTCCACATGGTCATACACAGTTTGTACTGTTTTTTGACAATAAATTTATTATAAGAAATAATATTAACATCGTATCATTCTAGTATAAATCTTTATCTGATGTGATCAAAATGTGTCTTAGTTATTTACTAAATGTAAAGTCAAGAAAAGAAAAGTCATCAGATAATGATTTAAAATGAATAAATGTCTACAAACAATGCGACATAGAAGGGTGGATTATTTGGTGAAGGCTATGTGTACTTAAATGAAAAGGAAGGTATCAGAATTCTCTTTCACAACTTGCAAAACTAGAGTAACATGAAGATGGAATGAGAAAATAATAAATTGTATTATAATTAAATTTAACATTTAAAAATAATTGCAACAATTGTTCTCTGGAGAAACAAGGGACAAGACTCTTGAGAGAATAGGAATTATTTCAATTTGTCTGCGATAAGCAATATACTGAAGCATTCTATTAAAGTTCAACTAAACTAAAAGATGAAATTTATTAGGACAAGTAAAACACATAATATGACTGATGCATTTTATTTTAAACCAGCAATTGTATGGCCCATTAATTCTATATCGATTTTTCATAGGATATTCAAGATGTACAAGATTACAAATAGGTCAGGCATCCTGGGTGGAATGAGTTGCATGGTTATAAGTATTTTCCTTGCAAAAAATTCAGCTCTAGAATGCCTAATATACATGATTTACAAATGCCTTCTTTGGTCTCTTGTTTGATACAATCTGTTAAAAGGAAGAGTACACATGACAATGAAAAAATATAAGCATGTACAAATATAAAATAACAATTTTACAAATCCTGTTCCACAATTATTAATGTCATAGATAACAACACAACATCCACAGTTAAGGCACACATGGAAGATGTACAGGGATAGGTTACAGTTGTCCACTGTGGGATGTACTTCTTGTACACCATACAACAAATAAATATAAAGTTTAAACAAAATATCTTTTACAATGATAAAAACCCAGTATTCAGTCTCAATATATATTGCTTTATCAAAAAGGCTACAACCATTAGCACTGTTTATGTAGAAAAGTTCCAAATGTTAAACAAAGCCAGCCACAATACTAAGCTGCGTAACCATATTTTATCATAATTCTAGTCTTAACTCAAAAAGAAATTTGAAGTGTTCATGTCACTTTGCTTTAAGCTTAAAGCATCATTAAATACTTCATTAAAAGCAATTTTTTTTTATAAAACACCAAACACAATTGTTAACGTCAGACAGTCCCGCAACACAATGAACTGAATGGATTACAGGCAGGCTTGGGTTAACGAAGAAAAGAAATAGAATATAACTCTTATATGATAACGAATTCAAAACACTTTGTACAAAGTAACAAGTAATTCTTCAAAAATAGTTCTAAAAACATATATTCATTTATATTATTATTTACAAGTTTCACAACCAAGAAATGCTAAATAACTGCTTTCTGAAACATACAGAAAATCATTTTGATGAAATGGAAAGAATAAGTTTCACATTCTTGACTACTAGGAAGATTAAATACTTATTCTCCTCCGCCACTAAGTTCCATTCAACAATATACATGAATATTCCTAATCTCTCCAAACGCCTCTCATTCTGAGTTCCATATTTCTATATAATCAACTATAAATAAGAATTAAATGAAACCTGGAAATATCCTAAACTGTACAAGAAAAAATAAATGCAGAGTAAGATAACCTTGCCAATAGAAACAACAGACAGAAAAAGTATGCTTACAAAATTCTTATGACAAAGTATCAGTAAAAGGAAACGTACACATTCAAATATAAAACAGTGCTTGTCTGACAAGATTACAAATGAGAGAAACAATAAAAGAGTAAATTGCATATTAATAATAACATCATTAAAGATACAAACACTATCTTCTGTAAAATTTATGATAAATGATTCTTGTGGTAATCCCTCCATGTAGAATATATTCATCAGACAGGAATGATGTTTTACTATGTCAATCATTATACATACCATCAATCAAGAAATCCATACGCCTGTAATGTCTACGTTCCCAAAACTCTTTGCTTCTCTTATACAAAACCATACCCAAAATTGCTAACAGCGGAGCAGCAAAAATTAAAGCAACAATTGGAATCACATAATCACTTTCCGAAGAAAAAGAAAAAGATGACTTTTCATCTTCCCCATCAATCCTTGTAAATTTTGGCTTCGAAATGGCTGTTGAGAGTGGTACTAAAGGAATGAGAGAAGAGTTTTTTAGATTGTCTTTCTC
Organism: Laupala kohalensis; assembly: GCA_002313205.1. Lineage (NCBI taxonomy): Eukaryota > Metazoa > Arthropoda > Insecta > Orthoptera > Trigonidiidae > Laupala > Laupala kohalensis. Next base: position 97,684 of record NNCF01127567.1, on the reverse strand, counting down.
CTCATTCGAACTCATAGTCACCTTCTTCTCACTTTCATTGTACTTAGAACTAAGGTCAATTGTAGACGAAACAGTAGAAGAGAGAAATTCACTAGAAGTTTTAATTACATCACTTACAATATTAGGAAATGTGGAAGTATTGCTTGTTGCATTGAATGCATCTTTCAATTTCTGTTCTTTATCACTTGTATCTGTAGGACCTAAAGTTTTGTGGTCAATATGAGATTCTTCTGAATAAGAATCATTATTATTTACACCTTTACGGGGTTTTGAAACATGGTTGTGATTTGATGTTGGACCAGATTCTTCTAAACTATACAGAGCTGACCCTAATGTAAGGTTTGGTTTCTTTTCATCATTAGCTACAGTGCTTTCTTCTTCAATTCTTGCATGAAGAGTTGAAAAATTTAATTTGGTTGGCCTTATGGATTCTGTCAAGCCACCTTCCGAAAACCCAGAATGAAGTGGACCATTTTCCCTCCCATGATTTGAGCTTAAAGGAGGGTTAAGAGTGGTCATATTAATATTTTTTCCATTACTGTTACCTGAAGGTTCTTGAGTTACGTCGCCAGATATTCCAGAAATAACAATATTTAAGAAATAACATGTCAATAATAATGTATGGAATTTGGTAACAGAATACATGATTGTCTTCTAGTGAGAGCAGTACACGTCAAAAACAATTCAACTTGCATTCCACATGTTCCGTCCAATTTTCTCTCTCACTTACGTTCTTGGGGCGAGTTGTCTTAGTTGCATATAGTAAACACAAAACGTGAAGTTTCCTGGCACACAAATAACATGTCACTTTCACATTGCCAGATATCAGCTACGAGTCCGGAAATCAGTCAAATCAATTTTCGCTAATGCAATGCGTTAAATCCGTACGTCACAATCAAGAAGGCCTTACTCTCCTGTTTGATATTCACAAAACTGAGATTACTGTTTAATTGATCTTTCAGCACTAATGCACCACTGTCCTTACGTGTCAGTTCGCTGCAGTTCCAGTGAGAGTTACGGCGAGTTCCTTCTCGACAGTAATTCCCTCCGCTAGGTGTCGTCTGGTGTTGTCGCTGCCAATTTAGCGCGCTCTATGTTACGCCCCCTTGCCTGTGTGAAGCAGGATAGCGCGTGATAATCAAGGATAACCAAGGCCATTTCAGTGGTCATAGCAATGTCAAAGAAAAATATTTACATGATTTGATGACAAGATAGACAATATGGAACACGTGCCTACATCCATTATACCTTTCGAGTCGAGCATCTAACAAAGTAGGCTATCTGTGATGTTGTATGAATAGGATACCGCGATTTGTATATAGAATAAAAATAATGTTGGACCATTTTACGTGTTGCGCGTTACTGTATTTGTTTGTAGCTTGACTTTATTGTAATTATATGTTGTTATCTCTTGATTGATGTCTTATTTATTAGATTGTTTATTTATTTTTGTAGTGTTTTCTTCATCTTGTCGTCTTGTACAAACTACGCAATACACCAGTGAGTACAGTGTTTTTAACGCAATTTTTTTGGTGCTGTTTAGTCAACCTAAACCTCCAAAATGAGGAGTCGAAGCAATTCCGGTGTACGATTGGACTATTACCAAAGAATAGTACACAAAATCATAATGCGTCATCAGGTACCCGTAGGATTAATTTTTCTGTGAATTTATAAATGATTTACATACTTTATTATTTATTATTCATTATTATTAAATTCTTCCAGCATCCTGTCACTGGATTGTTTCCAGCTAGTCCGGAAAACAATCATGCATGGATACGTGATAACATATATTGTATACTGGCTGTATGGGGATTGTCAATGGCTTATAAAAAGATTGCAGACATGGATGAGGACCGTGCTAAGACTTACGAATTGGAACAAGTAAATTTTTAAAATTACAAATACCATTGTCAAAATTGCAGTATTTCTGTGTAATTATGTATTCTGGAATACTATGTTTTATTTTTCCAGAGCTGTGTTAAGTTGATGCGAGGCCTTCTTATGGCTATGATGCAACAGAAAGATAAAGTAGAGAAATTTAAGTCTACTCAAAATCCACTTGACGCTATTCATGCAAAGTACAGTTCTAGCACGGGTCAATCTGTAGTAGGAGATAGTGAATGGGGTCATTTGCAGATAGACGCTATTTCTCTGTATCTATTAATACTTGCTCAAATGACAGCATCAGGTAAAATTCTCTTTTTGGTATCTTTCAGCTTTCACTCTGCTCATAACGCTAATTTTCTCTTTCTTTTGCAGGTCTCCAAATTATTTTTAATTTAGATGAAGTAGCATTTATACAGAATTTAGTTTTTTATATAGAATCTGCCTATTGTATACCAGTAAGTTAATTATTTATATTTTTTGTAAGACTAAATGTTATTAATTTTATTATTTTTTTTAACAAACTGCTTATGGCTAATTTAGTAACACCTATAAACTTATGCCATGGCTTGTTAAATTGTTCTAACATTACCATTTTTTGTTTAACATTTAGGACAGCATGAAATAATTACATTTTTATTACATACTAGCTGATCACCCAGCGTTGCTTGGGAGGTTTCTTAGACTAATCTTCTTTTACTCAGAAAAAAATAAAATCAATGTATATTGTAAGATCAAAATACTTACTGATTTTGAAAACATGTACAGCATCCTAACTTTTCAAATTTATAATAATACTAATTGAATACAAAAGTTTACTGTATACACTACACCATCTCCAGACCGCCTCTTCCAAGGCACGACACAACTGCATCATTTCATTAAAATTCTTGTAAAGTGTAAACTATTCATTGAAATTTTATGATTTAAAGGCTTTTTATCTTTGTTAAATGCACAAAATAAATAATTCATTAAATTTAATGATGATTAATTTTTTCCTTCTTAAGTTACTCTCTTAAATTGAAGAATTTAAACACTTAATAATGTTTTATTAATAATTTAGGTTAATTTTTAGAAAATGTTTCCAGAATTATAATGAACAAAACAAAAAAAGAATCAGGCATATCTATTGTTCGAATCATGAGTTATGGTCTCGAGTTCATACAAAAATCTCATAGAAAGGAGCACTTTCATTTTTTCCCGAATTTTCTTTCCCTAAAAACCTTATTTAGACTATTATGAACATTAAAAAACAAAAATTAGTCAAAATGGTCCAGCCATTTTCAAGTGATACAGTTACCAATGAATAACATTTAACTTTTATTTATATAGATTTGTAATAATCAAAGACACCTTCCTATTACCTGTATCCAGTGGATATTTTTTTTTGTGGGGCTTTACGGCTCATGTCGACATCAAAGGTCATTGGAGCCCGAAAAACTTGTACAGGTAGGGAAAATGCAGTTACGCACTAGGGAGAGCCAACAAGACTCCCCCCGCGTGTGGGACTCGTCGAATGATTCAACCCTACCCACTAAAAACCCTCCTGATCTACGACACACCAAAACATATCTCACAACATACATCAAATGGAGGGGAGGCACATAACATGAGGGGGGACAAAGAATAAGGGGGGACAAAAAATGATTTAGCCTTAATAGCGTCAGGATCGAAAAGAACAAGAGGTGACCAAGGAAGGTCAGGAAAGAGAAAGGAAGGAGCATGGCACAAGTAAGTGGAAGTAATGCCAGACTCAGNGGGGGGGGGGGGTATCCAGTGGAGTCTATTCTCACTCTCTCTCTCATGTGGATAGTGCGATGCTTCAAGTATTGATCATACTGGAAGAACTTTTCAACCAAGATTCAAGGAGCACATGTGTGAAAGCACAATTCTATACACTCACATTTTACCAACAAAACTAAATATTCATTTGATAAGAAGAAGAAGAAGAAAAAGAAATCAAAATTTTGGAAATGGAGATGAATTTTAAATTAGAATACCACTAAAGGCCTTTTAACTCCACATTAATAAAATTCTGAGAAATCCTCTCTTTTTGCATTCGCTGCACTCTCAGAGCATTCTGATTTTTCTCATACTCACTCTTTGATTTCCTCCATTCCCGTGGCGCTATTGACTTAATCTCTATGGGCATTCCATTGCCATCAAACTCCAAACACTAACACGCTTCACATTTGCTTCCTGTGTACTTTTCTTCAAGGACAATTTTTCCTTTTTGTTTTTTCATATTTCTAAGAAGAAAAAAATTATTGTGTGTGAAAAAACCTTTTTGCAAATAAAATACTAGGATATTCTTGATGAATCTCTAGTTTATTGTTTAATACTTCCCATATTTGACAGATCTATTGTTTTTGTTTTTTCCTTTTGTCAAATTGGTTTACATTGAACAATACATAAAAATCACATTAATTTTTTAGTTCCTTTGATTAAACATTAATAAAAAAGTTCTGCATGTAGATTATTGAGCAATATCTTTCTGTTCTGAGGATTACGGTGTTTGGGAACGTGGTGACAAAACAAATCATGGTTTACCTGAACTAAATGCCAGTTCTATTGGAATGGCTAAAGCAGCGTTGGAAGCTATGAACGAATTAGATTTGTTTGGAGCTAGAGGTGGCCCTACATCTGTTATTCATGTGTTGGCAGACGAAGCTCAGAAATGTCAAGCTGTTTTACAGGTACGTGTTTTCCTAGTAGGAAGCTACGGTATTTTTCTTTTTGTTAATCTGTTAAATAATGTTTTATGTAATGCTAAGGAATTTAATGACTTTAGTGAACAAAAATTGATTTCAGTTTTAATTCCATTAAATATTGTTGTGATTAAATTACGGATATCTTGAAAATGGTATGATAATTTCCATAACTCAATGTCTCAGTCCTAAGTTCTTTTTAATTATTCTATTAAAAAAAATAAACATACCCAATGATCTCTAAATACTGAAATTATCTAAAATAAATTACAGAATGGAGTTTCAGGTGGAGAGGAAATGTTATTCTTATATTTTTCCAATTATCTTCGTATTGTTTTTATTATTATACTTGAAACATGATTGTATTTTGTTGTGTCATCAATTTATTTCACAATTGGTGATGTATAAAAAATGAAACTTTCATTTAATATTGGGTAGTTTATGGCTATGTTATCAAACTTATCAAATTACAACAATTATTTTAGTTTAATTATGTTATGTTGAATGAAAATGGGAGACGGGATCGGGGTTCGAACCCGGGACCTTGAGCTCAGCGCGCTCGTGCGTTTACCGACTGCGCCATCCCATTCGCCTCCTGGGCCTGTCTTCCATCCTCAACTTTTCAACTGTTAATCTGTTACCTGGCGGTGAGGTTCACTGCAATCTAAGAGATTTCTACAATTATTTTAGTGCATTCTTTTTATCATTACTTTTATATTTATCTGTACCCAACTCTGGTTGTCATTTAGGTTCTTCAAAATTGAGGAAATCTATTGGTTGCTTTCGAAGAGTAAATTACCCTCCGCATAGTCAGGGACAGATTTTTTTTTTTTAATTTTTGGCCATAAATTGTTTAATTGTTTGGGGGGTTCTTGTGGTTAATTCTATGTGAGAAGGACGACTAAAATGAAGGCTGAGAGTATTGGTGGAACATTAATAACGCTTGTGCTTTGAGTCTTGTACAATATTCTGGTTTTTCATTTCAGTCTATGCTTCCTAGAGAATCAAGTTCCAAGGAACTCGACAGTGGGTTATTGTCTGTCATAAGTTTCCCAGCTTTTGCTGTGGATGATCCTCAACTTATACAACAAACTCGTCAAGCAATTATTACAAGACTTCAAGGTCGTTACGGCTGTAAAAGATTCTTGAGAGATGGGTATCGAACACCTAAGGAGGTATTTGCTATGTTATAATTTTATTCCAGTTTTAAATAAAGTGTTGACACCAATTTAATGATAAAGACATATGTATTTTCCAAAATAGTAGAATACACATAAATATCCATAAAAATATCAACAATATGGTGGGTTATCTTTTGTAGTGTTATCTGTAGACTTCCTAAGTTTCTCTTGACTTGTTGAGCATTTGAGTTCTCTCATGTCTGTATTTAATATTGAAGCTATCTCAACTTTTTTTAAATTTAGGACCCGAACCGTCTCTATTATGAACCTTGGGAGTTAAGGATGTTTGAAAATATAGAATGTGAGTGGCCTCTCTTCTATTGCTACCTGATTTTGGATTATTGTTTCCAAGGCAACAAAGATGCTGCAGCCGAGTACACTGAAGCTCTCGAAGAGGTAAGTGGTATTGGATATTGGTTTCTGGCAGAACCACATACCTTAATAGAGGTAGTATTGCTGATGATATCACACAATTGAACTCTCATTTTTGAACGAAACTTTAGTACTTAATTGATTGACCAAGGGTTCTGCTAAGGTGTTATTTTATCACATTAAAGAAGTAAGTAAAAATTAAAAATACTTGGGAGTTTTCAACCTACATTACAAATGCGTGGGATTCGATTTTCAGCTATAGGTCTATGAAAATTGTCCCAGTTTTAATTCACCCACTTTTTGACTGGTTTTTAAATTCTGACCTAAGCAACACACACATACCTAATTTTATACATAAAAATAGTGGATTCTTCACAATGTTTTGCAACGTTATTTCAAACAGCACGTCACTATGCGCCGCACCTTGCTATTTCCGTCACTCCCTTCCTCCTTAATATGCGTCACCTGTCTCATTGGACACAAGCTCACAGACACTTGATGACCAAAAAGTTTTTCATGGTGAGGAAATCTTTCTTAACAATATATCTCACAGTTGAAAAATTTTGGCACTGAGATTATCATATGTTTACTACACTTCCTAACTTTTTTAAGTATATTGATTAGTATTTACAATATTCATGTCTATCATAGTAATGTAGTATGGTACCATATTGATTAGTCGCCATGAAGAAGTCGCCAAAACTAAACTTAACAGCAGATCAGTTTCAAAGTATGTTGCTTTCACCTTGGGTAGAGGTACGACTTCGATTGCATAGGAATTGCACTCAAAACCGATCTTTCTTACTTTTTCACCTTTATGATTAATAACATTAATATTAAAAAAAGATATCACTATATAAAATGACAGATTTTTTTGTGACAGATCATGATAAAAACTGATGACGGAATTAAACTTGTACCAGAATTATATGCTGTACCTGCTGATAAGGTGTCTGGTGAATATCAAGAACCTGGCAGTCAGAAGAGGATAGCACTTGGTCGTTGTCCTTTTCTGTGGGCTCAATCGCTTTATCTGCTGGGAAAGCTGCTTCAAGAGGTGGGGGTTTCTGGCATGTTGAATCGTGTTGTTACATTTCGTATTATATGTAATAATATTTCATTCTCAATGAGGATCAGTGGATGTTTTTAGGGGTTCCTGGCCATTGGAGAACTCGATCCCCTGAACAGAAGACTATGCTCCGAGAAGAAACCAGATGTTGTGGTTCAGGTAGTGATACTTGCGGAAGACGAAGACATCAGAGAAAAACTTCGACAACATGACATTATTGTTCAAACTATGGCTGAAGTTGCTCCCATTGAAGTACAGCCTGCCAGTGTTCTGAGTCATCTGTATACTTACCTGGGTATTTAACTCATGACAATACTTTAAGGTGTTGTGTCAAATGAATATATTGAAGTTTCACGTTTTAAATGTTTTAGGGCGTAACAAAAAATTGAACTTAACTGGACGCAAATCAAGGGATGTTGGTATACTGAGCACCAGCAAATTGTACTCGCTCCATGATCGGATATTTGCGTTTACTCCCCAAGTGAGTTTTTTCTATATTCAATTTTGATCACGGCATCTCTTTTGTTTAAAATTTCAGCATTTGTTTCAGTTATAATATATTTATCATTAACTGTGATTTATTTGTTGGAAATAAACTACCTGTTTTAGCTCACGGACTTGAGCCGTTTCTACATAGCTTCAGATTATGAATTGATGATAGACTTATTTCGAAATGAATTTAACTTCTTAAAGTCATCGTGGCAAAACATGTTGGGCCGTCCATTGGTTGTAATGGCCATGAGGAATGTTCTTCTAGGTATTTTTAAACTTTCTTCCTTTGAGTTGATTTTTGTAGAGCTTCCCGTTGCATTTTGTTTCTTTTTATGTTTTGGTCTTTTTGGATTTGGATAATTTAATGTATTTGCTGCATTGACTTGGTGAAAGAAAAGTATAAAGGTCCACAGTATTGTGTAATTAACTTTCTTCAAATTTGCAAGAATAGTTCTTTCATTTGTGGAAACAATATATATTTTTTAATTAACATGGCGATGTAATTGTTATTTGGAACAGTGTCTTATTAATTATTTCACTTTATTTCATGTTTTTTGTGTTCAATTTGTGGTAAGGATTTTATCAGCTATTATCCTTTTGTATTTCATTCAGGTTTTGAACTTTCACAGGAATATTTTAAATTCCTCTGTATTTGAATGTCCTTCATATTAAAATGATTTGGAGGATTGTGAGTAAACCAGTTTTTAGTTAATTAATAAAATATAATGAATTAATTATAATCAGGGCAGCCACAAATCACCAAAAGCATAATTGAACTTAACACTTTTGTTGTTGCTTACCTTAACCTTAACTGTAATTACATTTTTTAAAAAATCATTTCAAACCATAATCTTAAGGAATAATGCATAATGCTGAATAGAGCTGTGCATTTCTATTTCCCTGTTGCGTCGCTTGAGAGAAACTTTTTTCCCCTATTGGTGCATCTTCAATACATGGAGATCTGGATTTAGGAAAGATGATGTTGGAGCTCTCTTGAACTTGCTTTCAATAAGTGTGTTGCAACCACAAGTGATGATGATTAAAATTAAAGTTTTATTTTAGTTAAGTTTCATGTTTAAACTAGTTCCCATTCTTCATTCATGTTTAAGTAATTAATTAATTCATTAATTCTTTGTATTTTGAAGTATACTGCTTTCTCTGAAATTTTCTGATTAATACAAAGATCTAGGTCGGTAGCAGGAACAGTTTCATGTGCCAAGATTTTGTGAAAAATCTTTATTATCAATATATTACAGAATTTTGTAAAATCATGAACCAAGTAAAAATTTTTATTAGGCAATATAAAGCGTTATTTAGGAAAATGAAAAACATTGTCTTGAAGTGTGTGAAGCATAAATGTGGTTGTCCTTATTATGAAATGTAGAACCAGCTTTTGTATATTGCTATATATTTGTCAATTGATCCTTGCGGATGTAGCTAATTCATTAATTTTCTTTACATTTATTTTTATGGTATCTCCTGTTTACAAGCTTTAAAAAAATTGCCATAGGTGTAGCAGTATCCAGACCTTAGTGTTTTTTTATTAATTAAAATACTGTTAATGAGTTGTTTTCTTGGAGGAAAATTATTTATCTCTTAAACATAGAAGAAAGAGATTTCTCATTTTTGTGAAACAAAAAATTGTTGTAGTGAGCTATTATTGAAAATTCAATTTATTTCATAATTTGTGAAAATTTAATTACACAGTAAAAGTGTGACCTCTGAATTGTTTTTGGTAATTTTGCAAGAAAAGATTGATTCTTTGATGAGTCTGCAGAAACATGATATGGTATAATTTTTTGCCAATGTTTGGATATTCTTGGTCTCTAATGATGATTTATCTCTTTGTAGAACCTCCAACATTGTATAGGTCTATTTCAAGAAGGAAATTATTTGTGTAGTGTACTAGTAATTTTTCTGTTACTTAAGTTCACCCTGTGCTAATGCACAATGCTTGTGAAAAGATGACTTAGCTTTTAAAAATCATAAAGTGTTATCTTTAATTTTCATCCATTAAAATTTATTTAACTACTTTGAAAGAATCTGTTTTAAAATCTGCAATAACACTAGGGCTGTTGTCCTTATCTTGAGATGTACATTTTGTAACAAAATTTATTCTCTCTCTATCATGTTTCTGTTTTTGTATGTTTTACCTTTTGTGGGATTTCCATAGAAATATTTTAAACTAGTTTTCCCATAGAAAATACTTCATCACCTGCAAATAATTGGAAGCTAAAACTTGTTAAAGTATACATACCATGAATGGGATGATAAGTTTGAATTTTCTCTACCTGTCTTCCAAGGGAGAAGCAGTTTCTAAGCAAACCAAACTGGATGGTAACTTTTTTTTCTTTGTTTATAATTCATGAATCGACTAAAATAAAAAATTTGAACTATGAATGAAAGGTGTATGGAAGAATTACATACAATACTTTGGGATCTCGCACTGGTGTCTATAAAAAAATATTAAAAGAGTGATGTTGGCCACACACTCCATTTATGTTTATTTACCAGAACTAATTTCAAAAGCTGTTGCTTCCATCTCCCTGTGCTCCTACAGAGGCAAATGGATGCACATATTTGAAGTTAATCTGTTCTCAAACAGAATCACAAAGTTCATCAATCTATTCGTGAAGAGGTGATAAATTCTTGCTGCCAAGCTAGTGATTCAAAATGACAGTAATACATTTTAATAAAATCACCTCATTGTTAATGTTTTTCATTCCAAAGATGTGTGGCCACTGCCGATTTGTCAATAGGTCCAAATTTAATGTTTCTGAAGTGTTTGTTTTGACCAATGTCAATATTGTTATTTTTTGTCTGCTGAATGTAAACTTTATTGGGCAGACAAAACCTCCAAAAACATATCTTGATGAATAGTGGAGGATCTTTAGAAACTGCTCCATGACACTGCAGTGAATAAATACATCTTACGCGTTACAAATATTTCAATTTGAAACTGTGTGTTCTTGCCCACAGGAATAGTTACTTATTTTCAAACATCATGCAGTAAAAAAGAAACTTTTTTTTTTTAATTCTAGAAAAATTGTCGGAAGGTAGCGTCAAGTTCCAAAATGCTACTTTAGTCACCCACATTGCCCTGGCTGTCAGATCTGAGGTTACATTTTGTGTAGTAGCTATGGACAAATAGTAGGGGAACTTTTAGCAATGTCTTTATTTTTACTACAGTAACTTGTAGTTCAGTCTGTTAAGTATGGCCCTTATATACTTTATTATTTTGGGCAAGGTGCCTGCTTGGATCTGGTGTGCGACTGAAAATTTCAATAGACCGTGTTTGTTTAAAAGTATTTTTGAAAACTTTATTAACCTTTAACAATAATTTTACTTTTGTAATGAATGGGAATCAGTAATATCACTATGGTATATCCCTCATTGTATTAATGTTATGTTATTTGCTTAAACGTGAAGTTTTCGTTAGTGTTGTGTTGCTTTTAGGAATTTAACACCGTGTATTCTTCATAGTATAAGGAACAACTTGAATCAGGTTTTTAACATACAACATCACTCAATTTGCCATACAGTCGGGAATGTTTTCGATAGACCTTACTTACTCTCATCTTCAGCCAAACACGACTGGAACAACACAAACAAGGTGATGGCTTGATGTATCTTCCTATCAATCCTTCTCTGTTGGAATTTCATAGGTCAGCAATCAGGGTTTGCATTTTGCAGAGTAAAAACGTTCCCAGAATTAAGTTTTAACTGTTAATGGACTGCTTTTAATTATCTTACTCATCTTTTAATTCGTGATTTTTCCCCAAATATCTACTGCTACAATTTGTTTAAATTTTATATTTAAAATAGTAGTAATAATTGTAATGAATTGTATGTATAAACAAATGAAATATAAGCATTGGATGAAAAGAACATTTCTGTAACGATTTAGTTGGTTTCTGCTATGGTTCTTTTTTGTGCAATTTAGAATGATGTGGTTTGAAGGTATTTTTTGAATGATAAAGAAATGAATTGTGTGTTTGTTAATCCTGGAGGGGTGATTTTTGCTTTGATGTCCCATTCATGGTTCAAGGTAGTATCAACCAGTAACATCGCTAGGATTGATGCATCAATCGGTTATTAGTTGAAGATCTAATTTGTCTGCATTTTTATTCAGACAAATTGATATTAATTTTTCATATGAAAGTAATATAATGAAATTTCTTGATGAAATGCAGATGATACAAAATAAGTACAAGTACAATAAGTAAGAGAAAAAAGGTACAAGAAAAAAAGATTACCTTTTTCACCCGCATGAAGTTACATCAAAATTTCAGGCATTTGTTTAATTAATTAATGGAGTGATATTTTGTTGTTAATGTAGATCTTAATTGTTTCAATTTTGTGGACTGCAATCAATCAGTATAATAGTGGAAGAGACCATGCAATATTAGAGAAATATTGTTCAAGTCTTTTTCATTTCTATGAATAATTTTTATTGTTTTTTTAACCTCCCTCCTAGCATTTCCTTGGCTTTGCTACTGGTATCGACTTAAAAAAAGAAAATAGTTGAAACTTTTCAACTAGTATTTGAACACTTTGAATTCTGATCGTGGATTGATCATAACAGATATGAAAGCTTGAAATTTCTGTCAGTCACGTTTTAGAATGTTCAAATATTAGTGTTGTGAACGCGTCGTTACTTTTGACTGAGGAAACACCGTGTCTCGGCACATAGAAGTTGCGACATTTTGTTCGTAGGGCTGTGACCTTGTAAGGGCAACTGTAGTCTAAACAGATGCACGTTGGCCACTGGAAGACTGACAGAAAGTTGGTAATTCTACCCACTAAGATGCAGTGTGTCCCAGACCGATGCGTGTGTAAATGTTTCGCCTGTTATTTGTTGTTTGTTGCCTTGTCCTACAATTTAAATTGTACAATTGTCTCAAATTGACGTGCACCTACTAATACCAGTGAGAGATTGAATAATGAATGCATGGCTTTGTTTTCATGTGGCCCTGTGTAGAATATAGACATGGAGCATTATTATATGGCGAGTGATGTGGACTTGTTGGTGAATAATTTCAAGAACAACCTGGCATTCCTTACCATGAACTGGAGACACATGTTGGGAAGACCTACCGTCACAATGATAGGGCATTCAGGGCTTTTAGGTAAAATACAGCATGGAAGTACTTCTGTTGATGTCATTTTTATTATTTCACATTGCACATAATAATATTGAGAAATCATTTTGAGAATTTAAAAAATATTTTGCTCCTTTACAATTTTTTTTATGAATTTGTTTTTATGGAAGAAACAACAGATGAAAATGACAAGCAATGAGTTATCTTTATTTTTAAAGAATGATGACTTTAGTGCAATCCTTACATAGTCTTGCTGCATTTGAATACTTGATACAATCCAGATCCCAGGATTTACCTTGGGCTACTTTGCATGGAAAATTAATATTTTGATCGTGTTTGAAAATAGTGAAAGGGGTAACATTCCTTATGTTGCGATTGCATGTAAGGAATAAATTGTAATTTTTGTGTTAATTTTTTTTTATAAAAGGAAATTTGTTGATGGGAGCTAATAATTTGCATGACACTTTTGGTTTCGGAAGTTTGAGAATGTTTGTTAATCAGGAATCCAGATTGGTTTCAGAAATGAATGTGTATTTTTCTGTACCACTCACTCCCTCTTTGGTTTTCAAATTCCTTTTCATGTTTTCAGACCAAGGGAAGATCCCTTTGGCTATTATTACTACTATGAAGAAGTTGAAAAGCGGTTACATCAATGGAACAAGGTGCAGTAATACATTACCGTCTACAAACTCACGAGCTGGTCAGGATATTAAGAGTTCATACTTCTGTCCATACTTTGATTTTAATTTAGTGTTGTATTCTGAACATCCAATGAAAGTTTTCATGTTTTCTATTAATTCCTGACTAACCCCTGAGAAGTATTAATAGAGAAGTGCAATGCCATTCCATTTCATTGAGCAATGTTTTTTTGTACTTTGACAGGGTGATGCTTGGAAATTTGAATGACTTTCTGAACACGTCCTGTATCACAAACCTAAGCTTCCTCGGGAGTCAAGAAGACGGATTACCTGATCGTACGTTCTCACTTTGAGACTAACCATCTTTATATCCATAGTGAATTGAATTGACATGTTCCTCGTAGGCCTTGTTCAGTTCTGCCTTTCCAAACCTGGTCCAAATAACAATTCCCTTATTGTCAGTACATTAACGAAATTTAGCATTGCACTTTAGATTAGTCTTCTTGTTATGATGTCACTTCTTGTAACTTGTTAATGCAATCATTTTCTGTTTGAATTTCCAATTTTAAACAACTATATATATATTTTTTTAAGTGTTGTTCTTCCCAGTCATTTAAAGTCATATGTTCTTGTGGAGGTAACATCAGTTCTTGAAACATCTCACATTAATAGTCTATGAGATGTTTCAAATGAGAAAAAATCTGACTTTGTAAATTAATTTTCCTGTCCCGTAAATTTTTTAAAATAACCGAATGGATTTTTTAAAAAAATTGATTAGCTTTTTGTGTCAATTTGCATATATAAAATTGATTGCAAGAAGCCTCATATTGCTAGTGCATATAGAAATCGTATGGTTGAGCATTTAAGCCCTTGGGAAGAAAGATTTTGACTTATTTCAGTGAATTGGATTTGTTTACGAAATTCAATTTTAGTCTGTCAATAGTCAGCAAGTTGTTTCAAATGCAAAAAAGTCTGACTTTGTAAAATGATTTTTTGACCCCAAAAATTTTCTAAAATGTCCGGAAGGTATGAGTTTTGGTCATTTCTTTATTATGAATGTGTATGTATAGATGTAAGAAATCAATAGCATAAGAACACAAGTCTTCCTATTTAGAAATGATTTCATTGAATTTTATATAATTGGTAATTTTGTTTCTTTCGTGGAAGGAGTTTGCAGAGATGGTGCTCGAGACCATTTTGGGGAAGGTTTTTGTTTGTTTGTTCGTTCGTTCGTTCGTTCGTTCGTTCGTTCGTTCGTTCGTTCGTTCGTTCGTTCGTTCGTTCGTTTGTTTGTTTGTTTGTTTGAGTAACTTAACAATGATTGTGATGGAAAATGTATCTGTTTGGTGAATCGTATTTTTTAGTTTGACTGTTTCACAAAAGAATGTATTTGTGTCAATTACAAATTATCGCATTCAGTTAACATAGAGGTCCCTTGTTAATTCGAAGCTACAGTACCTATTAATCTCACTCGTTTTCAATGGGGGGTTATTATAGTTTGAAGATATAGAAAATAATTTTTAGTATGTTCTTTTGGTTTGTTTTTATTTTGCTTTGATTTGTAAATCCTGTATTTTTTGTTAAAATGTTCATTGCCTTGGCGATTTGCTTTTATTAATTTTGTGCTAAAAGAATTTTAAGTTGTAGGTCAATTAAATTTTTTGTTATTTGAAATATTGTTTGCAGTCGTTGATGGAAATTAACTTTTGTTTTCCTATCTTTCTAATTCTATAGAGTTCTTTTGTTCTTATGTATTCTCTGTTTTGAACTTTTATTTTCCTGGTATCTCTCTATGCCCATTAGGAAGATATTTTGTAAAAACTATTATGTGAGAATAATCAAGTTCTTCTCTTTTGTGGAATACTCTTGTGAGTTTTAAGTTAGTATGATATAAAGTCATCACCCTGAAGAATTTCTTCTGAAAAAAAAAAATTGATAATGAAGTTTAAAAAAATTGTTGGAATTTTCATTTGAATGATTCAAATGTATGTTTTAGGTCTAAATCCTCAAGTTCATAAATACCTTGAAGAACATTTACTGAAGTCAATTGCCCCAAGATCACAACTTTTAAATCGGTCACCGTCCCAGAAGAAAAAGTCTCTGAGACGTCGAATGTCTGTGAAAGGTGCTATTAGGAAAACAAGATCTATTGCAGTTGAACGTAAGTGCCATACGGATTATTCTCCTCCGAATCAGTAAAACATAATTCAATCAACAAACCAATTGTTGAACCTTTTAGGAAACAATGTTGAAGTAACAGTGACTATAAGTAATTGTATCTATTCTTCTTCTTCAAATGAGTATTAAAAACACAGAGAAGTTGAAATACTTGCATTTTAAACAATCTAATTTACACCCCTCAATATTATCTCATCTACAATCCACTTCTTTCATTTTAAGTTAATAGTTGTAACATTCATAACTGCAATTTTCAATAACTGTGGAAGTTTATTAATATTATTTTATAGTTGTGTATGATTAACTTTTCTTTGGTCAATCAGTTGTTTCTATCTAGTTTTGCTTTGAGATTTTAAATGATTTTTGTTTCTGTGCAATAAAGCCGAGAGCCTAGGCATGCAAGGGGATGAAAGACGACCCTCTTTGGCCCAGATTTGTCCGATGACTTTTGAAGATCTGAAAAGTGGGAAGGGTCGATCTCCTTCCCCAGAAGACCTTTTACCCTTGTGGAAGCAACATGCACATCGACCAAGGTACAACCACTTGCAGTTTGACACATGTTTGTCTTTGTGAGGAAGAGACTTGTGCCTTCCATTTTTATGCGATTAATTAACTCGCACATTAATTACTGATAGCAAAGAAAGTCTGAGAAAAAAAATTGGAATGATATTCTGAAGAAATTCCATGTAGTAAAGTCTTCATAATACAATAAACTTTTTTGCCATACAACATCACTCAATGCTGTTCTCTCAATGAAGTTGTGCAGTAAAAACCTGATTAATAAAGTATTAATTTATTAAATATTGAAGATGTATTCTTGATTATAACAGGAAAATGAAATTAAATGTTCAAATTAAGATATAATTTTAATAAATGCTTGAAGACTTTGATGGCTGGAGTCTGTAATGATTTTGTTTGAATGAGATAAATTTATTTTTCTTCAATAATGTTAAAAATCTTTCTTGAAGTATTGTATCTATTGAACTTTGTAACAAGTATTGTATTCATTAAACTTTTTCAATAAGTTTAAGGGGTACAATATTTGTTTCCTTTTAGTCTCTAAAACTCCTATGTTGGTATTTCAAGCTTGTTGTTTATAGCAGGTGTATATGACCAGTTGCTTTCTTTACATAAATTACTTTGAACTCTGTCTGCAGAGTGAATTCTGAAACGCAGTACGCAGACACTGAAGTGGAAGAGTTGCTGACCATGCTGCGAGAGACGGAGATTCTGGAGGAACAAGGAGACATTTTACAATACCTTGTTGACTCACAAGGTCTTACTTTCAACACAGGTAATATTTTCATGCATAGGACTGTATTAACTATCTTTATAAAAAATAGAAAATTTCTTTAAAAATCTGACCAGAATTTTCAGTAATGCACATTAAGCAATTTTGATGATTGTTCATAACAAATGTAATTTTGTGAAAATTTCAAATTTATTACATTTTTTCATCATATTGTTTTCAAAATTGGAGGGTAAGTAATAAGTTATAAAAATAATAAACTAAATTACAAAAAGAATAATAATAAAGCAATAAAAAAAGATGAAGAGTGAATTCTTTTATATTTGTCGATATGGTCATGCACAGTTTTATTAATGCTTTTTTTTTCATAGAAAATTATTTATTTGTAATGAAAATATTAGCAAAATACTTAAGATTAATGAATAAATGAAAAATTCATAGATAATAATTTTATGAAGTATTATGTTCGTTTTATGTGAAGGATTCTAATGACCTAGATGTTGGCAAACCCTGAAGCCCCAATAATAAAAAAAAGTTTTATGTGATGTGTTTGATAAAAGTTTATAGTAATGCAATCTTGAATGTAGATTTGTTTAATCATATTAATACCATTGATTCTCCAACGAATTATTCCAGGAATGTTGGATGATGGAAAATCTGTTACTGTGAAAGACTTTCTCAAAGTTCTGTACGAGAAAGCTTGCCAGCAGAAGTTGTGGGGGTTGGTACGACACACAGCTGGTATGCTAGGAAAAAGAGTGGAAGATTTGGCCAAAGCTGTCACTGATCTTCTCGTCAGGCAGAAACAAGTGAGTGGTGTAGTTGTGTTCCCTTATCACTCTCACGAGGAAACTTTCAACAAGTGCAGGTCAAAAGTGGTCCTGATTTTTTTGTACTGAAACATATTGGCTATTTATATGTCCAGTCAAAATATTAGCAATGATGGCACACTGGAAGGCTCTGATTAAAAAATCGAGAAGTTTACCAATTTTTAGCGTCTACTCTCTGACCACACACAAGACAATCATGAGGAAAGACAACCCTTTTCACTACCGGCCAAAGCTGTTGCTGCAGTAGAAGGTCACCTACTGCTACCATAAGCTGCATTGCATGCCGATATATTGCATCTATATAAGCCGATACTGAAACTTGTTAATATAACAAAATACAAATATCTGTACCATTATAATTAATATCTTTCACACATTTCTGAGACCTTAATTTAAATTTTTTAATTTCTTTGTACTGAAATAAGTTTTGCATTTATTTTATAATTTAAAGAATCTGTAGCATTTTACTGCAGTATAAGAAAAGTGAGTAAGCAAAACCAAACATATTATGTTAATAGTTTGCTTTAAAAACAATATTTCAAATAGTATTTCAACATTAATGCACTAAACAAGTGGTAAGAACTGTATTGAAATAAGTTCTTTCAGTAAACATCAAATAACATGACGAGAACAAAATACAGACACTTTATATTGACGATTTTTGGTTTCTTTTAAAGAAATTTATTGCTTATTTATATTATTAAAGACATTTTTGAAAACATTAATTAAACAGACGCCTTTGGCAAAATTGGAAATCACGTTTTGTTATCACATTAGTTATATGTATCATTGTGCAAAGTAAATAAATGTATACGCATTTCATGTTTCTGTCTATTTCACGTTCTGCATTAAAATATTTTTTGCTGCAGAATAAAAAATGTACATTGCGTTGTCGTAATCTTTTCACAGACACATTTTCTACAAGAAAATTCAAGGGTAAAGATATCCCAGAAATCCATATAAACATGCTTTAAATAATATTAAAAACAGATTTTTTTGTGGTACTAGTTAATTTATTCCTGTTTTATCTGCCAAAAATTAAAAAAGGTGAAATAAATTGTGATAAATTTTTACAATAAAAATACATAAATTTTGGATCTAACATTTTACTTGAATTCCTCTACAAACACAGAGAAAAGAAATTTGGACATTAATAACATAGTTAGCTGAACATACAAACTTACATAGTTTTACTATTTGACTCATCTGAATCAGCTCCTCCTTTCTTAAATACGCAGGTAACAGCATTGTTTGTTTGCGTTTGCTTTTCTTCCTTGACTGGTGAAGACACCTGGAAATCAGACGAATCAAAGCTCATCCACATGATTCGGCTGTCGCGGCTTGGTAGTTCAGGGTTGTACAAGACCCACAAAAATTGCTCTTTGCCGTGC
This sequence comes from Laupala kohalensis, assembly GCA_002313205.1. Lineage (NCBI taxonomy): Eukaryota > Metazoa > Arthropoda > Insecta > Orthoptera > Trigonidiidae > Laupala > Laupala kohalensis. Next base: position 78,587 of record NNCF01127567.1, on the reverse strand, counting down.
AAAAAAAAAAGAAAGGTTTTTCCTAATTGTTTTCAGTGCCTTCCAGTGTGCCATCATTACTAATATTTTGACAGGACATATAAATAGCTAATATGTTTCAGTACAAAAAAATCAGGACCACTTTTGACCTGCACTTGTTGAAAGTTTCCTTGTCAGATGCGTGAGCGGTAAAAGGCCTTGAGCAGGCCTAATCGTCTTCTTGGAAGCCTCACGCAAATATATTTAAGATAAGTATTTAATAAGAAGCTCAGCTTTCTTTTTTTCTTTTTACTTGTATAGTAAAACTAGCAGAAGGTGCCGGCATTGAAAAGAAACTTAAAACGATCCTTAATGGACGTATTCTGGTGTTAAAACACCCATCCACAGGTCTGGACTCTTTCTTTAGCGTAATCCGGGATTTTTATGTAATATTCTAAATTCATATTAAATGTTAATTATTTCTCTGTTCTTGCAATTTATCAAAATTTACCATACCTAGCATTTTAGTTGCAATAATACTTCAGAAGAGTTCTTTGAAATTTGAAATAATTTTGTCAATTGCAATGTCACAGACACCACAGATAATTAACCTTGATTAGTACAGATTTGAGTTTAAAATAAACACACGACGTTTGAATATGTGTTTTATATAATTTTTTGTACCCCATTCAGAGGTGTTTTTCAGAACTCTCGTTCTTTTCTGTAATAAGACAGTCGTCAAATGTATGAGTAATGTATGTTTGGTACCAATGTTTCGCTTAAAAGAGTTTACTCTTGGTTAACTTGCTTTATACTTTTTATCCGTATTAACAAGTGTTTGTACTAGTAAGATATGCTGTTTATTTATCTATTTTATGGAAAGGTATATTCAGTGGAGCAAAGTTACTGAGAACCATTTGATTCACTTTAAAATAACTCTGCAGTTGACGGAATAAAATTTGTGATGATGTGAAGGTTTAGTTTTTCAGTTAATTAGAGTTAACTTAAGTATAAAAAATTACTTAACTTTTGTTGAATACTGGACCAAAAAGGTGTCATGAGCTATGAAACCAGGGTTCCAAACAATGCATTTCAGATTCAGGATTCAATTTTTTTTTCTTTCATTCTTATTTTACATATTCTCAGTCAATCACGAATACTTCTTATATAATCATGGAATTCTGACCGGTGAAGTTAGTGTTTTGAAACACAAATTATTAATAATTATGTAATTTTAAGTCTATCTTGAATGTTGTATCAGCATTTTGTATGTTGTGCTATGAAAGTTGATCCAACGCTCACTTCTTCAAGGTAAAGTTTTGTTAAGGGTTCTGTGTGTCAAGGATAACTTACTTTGATATTGTAATGCGTTCTGAAAACCCTGAAGTTGATTTTTCTTAAAAAAAAAAAAAGTCTATCAGTCATTTATTCTTCAAATAGACAACACTTTGTGTATATAGGATGTAATAGTAATAGCTGAGAATTTCTTTCCTAGACAATCAGAATGTTATAATGCAAAGTTAAGTATACCCCTTAGCGTGTAGCAAGACGTTTTGTTTTTTTAATTTCCAGGTAACAGTTGGTATGCCCCCTTCCAACGAACACACCATCACTGCTCCTCTACCTGAGGGAGAGCTCAGACAACTCATTCATCATGCGTACGGGGATGACGAAAGCACTGCCATGCTGTCACAGGTAATCTGTTGTCTTGCAAAGCTTCCTGTAACAGAACTTATTTCGAGGAACGGTGGCACTAGGGGTACGGAGGGGGCTGGAATACTTCCCAATCCAGGTGTCTTTCCTGGAAAAATAAAATTTTGGAATTACCAGTGTTTCTATTCACAGAAAATTTTGTTCCGTTCATTAGAACACAAAGGCGGCATTGTGTTGGCATTGGAATGGAAGGAAAAGTCTTGGAATTGTTTGAAGTGTTACTAAAACGGAAACTACATATTAATTATTAAAGCAAGAGATTTTGTTGTTTTGTTTTTCTATCTGCAACTGACCTTGGTTCAAAAAACACAATTTGTTGATTTTTAAAATTTTTCATAATGCCCCACAGCTACTAAGTCCCTCACCAAAGTTTATTTCCATTGAAATGTGTACAACAAAACATGTGCAACAATTAGTTGTACGATTGAGTAATGTATTTCCTATAGGAGGACTTAGACGTGGTTTACAGCTTAAAATGTGCTCTCCTGAATGGAACCTGTTTCTGTTGAGACCTCTTCTCACCATTTACTGTACCTTCACACACGATGTCTCACTTTTTGAAACCTTGAGCCAACTATTTTTGGAAAGGAATTTTATTCCATCTCCATCTGCTTTTGTTGTTGTGTGTGTTATAGGAATTACTGGTGTACTTAGCGATGTTCATTCGTACAGAACCTCAGCTGTTTCATGAAATGCTGCGTTTGAGAGTGGGCCTTATTATTCAGGTAAAATTTTAAAATTATATTGTGTAACCAATTACTTTTTTATCTGTTGAAAAACTAGAATCTACTTCTTACAGGTTATGGCCACGGAGCTTTCTCGCACTTTGATTTGTACAGGTGAAGAAGCTTCGGAACATCTCTTGAATTTATCTCCATTTGAAATGAAGAATCTCCTGCATCACATCCTGAGCGGCAAAGAATTTGCTTTGAGCAGTGGTTGGTACAAACCTTCATACTACTTTATGACCTGAAGTTTTTGACATTCTGTTGTATTTCTATGATTTTAGCACACACTTACTACGGTTTCCTTTTATTTGTAAGAGTTATTGTTTTATTGGTTGTGTGCATCATCTCTGTAGCCCCATCCTGATCTGGGTTTTTGTGTAGTTTTCATGCACTTTGATCGGAATTGATAGGATGGTCTTTTGCTTGCTTCTGGAAAAAAAATTAATTAACCGCCTCTATCACAACGAAAACCAGAGGAAAACTTGGACCGGGATGGGATTTTTTTATCCGTCTTCTCTCTCTTGTGCTTGTTGCCTCTTATAATTATGATTATTATGCATGTGTTTGAATGCACAAGTGTTCACACCCATCATCATTTATCTTGCAGTGGGGCGTGGAAACTTCTCTGTGATAAGTGCCAAGTCTAGTCGTGTTAGCAAGGTATTAACAACTGAAATGGAAATGTATTAGCTTTCTTATTCACTCTTTCCTCAGATTGAGGTTTAATTGAACTTATCTTGCAGAAAAGTCAGATAGGCTCCTTGCTTGGGGTTGAAACCGAAGGAAGCGCTGAAGTGGAGGCTGATCGCCAAGGCCAATGGTTGCGACGCAGGCGTTTGGATGGCGCCCTCAACAGAGTGCCTCGGGACTTCTATCCTCGAGTGTGGCATGTGCTGGAGAGAGTAAGCAATAAAAGTTGACATTGTAATGTAATACGTTACATTATTTTCAACATACTTTTTTTCTTTAACATTTGAAAGGGTTAAGGCGTAATGGAGAGAAGTCCACTGTTATATTTTACTGGAAACACTAGTTTCCTAATGGACTTATCCCATTCTCTTAACTTTTACCGCTTTACTTTTTCTTAGATTGAGTGTGTTTGTTTCCTGAAAAATAAATTAAATAGATGTAAGATGATTTGTTGCATTGAATGCCATTTTTTTTCTTTATTTTGACAATTGTTGGACTCATCCCCTATGTCTCAACCTCCTCTTCATTTACCTTTTGGTTGGGACCCACAGTACATGCGCATTGTATACCAAATTTAACTGCTCCTCCTCCATCAAGAAACTGGATATACCTCGCAATTACATTTTTCTTCATTTCACCTTAAAAAATTCAACAATTAGGGTTGAGTATTTTCATACTTCTCTTGTTTGTACCCTTTAGTACATGTGTTTCTAAAATACTGTATAATCATATGAATCTATCAAGTTAAAAAGAAAAATTCATTTTTACATTAAATCCCATTTAATGTATAATGAATCATATTTAATAGAATATGAAAATATGAACTAAAATTCTTGAAACTGAATCAATTATTAAAATTTAATTCCTGTGTATTGAAATGCACAGTGTCTGGATTAGAATGATGTAATTGCTTCTGTATTTGTTTTTTATTAAAGCTGTGCATTGATGGCATTAATAATGAATATGAAATATATTCCTTAAGGAATTTTCCACAGTTGTGCTCAGCTGACAATGGGAGTAGGGTTCTCCAAAACCAAGTTGCAGAATGGTACAAATATGTTTCATGGAGACGTTTGTTAAAGAATATTTAAATTTATGAAGTACTGAATATGAAGTTTTATCTAAATTATGGCTTTATTGAAGGATAAAACGTAGCACCTGAGTGTAAATTCCTATCTAATGATTAGTTGCATTTTGAATTCTTTTCTCTAAAGGGTGTACTAAAGCATGTATTGCCCAACTTAAAAATGTCACCTTCAAAAATGGTTAAACATTATTATGTGTAACAACTATCATAATTTGGATCTATTATTACAGTGCCAAGGACTTGCTATTGAAGACAGAGTTTTGCAGCAACATTTGACGCAAGAGGTGAGTTCGATGTATCGAAGTGTGTGAAAAGTACTAAAGTATAAGCCACGCAACAATACTCCTGCTACTAGCCAGCCAGCAAAGTATGGCTGCATCTGCTAATGAGGTGGGATGGTCACTCTTTTTCACGAAAACTGCTTCTTGGCCCCTTGGATGTACTTGTGTGGTCGGTGCACGGGATTAGTAGACCCTTGGCTCTAAACGACAAATGTTTTCAGGAGAGCATTTATTTTCCTCCTCTTTCACTTTCAGCTCTGCAGCCTGAGTGGGAGTAATGTTGCGCAGCTTGTAGCGTGTTTTGGGGAACACTTCCCTCACGAAAGTACTAAGCTTACAACTGACACCTGTGATATGTCTTCTTAGATGACTTCAGGGGAGCTTAAATTTGCCCTGGAAGTAGAAACAGTTCTAAATTCCATTCCTCAACCAGAATTCAGGCAATTAATAGTGGAAGCACTGATGGTTTTGACTCTGGTAGCTGAATATAATGTCTCTACCTGGTTGGGCAACATCATCCACGTGGAGAGTTTGGTTCATAAAGCAAATCGGATTTTTCTTGAAGATCAGGTATATGGTCAATATTTTCATACCAAACACAATTTTTGTATCCAGAATCTCGTCCAGTCACTTTTAAAGTAATGTGATTGAGGCATTTACTTATATTTGAAACTTTTATCTACTGAAAACAGTTCACTTACGGAGAGATTTTTTAACAGACCACACTATCAAAGACTATCAATGTCTTTCTGCACTTTTGAAGCTAGTATTATTCATGTATAACCCTTTCCTCTGTGATCTGTGTTGATTGCAGTCAACAACTTAAATTTTTATGAAGAGCGAAGACTAGTTTGAAAACTGAGTTGTTGAATAACCTCTTAAGTGTTCTCACCTTGACAAATATGTTTTGAAATAGTCCATAAATTATTGCTGTCTTGAGGTAAAAATATTTTAATTTTCCACATTTGTTGTGGTAATTTTGTATACCAAGCTTTAAAAGTGTTTCCAGTGAAGCAGTTTAAGTATATTTGAAAGAATACATTTGGGGAGTTTATTGAAGATTTACAACTTTCATTTTGGAACAAAGCAAATTTTGTATTATTTATTTCTAGTTTATCATGCCTTCTACAGGATGTGTTCCTGGATGTAAATCAAATTATTGTTAGTCATCGTATCCAAGTGTTACATTTTCCAATTTATTTATTTATCGTTTGGCTTACACTTGGACATAGATTAAGCATAATCTGTTATAATTAGAACAATGTAATCTAAGCACTTAACACAAATATTAAATGTTAACATCTAGGCCTTCCATCCAGGAAATGGCAGGATGCTTCGCTTCGTAAAAGTCCGATTTTGGTCCTGGGTAAGATCTGATTTCGCACTCACTGACGATGTGGTCAATTGTCTGTCGAGAGGCTCCACAATCACACTGAGGGCTTGAGATCTTACCCCATTTGTAGAGGAGATCCTGGCAAACTCCATGTGAGGTACGGATCCTGTTCAGTACTTTCCACTGTTGACGAGGGAGCTCAAACCCGGGAGGTTTCTGTGTAGGATCGATGAGGGACGTAGAGTTATCCTCNGATAGCTTTGAGTTCTTGGGACAGGAGGCTGTCGGCGTCCTCCATTCGTTTGTCTTGGACTGCTATGGCCAGATCATCAGCATAACCAAATTTTCGTCCTTTTATTTCCGGCATATCGGATATGTACAGGTTGAAAAAGGCTGGCGCCAGCACTGATCCTTGAGGGAGACCGTTGTTCAGTTTCTTCATTTTGCTTGTTTTGTTACCCATTATTACCTGGAAGGTTCTGTCACATAGCATGTTATTGACGAGGCACAACAATTTCTGGCACGGGATGATGTGGTGCAGTTTGTACAGTAGGCCATCTTTCCATACTGTGTCGTATGCTGCTGTGAGGTCTATGAAGGCAACTGTTGTCTTCAGTCCTCGTTGGAAACCTGCTTCGATGTGGCTGGTTAGGCTGAGTACCTGATCCTCGCAACTTCTGTTGTGACGGAAGCCAGCTTGTTCCACTGGTAGGTGTTTCTCCAGCGTTGGCTCTATCCGATTTAAAATGAGCCTCTCCAGCAACTTGTAGCTTGTGCTTAGGAGGGAAATTGGACGGTAACTTTCTAGTTTGTCGCTTGGTTTGCCAGGCTTCAGCAGGGATATTATCTTAGCTTTCTTGAATTCAGGTGGTACATGGCCCGTCTGCATGCTGTGTGAAAAGAACTGGCTCAGCCATTCCCTGGTACGCTGGCCGCTGTGCATCAAAAATTCAGGGAGGATACCATCGAATCCAGGGGCCTTCCCTGTTTTCGTTTTTTTCCAAAAGGAAAGTCAATAGAGTTATGGATAAAAGTAATTTCAGGGATTAACAACCAACCTAATGATGATACATCGTGTGATTAAATGATTAAAATTAATTAGTAAAATGAAACTCTTCTTCTTTAATGACCCAAAGTGTGAGAAATAAATCTGTAGCGTTCCTTTTGACATTTGAGTCTAGACAAAGTCCCGTTCTTATAAATCCATAATATTCTATACTCCTTATCTCTTGTTTCAAGTAATTTCATATTTACTTAATAATTTTCTCCATCCAACATGCTAAATAAAACTCTTATCTTTGTAGCGATAAAATATTTGATTTCCAGATCAATGTAAATGGTGACGCTACCTTATGCTGTGCCAAACCAAGGGATCAGAGAGAAATGACCGCAACGGGTGGTTTGTTATGTGGAGGTGCAGCTTATGTTTGCCAACACTTTTACGACAGCGCTCCCAGCGGGAGCTTGGGGACGATGACTTACATCACTCGAGCTGTAGCTTCCCTGTTGGATTGCCTGCCGAGGGAAGGAGATATGGATTGCAGCATCAGTTAGGGGTAATAATTCAATCTTCTCCATTTGAACAACATGTTGGTTGCTGGATGTTGTCTTTCAACCTAATTTTTCTTCATTAGAACAATGTGGATTAATATAATTTGAAGTAAATAGTAGTTTCTCAAATGTTAATTTTTAATTTGCCAAACATTAATTCTAATTTTTGTCTCACCTAAAAGTCCATAATTGTTTTGGCAGAAATGTGCCACTACTCATAGTTGTTTCTTTAAATTTGATTTTCCTAAAACGTTTTATTTGCTTACATTTTAATTTTTTGTCCGATATTTATTTAGTTACTATCACTTCAATCAATTTTATAAATCTCTGATAATGAATCCTCCTATTTTGTATTCTTTCAAAAACACATTTTTCTGAAATGCTTTCATCCCTAATAGATTTTTGTTCCCTAAACCTTTGAATCTGTCTGTCAAATTAACACCAGAATCGTGCAATTCTGCAGAGCTGACTGTTTAAACGCCAAACTATGTTAATACCTATTCAATGGGATACTTGCAAATTTAAATGCAAGGTTATTGATAAAGATGGGCTAAATTAATCTAAAATTCAACTTTGTTACTGCACTACTCAGAAAGTTAACATAGTCAAAGATAATTTGTTTGTTAGTTAGTCAAATAGTTGAAGATTATTGTCTTGTCATGTGCTCAATACTTTAACGTAATTATAGTATAGGTATGGTAGAAGAGGTACTGAGTGCAAATGAAACGCATGTAATTTTTACTGAATTTCTTGTTTATGTATTTAAAACTACCAAAGAGACTATATACTTTGTGGAAGATCTTACATAAGGTGCATGTTGAGCTTCATGAACATCTGCATCTCAAAATTTTCATCAAAGAGGGATAAGTGAAGAAGTTCACAAAATATATTTTCCCTTAGAAATGAAAGTGCTCTTCTGCCACATCAAGTTGGAATAGAACTGATATGCAAGTTAAATATCTTTATTATAACTAGTTCACCTGGGAAGCCAAAGTCTTTTAACCTTGCTTCTAACCATGTTTTCACCAAATTCTTAGCTTAGTTTTGGAGAGATTTTATTTGCCCGTTGTCCCTATTGTTACCTCGATAACAGATTTAAGTTGATGGAAGTCATTAGGACTGTTAATTATTTTTTTAATGAACTGATTTTATTTGATCAAGTGAAAGAGTGAATGTTATTTTCTATTGACTTGAGTTTTCCATTTTGCAGGGAATAGCTACCGATCGAATAAACATGATAGAAGTTTCAACATTGTGGATGCTGATCTCTATCTAACATTCTGGAGATAAAAAAGTTTAAGTGTAGCCAATAGAAAAAACCCTTCCACAGTCCCAGTCCAAGAATCTTTCAGATAAAGAAGTGCACATTTGTAGTACATAAAGATGTAGAAAAGAATTCTGTATAAAGGAACTTACAAATTGCCTTTGTCTTATTATGTTCTTCATAAGGGAATGAGGTTGAGGAGCAAGAAAGAAACGCTTCTTAATTACTACAAACATGCTACTGTATTTATCAAGATGTCATTAACAAATATAACAAAAGAACACATTTAATATACTCATTTACAATCACAATATTCACATTCAATACATAACCTGATTAACTAATTCTTGGATCCAAACGGGTTCATTTTTGACAGCCAAGATTTTCTGTAAGAAGCAAGAAATCAGTTAGTCACATGACATCAACTAATTTGCTAACAACAGTTGTAGTGTGTTGATATAAGGATCTTACGGTTTCTCCTCTAGAATGTCAGGTGCCTGGAGATTGTGTTCTAACAATTCTTTAACTAAATTAAGACGATACTGATGTTTCAGAGGCTGCACAGGGACTAGGTTCTGATTCTTAAGTTTGGCAATGGCTTCCATGTAATTTAATCCATACCATTCTATTTCTTCTTCAGAATACTGGGGGAAAAAATAGGAGTGAGGTCGATTGTACCATCACCTTCAGAACTCTACGTAATGAAATTAATGACCTAAGTTACATTTCTTTAAAAATAAATTCTTAATTAGGCTCTGATATTAAATTTCATGTTTTTTTAAAGCTTCTTAGAAAACTTCATTTGTCTTTGCATTATTTAAAAAAAAAAAAAAAAATTCAGGATATATAAGCACTTCCATTATCAAAAATATTCTTGTTTTAATATTTTTTTAAATTTATGAACTAACCAAAAGGTGAAGAAGAATTCAATCTAGTTTAAACCACTACAAAATGACCACTGAAAATAAAATTATCTACGAGTCATGTAGAGAAATGTAACTCAAACTAAATGCGTAAAAAATGCAATGTTCAAAAATTTTGAGTGTTTGGTAATAAGAGCAATTCTGATCTTATAGGGGTGAACTGAGATGAAAAGTTGTTTTTTTTTTAATTTGAGCTTTAGGGCTCTCCAACATCGTCATTAGAGCCCTTAAATTTGAGATATTACCGCAGTATTTGTTTATGAACATTAATTCAAACATGTTAAACACTTCCAAAAATACTGGGATCTTAAATATATCACAGGGGGAACAAATTACCAGGATTTAGTTGTCCACTTCTAATTATTTTCTACCCATACATACCAGTGCTTTTGAGATTCATTCTTTAGCAAATATAATATTTGAATGATTTCTAAGTTCTGGCTCGTCAAGTTGCCATTTATCAGTTACTCATTCAAAAAAAAAAGAAAAAGAAAAACAATATTCAGAAATTATTTAGATGCTCACTTTTGACGAAAAATGTTTATATTTTTCATACACTTCTTCTTTCTTCTTTGGATCTTCATAACCGATTTCTTTTCTCAGTAAAGCACTAAGCAATTTCTGTTTTAGTTTTATGGCTATATCAGTTTTTAAATCACAAGCTTTTGTCTGGAAAGTAACAGTAAATTAAACAAAGAACTCCATATGTATGTCAATACAGGAAATGCATACGCTCAATTATGCTGATTCAAAATTGTAATAATGCCTCAAAATCAACACACGTAATTATTAATATTAGTCTGATTTTTACTCTCATCCAAGTACATCATGAAATAAAAAAATGTAGTTGATAATGTAACCTTTCATAGATTTATTAATTAAACTCACCTCTAGTATGTAGTTGTCAAGGCCTTTGTGTTCCAAAATCAAGTCCCTCGCACGTTCAGTGATTACAACTGACATATACTTATTAAGGATTTCACTGTACACAACTGATTGATACAAAGTTGGAACCCAGAAACGTGGCACTCTCCTTTTGAATGGATTTCTCTTTTGATATCCCAGAATCACAGCTTCTCCACCCAAGAGATATTGCTGCATCTCTTTAGGAATCTTCAACGGAATCGGAACATTCTGAACTGGTGTTCTGCACAAATGGGTAGCAGGAAAGCAGATAAAAACTGTTCTCAAAAAAATATTTAAAAATGCAAATCAGAATTTCAACTTAATTAAAACTAAAACAAAATTATCATAAACTTATTTATTTACCCCAGGAAATCATTAATATACAAGCTTGTCAGCTTATCTAGACAATAATGAGAGAACATTTCAATGACTGCCTTGACAACCGTAGCCCAGCCTCATTGGACAGGTTAACATACAGTACTCCGAGCAAAGCATAAGATTTCATAAAATTTACACACATGGCAGTGGAAGTAATTTTCAGCTTTTTGAATAGTGGTTTGAATGAAGAAAGTTTATTCAAGTTACCGAGTGTTTGTATAGTAACTATTTTCTGTAACCAAAAGGTTTGTTTCGTTTTTTGTATTTGTCCCCAAAATATAATTCCCTATAGCCCTTATTCTCAGTCATAATGCTAGAAATGTAATGGACACTATCAGCAAACTGACTGCAGCAACTCATGTGTACCAACCATAAGTGCACCGCCTCTGAGATCAAACGCCTGCCAGGGAAGATTTTCTCTATCACACAAGGCAGAAATGATTTTCACGTTTCCTTAGTACCTTTCAATGGCAAGTTAGAGGGTGATATTCTCAAACTGCGCATATGGAGACTTGAAAATTAATGAGATGTCGTAGATAATAAACAAATCTAACCATAGGAACTACGTATAATAAATAGAGCAGGAAATAAAATTATTTAATAATTTCAATTAATGTGTCCCCTACAGCACACGAGACTTGTTCTCTCACCTTACCATGAAAAGCGTTTACCAAATGGAAGGACAGAGAAGTTGAACAGCACGGTAATTAAGGCACTAAACTGACATTTGTCTGGACTGAGGAAATCTCCCCAGTTCAATTCTCACTTAGTTTGACTGAGTTCGGGATCAAACTTATGCTCTCCTGCAGTGTGATATGGTGAGAGTGAAAAACTCGACATCACTGCTGACTAATATTAATAGCTTTTAAAACAATATTTTAAAGAATTATTTTCAAGAAGTTCGATATTTGTCAAGGTAAGTTTCAAAATAAGTTTGAATGCCTGTCTTACTCTATTTCAATTCATGTCAACTTAAAAGAAATGTAAATTGCTAAGAATAATACGAACACCTCTCCAGTTTCTGGATTGCGTTTCCAATGACCTTGTTCAGGAATATAATGAACTGGTTTAGGTCTTTCCTTCTTCCATTCTGTCCAAAATTTTTTGTATGCTTCAGGTAACTTTTCCCCGGGTTTTCCGGGGCAGAATGGTCCAATAAGGGCGGTTTTTTTCACAAACGATAAGTTGACCTGAACAAAATTACATAAAATTACCAATACATTACAACTATATCTTTTTGCACAAGGTTCAATGTACCATTAGAATGTACCTTCGACATAGTTAGTAACTAATGACAGCTATGCTATTAGATCTGCTTGTTGTATAGTGGTAAAGGAAAAATACAAGTCCATGAATCTCGAGAATCATAACCTATCAAATTCACATGTTTCATGCATTCTCGATACTGAGTGCTTTTTCAGCTCCAAACAAAATGTTAATTAAGAATAATAACTTGGATAAATAAATTCGATTAGTTCAAAATTTAACAACCCAACAGCACAGAGAGCACAGACACGCAATCTTACTACTCCAACTCTTCACCCTGCTTCACCCCCGCCACCAATCACCCCACTCCCACAGTAGTGCGGGCGGCTGACGAGAGAAAGAATGTTCAGGACATGCATGCGCCATTGCCGGATAGTGCAATCCGGCGAGCTTGTGTCCACGACAATTTAACAAAATCATTATATTTTATTATATTGCGTACACGTGATGATGATACAAACATGTCTCGAATGTTCTGAAACATTTAATTTTGTGTGTGTGCGTGTTGAACCAATATGTGATCTTATATAAATCATAAATAAATAATAATAAACTTTATTGCCGAAAAAGCAGTTACAAACTGCGTATGATCACGTGGAGGACAATAAACTAATTTACTCTCCAGAAGCAAGCAAGGGACCATCCCATCAATTCCGATCAAGGGTCGTAAGGCAGAGGCGGATTTAACATTTCACCATACGCCTAACGTTAAAAAATAGTTCGACACGTGTTATAGTATTAACAAATACCAACAAATATATTTAATAAAACACAGAAAAGTCATTTCACAAGTACGTATTATTGTCAAACTATAAATTATTCGGAAAGTATTGTTCATAATTCGTAATTATTAAATAACACTAAATTCGGTGGAGAGATTTACAAATTATCCGAGCAATCCTCTTTTGAATTCCTAAAGTTTGGACGCTTTTAAAAGAAATTATATACTTGATCTCGTCATCTTTGAAATCACTCAATCTATTCTCACTCGTAATGGTTAATTTAATTTTAAACATTATAAAATAGGTATTTTATACTAATTGAATTTTAGAAGTATTGTATTTATTTTATATTGAATATACACAGTAAAAAAGCTAGATTTATCATTTATTTTTTAAATGCCAATGCTCATGAATAAACGTGAAAATAAAAACGAAGGATTCTCAGGAAAAAGTCGGCCTGAGACGAGCCGCGCTTGGCGGTGCGGCGCGCCGTGGCCTCTGACCTCTGTATTACCTGTTCCTGGCCAAACTATTCACCTCAGAATAGAAAGCTTTATATTAAAAATTAATTGATTTATTTCACAAATTTTTTCTCGTTTTACAAAACTTCCTGGACAATAATGATAAAATCCGCTAGCAACCTACGTTTTTCGTATAATGTTCATCATATTTGTGCGAAATTTAAATTTTCTAAATCAATATTTACGTGGCAAAAGGGCAGTGTAATTGACGCGGTGTTTATCGCGTCGTCTTTCGATCTGTCAAAAGCCCGGGGGAAGCCTCAATGTCGCTAGCCTTTTTCAAGACAGTTTTACTAACGGTTAGTTTACTAGCTAACAAGCCCTCACGCCAGCGTGTAACGAGCGATGCCCGACTTTCAACTTCTCTTGCAGATTGTTCACAATCTGTTAGTTAGCTAGTGAATACGATTTCACTGGGCCAATGAATTCTCCGGTTTGTAGCGAGTAAACCCCTCAATGTCATCGAACCTTGAAGTCTTAAAGGTTGTCCCCTGTGGCAAGAAACGTGCGCTGAATTCTAAAAACCATGACTATGTCAAAAATATGTTCCAAGCAGATCCAAGTTTCAACCAAAGGACTATATGTGTTTGACAGAATATCATCCATCTGTGCGGTCCTTGTAATTTTTAAAGAACAGTCTATTAAACATTTGTAATTTTACTTATTTAAAGAAAGAATAAACAAACAAAAAATTTCATTGAAATGACTAAAATTATAAAAATTGGGGACGGTAAATTACAGGGTAAATAAAAAATTGAAAATTTTCGTGAAATGTTAACGTGAGCAATATCATAGGATGCATACGTTATTTACTCCAAGCACGATATCGAAAATTTTCTGTTCATTTCAGACTTTCTTAAGGTCTAGGGGAGTTGATGTGACGTTCCCTTGTTTGCTTCCGGACAGGCTTGGATACAAGAGAAGGGTCAAGGGGATCGTGACCCCCCACCTAAAAACTCACAGAGAATGAGTTTCTAGTGGCGCAAAACCTTTTATGATTTTCAAGAAGATTGACTCGTTTTAACGATTTTTAATCAGTAATTAGTACTACAGTATATTTGTAGAAACGATTTAGCAACCCACAATGTGCCATACACAGTTCAACAAAGTTGTAGTTGCGGCGACGATGGTGCCATTATGGTTGTGAGAGTGGATGTTAATGCGAATGACGTGATACGGTCCAAAGAAGACAATCACTTCCCCTGTCGCACAAAAATTTAAAATAATCTAGAAAGTCGGGTGTTACTGTACCGAACCGCACATTAATTAACACTTAGATGACCTAAATTTATAATTTGCTTTAGAATTTTAAAGAAATTTCTGAGTTTGGGATGTTTTTGGAACATTCTGTGCCCAAGACTATATTATTTTGCTATGACAACCCCCCCTAAAATATTAGTCTGTATCCAACCCTGCTTCCGGAGAGTAGACTTACATTAGTTTATTGTCCTTCTCGTGGTCATTCGTAGTTTGCATTTCCACTTTATCTGTGGGTACAATTTACGTCAACTCATCACGGAGAACATGTCACTAACATTAATTAATTTAATTTCACATTAAAAAATTTAATTAATTTAACATTAACTAACATAAATTAACATTGTCCTCCACGTGGTCATACGCAGTTTGTAATTGCTTTTTTGACAATACAGTTTATTAACATTTGAAAGACGGAAACTCTAAAATTAAGGATTATTTCTGACAACTTTAATATAATTTAATTGAAATTCCTTGAATATTTATTTAACGACTTCGATATTCTTTCTTTAAATTGCCACCTTTAGTTTTCGAGAAGTGTTACCAATTTCATTCTGTTGTATTTCATGGAAAATGCATCGTATTTCCACATAGGATCACAGAATAAAGAACTTCGTGGCCACAACGTCAACTTCCGCTGACGTTCTGTCAGAGTAGGGAGTATCGTTGATTTTCTTATATGGTTTAACCATATTTTGTGGTTTTAATTAACTTTTTATAAGAAAATCATGAAGCGAACGAGTTAATATTAATTGTACAGCTGCACGTCAGCTGTAATTAATATGTGCGAATTATTGACTCTAGTGAAGCAATTTTCAGTCAATTTGGGGTTTTCTCCCAAATTGTGATTGTTATGAATAATCGTGCTACAGAACTGCAAGTGTAGGTAAGTGTAATTAATATTTTAATGTTTTATTTTTTGTGATGTATATAATGTCATTAATGTTTGGTCTAGGAAACATGTCTGAGATGAGTTCAGATCCTGGGGGAGAAGATCCAAATTCTCCTCCCCAAGATCAAGATATTGAGGGTTTGAAAGAACAATTTGAACAACAACAAAGCATGATTTCTCAGCTGAAGGATATGCTGCAAAGTAATGAGCAAAATCTGGCTAGCAAAGAGAAAGAATTTGAGGTTAGTTTTGTGTAATTATCAATAAGTAAATACTGGATTTCAATTCAGAGGATTGTCATGAGTTTTGTTTATGTTCCAGGAGTACAGTGCTAAATTATCAAGTATTAAATCTCGCTCAAAGAAATCAAAACGTGATGTCAGTAGTACCGAAACAAAAATTGTTGGTGGAAGTGTAGAAGGTAGTTCCTTGCTGAGAGATGTTGCAGCTGGACCATCTGAAGAAAGTCCTTGCATTGAAGAAGGAAAAGTTGATGAGAAGGAAGGAAGCAGGAAAGAGGGAAAAAGAAGCGGAAAGAGTTCTGATAAATCTAGAAACATAGTTCTTCTTAGGAAAAAGTTAGAAGAAAACAGAATGAAATTTGAACAGCGAGGGAAGGAAATGTTTGAAAACAAAAAAAGTATTGGGGAAATGGTTGAAACTTTGAGGACACAGTTGGAAGAAAGAGATCAAGTAATCCAATCATTGCAAAAGGATTTAGACAGTAAAGCTGTTCAGCCTGCTAAAGATGATCCTGTGGAATCTACTCAACTGCCTGAGGATGTGAGTTTGCTCTTTAATTTAATCATAAATAGGAAAGCAATGTGCTGCTCTAAGCGCTTGAATCCATTATAAATCTATTGAATATTTTATCATGTTTTGGGAGCATTGTAGAATGTAAAATTCAATCTTGATCTAAAAGCTTTTTATATTTGTTCTGCATTTTATCATTTTTTTGTATAAATTTATCATTATTAACTTAAATGAATACTTCTTTAAAATAAATTTAATGCATACATTAGTAGAAAATCAACACATAAATTGCAGGAGAGAAAAAAGAACCACATTTTTTTGATATTCGTATCAAAATCTTCCATTAACTTTTTAAAAGGTTTACCTTTTCAAAGGATTTTCCCTCATCTGAAACAAATTGATAGTGGACATGTTAGATGCAAACAACAAATGGGTGATCTTCCTGAAAAGTTCTCTTCTTCTTCTCTTTTTTGACCACATGGGATCACTTTAGTCAGTCCATTATCTAGTCTTCTTTGAAGGCTCTGTTTGGACCTCCCAATACTTTTTTATATGCTCTGATCTTTGAGCTCTTTCTTGTGTTGAAAATATTCTGTTTGTGACTGTTGCTTGTGTGTGTGAAGCAGATATTCTTGATTTTGTTTTTTAATTTATTATTATCTACGATGTCTTCTGGTATAATGTCAATTTTCTTTCAAATCCTCTCTGACTTCTCTAATCCACCTGCATCCTGTTGTGGTATTTTTTGACTTGAGATTGTACTGTACTAATTGTTTCAGAAGTCTCGAATCCTGCATTCTCATTATGTGTCCAAAGAATCCCAGTCTCCTCTTACACATGGTATCAGTAATGGGTTCCAATTCTTTGTACACGACTTTGTTGGTCAACATCCGCCACTGTCCGTCATTCTGATATTTTTTGTTGATGCAAGTTCTTCCAATTCTTTTTTCGATCTTCTGTAATTTATCAGTTTTTGATAGTCCATTCAGGTGGAAGAGTGTTTCTGCTGCATTCTTATTTGGACTGAGGGTTTTTCATTTAGGTTATATGTTATTATCTCTCTGAGGTATTTGAATTGGGTTACAATTTTGACTCTTATTACATCTATGTTTATTTCTTTTAATGATGTTGGTTTTGGGGGCATAATTTTTGTTTTTTCAAATGATATTTTGAGGCCAATTTTATTTGCAATGTTTTGAAGTTCTGATATGTGTTTTTGCTTCATCTATGTCATTTGCTATGAAATGCAACTATGCCAAATCATTGGTGAAACCAAGGCAATTTGTTTTTATTTCTCTGCCTATTTTAATTTTTGGGGTGCATTTCTTAAACCATTCCCTCATTACTATTTCCAGAGCACAGTTGAACAGCAGTGGTGAGAGTCCATCACCCTGGTGTAGTCCTGTTTTGATATCAAATGGTTCCAACAATTCACCCCTGAACTTCACTTTTGACTTGGTGTTTGTGAGGGTCAGTTTTATCATGTTTATTAATTTGGGTCCAAGGTGTCGTAAAATGTTTAGCACGGACTCCCTGTTGATACAGTCATAGGTTTTTTTAAAGTCTATAAAAGTTATCACCATATCTCTGTTCCTCTTCCTGTTGTAGTCCATTATCAGCTTGAGACTCATGATCTAATCAGGACAGTTCCTCCAGGGTCTGAAACCTCCCTGGTATTTTCCTAGTTCTTTCTCCAGTTGCAACCTGATTCTGTTAAGGATGATTCGTGAAAGAATTTTATATGTTATATCTAGGAGTGAGATTCCCCTGTAGTTGTAAGGGTCTGTTTTGTCTGCTTTTTTATGGAGTGGCTGGATGTTGGCTGTTGTCCATTGTTCTGATAGTTTTTCTTTAATCCAGATGTTGACAAGCTGTTGATGAAGGGTGATTTTTGCAGATCTTCCTGCATATTTCCAGGTCTCTACAAAGGTCTGATCCTCTCCTGACACTTTGTTCTTCTCTATTGCAAAGGATCTCAAAAATGTATATTTGAGAGATATTCGTCCTTGTTTTCATATGAAGTGAAGTAGTTTTGTGAAAATAACTACATTTATTTATACATCAACTGAAATATTAAAAAAATATGTGGGATATTTTTTTGGGTAAGTTTAAATAAATAGGAGAAATCAGTGAGAACTATTTATTCCTCATAGAGGCCATGAACTGAAAGAGAGCAAGGGACCATCCTATCAATTAACTTTTATTGAGTTTTTCACAACTTAAGCATTATATTGAAAAAAGTGAGCAATAGACAAAAACACAATTGACATAAAGAGCACTTTCATTTCTCGCAGAAACACAAAAACTAAAGCTGACAAAAGATAACAGTCAGAAAATAAAATAAACTTGTCTGACAATAGATTATACCTGGAATATCTCTCCGATGAACATTTACATCCATGGTAAATTAAAATACTTAGGTATCTTACAGTGGAATCCCTACATACACCACTTACTGGAATGCAAAAGGATGACGGGAGTGCAGGCTCACAAAATGTGTCCTAGGGGGAGGATGTGGCTGACAACTTTGGATGAATATTAGATTTTATTTCAGTTTATTAAAAATTACCAAAATTATTCAGAAATAATAATAATAAATTTATTGTCAAAGAACAGTACAAACTGCCATGTATGACCACGTGGAGGACAATAATCTAATTTACTCTCCGAAAGTGAGCGAGGGACGTATTCCATCAATTCCGATCAATGGCCCTAAGGCAGAAGCGGATTCAAATAATTTCAGCAAAAATTCCTAGATAAGATGAAAAGTTAGCTGCGGGTTATAATACTAATAGAATGTCAATATGTTTGTAATTTAACACAAAACATTTATTTCACACGAACGAATTATTAATGAACTATATACTATTCTGAGTTTAGTGTTTATAAATCATAAGAATTCAATTAACACTAAATTCACGATTTATTGTTACAATAAACATGCCCCTAGACAAAGCCTAGAGAACCTGTATAAGAAATCCGCCTCTACCCCAAGGAAAACCGGAGAAAAACAAATTTGCACTGCACATCCTGCTAAAGATGTAAGAAACATTTGAGTGCAGATGGTATTACCTATAACTAATTAAACAGTATAAAGATTTTGTTTATAGAAAATTTCACAAAATATTCTTATAAAACAAACAAATAGTAAAACGTAAAACTTATAAAATACTATCATAATGAAATCTTATTTCTCCATTAGAGATTGTAATCAATCAATTCTTAATTAGTACGTCAATTAAAGACTCTATTTTGTACATTATCAGTGATGGAGGAACTTGTAAGGAACTTGTAATGTAATGGATACGATTTTAATGGTTTGCGGTTCTTGAGATTAAAATTGATTGTTCTTGAGATTTGTATTAAAATACAAATAGGCTTTTACAGCTTTTCTTTAAATATTCTCTTGCGGACCTTATCATTTCTTATGGTTTTAAATGTAATTTACATCTGTTCTTGTTCATTTACAAAAATAACATGTGACGAGCAGGGTGAAACAACTGTGGAAGGATCTCTGCTGCTATCGATTCTGTTCCTTTGTTGCAGAGCTGTGGCAGTGAGCAAATGGACCAGCGTGAAATGTACGCCCAAATTGTTTACAAGGACAACAAAATTGTGGAACTGAATAATCGGATAATGGAACTGGAGCTGAATGTGCTTGATTTGCAAGAAAACTTGAAAGAAAAGGATGAAGTAATTGATGCGCGGACTAAAGCGATCACTTTGATGTCGGAAGATATGTCTCGGAAAAGCAAATCTACATTAGATTCTTTAGATGACACAAGAGAGCAAATGCGACTAATGCAGAACAATTTCATTACCCTGGAAGCAAGGATGAAAGATGAGAAAGAGAATTTGAATAAGCAACTTGAAGAAAAAGATAGGAAGTAAGTTACATTTATTCAATAAAAGCTGTTACATACATGGACATTAAACTAACAGTTATTCATTTCAATGTGATTGTTTTTTAAACCTATTTTACTGACATCTTTTTGATTGTAGATGTTTGATTTTAATTTTTATTGGGTGAATGATATATTATTCATGTATGCCTGACTCCTTGGTAATTTTTAAAAAAAGTTTTGTACACTTATGTTTGATTTTCAATACACCCACGTTGTCAGTGGGAAGATTTTTTAGTGTCAAGTACTTAAAATGTGTTTGTTGTCTCTCTTAAAAGTACAGTGATCTTAGAGAGTACACGTTGTAAACAAATTGCTTATTCATATCAGTGGTATATTTATTTGTTCATCACAAATCCTTGATTCAATTACAAGCACCAATTATTTTCTACTTCAAATCATCATTAGTAAATCTTACTTAGAATTATTAAATACACTATATGACCTTATAACAGACACTTTATAATATTTCTTGTGATAGTTCCTACAACACACATCCTTTCAATCTTACTTGCAACTTCTTACTAAAAATGTAATTGCACTATCAACCACTACAACTATTGTAAGATTGGTACAGTCTAAGTATAATCGTGAATTTTCCTTTTATGGAAATTCATAATATCACACTTTCTAAAATACTACCCCCCCTCCCACTTCCCCCAAGACTGTGACGTAATTTTTGAATGAAGCCCGAACCACATTGAGCACATTTATTGAAAGAATGATCTTTCTCTCTTTTTTTGTTTTTGACTAACAGATTTCCTCTTTATTTTTAATGTGGATCGAGACCAATAAAATGCTGTATTTATGAAAAATTGCTGATTGATAGGTTGAAACAAGTTGAAGATAGTGGTAAGAAGCTTGAAGCAGTTCGGTTTGATCTGACAACCCGTGTTGCTGAGCTACAGGAGAAAGTAGTGCGTTTGCAAACTATGAACACAGAACTGCAAAAAGAAGTGAGTGGTCCCAGTAAGAGAAGAGGCCAGAAAGGCGATAGACAAGATCGTGTAGAAGAACTCCTAAAAACTTTGGACGAGACAAACAAACAGATGATAAAAGTCAAGGCTCAGCATAAAAACAAAGTTAAAAGTTTAACAAAACAAATTGAGTGTCTGAAACGGGTGAGGAAAATCTTTCTTTTATAATGATATATGATTTTACTTTGCTTTAATGTTTATGCTTTAGATCAGAGTTTAGTGTAGATGAGTAATCGTTATATGTAATCTTGGGTGCAATAAAATACACCAGGTACAAATGATCTATCTTTTGCTAACATCTCTCAACAGAGCTTTTAATGATGGCTGTTGCTTTTGGTATTAGTTGTGGTCAAAAGCCTCATGTGTAAAGTGTAGGTAGTGTTGAAGATAAATTCATAAATTGTGTGTCTTTTAAACGATTTGAATTATCATTATTAACAATATATTTTTCTTTTCTGTATGTAGTTCTGAACGCTCTGTTGAAATAAAATAAAAATTCATTGCGTAGAAAGTAAATTAATAACTTTGAAATCTATTGAGTTCAAGTAATCACTTTCTTCGTAGGTTTCTGAATCGAGCGAAGAAGTTGTTCGCCTCCAGCAGCGTGTGGCTGAACTGGAAGAGGACAAAGGTAACCTACAGTTACATCTGGTAGACTTTGATGAAATTAAAGGTAAAAGCAATCTACAACAACCTTTATTGTCTGGGACTCGGGTTATGGTCGGTTATTGGTTCCTGTTGGAAAGGCATTGGTACTCAAGATTTTTATGTTGTGAAATAATTTGATATTAATTTTATCAAAATAAATTCTTCAGTGTGATGAGTTTTGGCTGTGACGAGTTTATTTAAAATGTTTCTTGTCCACTAAAATTAGTAACCACTTTCATCTTGTGTAAAGAATTCACTAATGTAGGTTTTAATTAAATGACTTTTTGTAAAACTAACATAGGTTAGTGAAGTATAGACTTTAAAATTTTTGCTATAATTTATCAGCCACTCACTCCACTTACCTTCGGGAGCTGTTGCTTCCATCCTCATCTTCTGCCGACTGCTGATGAAATGGTTCTCTGGTGGCAAGTGGGTGGGTTGGTGGGTGGATATTGAAATCAAATTATTTTCAAATGGAACATAGAAATTTAACAGTTTGTTCTTGAATAGCTGCATGAACAGTCGTTCCCAAACCAACAATTCAAAGTGCTCACCAACATCCTTCAGCAATCTTACGTTTTTTTAATTTCATGTTTTTTGTTCCAAAAATGTGCCGTTACTGCTGACTTTTCGGGTTGCCCACATTTGATGGGCTGAAAATGTTCCCTTTTTCTAATTTCTAAATTTATTTTTGTTCGTCTGATAATGAACTTTGTCACAATCCTTGTAGTTAATTTTGTAAATTCTTGAAGTGTTAAGAGGAGGCACTTTATCCTTATACTTAGCTTTAATCAGGGATGCTAAATTTATTTTGTGGAGCCAAAGTGATATTTACTTCTTTGAAATTTTTTTGGAACTTCTGATGCAAGCCAGAAGTAAGATAGATACATTTTTGGTAGTTTCCTTTTTTGACTTTTTTAAAGTAGTTACATTTTGTATCATTTTTTGTTTTGCAAATTATTTTTTAATCTACCAAAGGTTTATTGCCTTGAAATATGTGAAGTAGAAAATACTTTTACAGATTCTATTCTACAAAAAATCCTTTTTTGAAGTGAAAATTGTCATTGTATGACTTGAACTCTCCCAGCATTAAAACTGCAATTTTCACTTGCAATGCTTGGTGAGATTCTGTGGACTTGTGTATTATTTCCTGTGTTGTTTGGTTCTGACAGACTTCATTCATTTGTGTGAAATATTGGTTCCTTGCATTTCTCTTTCATTATATCACGAAGAAGTTCCCTTGACTCTGTCAGACGACGAATAAAGGTGAGCTGCTTGTTCTCAAATGACCTGCTCTGCTCCCTCTCTCTCTCTCTCTCTTTTGTACAGTGGCTGAAAACTGCTTCTGATTCACTGTGGTAAACTGTATTCGAATAAAGATATTTATTTCGTCCTTTAATTTAGATAAATTTTTATTGTATATTACAACATTCCAGCAGTTGATTACTGCCATCAGATGAATGTACTGTATAAACAAATGTGTTAATTTTATTGATATCAATAAAAATATCGACACCATGATAAAGGTTGAAATAAATGTTTCTATTAAATTATGATTGTAGATGTAAATAATGTCAAACTGTATTATTTTTCTGTGAGATAATTTTTCTTTCTGTCTGTTGCTTTCCTGCATATAACGTTTTGTTAAATAACTCTTCCTCCACTTGGCAGTTGAGAAGGGCAACATGTGGCATTGTGCCTGGCAAACTGGTCTTCTACCTCTGGTGATGCTGGATCAAACACACTCTAATTCAAATAAAATTCATGGTGGCGGACAAAGCAGAATCCATGGCTGGTTTTCTTTGGGTTCTCCCATTCCTCCTGCTTTTCATTTCACCACAACATTCACTCATCATCATTCATCCTCATGTCATTCATGCACCAGGAAGGGCATCCAGCTCCTATGATTTTCTCTACCGAAGCAAACGAGGCATCATCTCACCCTCGAACTCTGACCCCTTCACTAGAACTAGGGAGAAGGAGTGAAGGAAATATATAAACTAGGCAGTTGAGAACACTTCTTTCTTACCTTGCTGTCTTCTGAACGACTTTGGTGAAAGTGCAAATATCGTGCCTACTTTGGTATGGTGTGTTGGCTGTGCAGCAGAGTTCATGCCTATCTAGAACTTTTCTAAGCTCATCTTCAATGTTGATATGAGTATTGTGTTTTAGGAGACTCAAATTATTTTGGTTTCTCGTTATATTAAAATCTCTCTCTAAAACTATTAAAATGCCCAATCCCTTCGATATCATTCAGGGTCATATATCTATGAACAATGATACACGATCATATATCTATGACATAGGTTATCATTAAGAGAACCTTTGATCACATCTTTCATCTTATCTTTGATCATGGTATACCATAGAAATATGACTGTGTAAAATTAGTGGTTACGTTAGAGGAATTGTGACAAGAAATTAACTCCCTATTTGAGCTAATCTATCTCTGTTGACTTCATTATCAATTAGGAACTTTTCAGGTTGTTGCTTTTATTATTGAAATAGTAATCCTATATTTATTGAATCAGTTTTCTATTATGACAGATAGTAGAAAAGTATTAGTCCGTGTTTTAGATATATTTCTGATTTATGTTTTATTTTTCTTCAAACCTCTTTCCATTGCTCTGAGTTTTGAAATATCAAGACTTTAATGTAATTAAAGCACTTTGCTAGTGCTTCTCCTAACTAACATTTCGATTGTGTGTTATTGCGTTGTGCTCAATGCTTCGACTGAAGTCGTTACAGAACGTAAGATTTGCACGAATTTTCACCATTGTATCCTACATCATTTTTGCTTCCTTTGAGCAGGGCTTCTTGTTAAATGAACCAATAATTTATTTCCAAAAGTATGAACTGTTCATGACATCACAGAGAACAATATACTAATTTAAAAATTCTTATAGGTTTCTAACTCTAGTTTTGAATAACAATATACTAATTTAAAAATTAACACTGAAAATATGATGTTTTGGTTCCTTTTTCTCTTTTGTGATATGTTTAGTTCATTAATGTAATCATTTCAACATTAATTAAAAAGCTATCCATAAATATCTTTGAATAGTCAATCTTAGAGTGAAAACTGAACATTTATGTTCTTATTGCCGTAGCATATCATATTATGGACTTTCTATGAAGTTGATGCTAGTGTGATGTTGTTGTGCTTATTTTGTTTCATTTCCATGATATGAGTTCAACGACTTCCCACAGCAAAGAATGACGAGGACCTTATAAGTTTATTCTCAACTTAAATTAAATTCATGGTTCCGCTTATAGGTTTTTATTGCGAAGTTTCCTTTTTTTAACCCTATTAATGATCCAGAATACTTTTGAAGAGTACCTCAGTTTGGTGGAATATTAAACCAGCTTTAAAGATTTGTTCTGAAATAATGCAACCATGTCAGCTAATTGAAAATCATTCTACCTTGTATATGAAAAAAAATTCATCATTGAATGAACAAATGATTTGTTCAGTAAATGAATTTTATTATTTCTTATTTCGAGGTATCATGGAAAACCTGTGATAACTATTTTCTCTAAAAATATTTCACTGATTGGGAGATAAAAAGTATTATGATGGATATTCTCCACACTTCTAGGGTGGACAATATATCGCACGATTATAGTTTTCTATCTTCATTGTTTTTTCTTTTTCATTTTCGCAGTATTGGAAGGATTACTGTAAGTTTCGATCGCTAATTATTATTAATATTTTTTATCAACATATGGATCTAATTTAACACACAGGTTTTCCGTTCTTTTTTTTTTTACTTTAATTTTCCTGCTTAGAATGAGATTCAATGTATTAACAATATTTGTTGTACCAATGCTTTTCTAATTATTTTTTAACGTTACATTAAGAACAATTTATTAACTATTTGAGAAAGATCAATTTTTCTTCTGAAATCATGTGGTTTGGAAAGAGCCTTTTAAAATTTTCTTTAATATATCCGAGTTTCTGACAAATCCAGTCTTTTTTCCTTACATGCCATATTGGTTTTTTTCTTGGCCTGAAAGCATTTAATAAATAACTGTTGCTTGAAATCCCAAGCAAACTGGGCATCTTTTGTTTGGTTATGTATAATGGTGCACAGAAATCGGAAAAGGAACTAAATTTTTAATCAAAGGATTGCACAAAATGTTCATAAAAATAAAAATATTGTTTTGTTGAATGATTAAATGACGTGATATCTCAAATTTGGAATTCATGTAACCACTAATACTGTTTTGTTTTGTTATACATTAAGTTGTATGTATACCTTCACATATTCCCCCTTATTTATTTGGTAAATCTCTGAGGCTAATATGTAAGCCAATATGGTATTAATATGAAACCCTGTTTTCCAAGTATCCGGTTTTCCTTCCCTGTTTGTCCCGATCACTGTAGTTTCTTTTCAGTTCCAAGGTTTATCTTAAGAATACCTCTTTTTGTGTTTAATGTAAAAGTTTTCTTAACACTAGTACACAATATGTATTAGTGATCCCAGTTCATGTATCTGTAGCCACAGGACGTCGCTGGGAGAGGCGAATACAAGAGTTGGAGGACAAAGTGAAGCAGCAGAACGAGGATTTAGATGCTCATGTTCACGCTCTGTCAAGGCTTGAATCAGAGAAACTGAATCTTATAGAAGGTAAACTATGACAGTCTTTGCAATATGAATGTAACTTGAAAATGGCTAATCACGGAATATACTGATGGATATATGTGTTCAGATTGCTTCAAGTGTTCTCAGTGTTAGTTTTGTCTTTTTCAGATATTCAATCCGATCAAGTGCAAATCGGTCGCTTGGAAGATGAATTGAAAATGCTGAAAAATAAAGTACTTGAAATTGAGAATCTGAAAGTTAGTGCTGAATTGAAAACAGTTGAATTAGAAGAACTGGTTGACATTTTGTCCCGTGAAAAGGGTGATTTGATTCAGGAAAATAAGGTTCTTTCTGATGAAAGAACTGAATACAAACAGCTGGTGGATTCGTTGCAGCAAGAGAAGACTGAATTACTGGAGGAAGTGATGACTTTGCAAGTGCAAGTGAGAGAGGGCAATCCAGGAGATACAGATTCCAATCGTTCAGAGTTTCAAATGGTTAGCTCTAGCAACAGTGATGAAGAGAAGTGGAAGCGTTTATCGGCCTCGGAGGAGGCGTTGGCGGAAGAGAAACATGTCAAGGATTCCTCGAATATTGAACTTTCTGTCAAATTACTGGAATCAGAGTTGGATGATACACGTAGGATTGTATCTGAGCAAAAGGACATCATTAACGACTTGACCCAGAAAGTAGAAGCGAAGGAAGAAGAAATTGAAATGCATCAAGAAGTTATTTCCAAGTTGGAACAATTGGGCCAGGAAGTTGGTTTTGAAGGTCATGATGAAGATGTTAACAAGATCTCAGATATTGTAAAAGAATTGAACGAAATGAGTGGTGACTTAGAAGAATGGAAGACAAGGTGCTCAGAAGTAGAAGACCGCTTGAAGACTTTAGAGGATGAGAAAGTTGGCTTGGAGAAGAAACTAGAAGAAGTGACAAACGAAAATTCTGTTTTGAATGCACAGTTGAATTTGCAGAAGCAGGTTTCGGAGGACTTGGCCTCAAAATTGAAAGAGGAAAATACTTGTAATTCTGAAAAAAGTGAATTGATCAAACAATTGGAGAATGCAGCTAACCAAATTCAACTGAAACTGAATTTAAAAGAAGAGGAATTGCAGGAGTGGAGAAGTCAAGTGAAGGAAGAAGTGACACATGTAGTTGGCTTTGATTTGGATGGTGCCAATATGCGCATTCAGTATTTGGAAAACCAGTGTTCCTCGTTAGAAAAGGAAGTAGCAGAAAAGGAAAAGAGAATTTTGGAATTAGAAAAACAACTTCAAGAGGAAATAGATTCAGCTTACACTCTTGAACAACATGTGCAGAATGTTAAGGAATCTTCTTCACACCTAGAAGATGAGCTTAAGATGAGAGATAGCACCGTAAAACAACTCAAAAATGATTATCAAACTTTGAAGGATACTTATGAAGCTTTGAAGAAATTGACAGGAGGATCTTCCCTTACACACTCGGAAAGAATTGAGGAACTGGAGAAGCTGTTGCTTGAGAAGGAGGATCTTCTGTCTCAGAAAGAAAATGAACTGGAGAGAAGTAATGAGAAACTGAAGAGTGTGACAGAGAAAGTGAAGAAGGTTGCAGTGAACTTGAAGGCCAAAACTGTCGTCACCCAAAACCTCGAGGAGAAAGAGAAGAAGATGATGGTACTGTTACAGGAGAAGGATGAGTATATCTTACGACTAACCTCTGAGAAAGAATTCTTGTCATCTGAGGTAGAGTCTTTGAAATTGCTGTGTGAAGAGAAAGACGAGGCCATGCGAGTGTCATCCCAGAAGTACCAGTCAGATTTATTAGTATTGGAAACTAAACTAGAAGAGTTAATTTCCCAAAATAAGCAACTTGCAGCTTCCAATGAAAGTCTTCAACTCGACATTGCCAGGAGGGAAGAAGGACAGACTTCTCATAAAAGCCAGATTTCACAATTAGAGGAGGAAATTGATAATTTAAGAAATGGGTTGAACATTAGGGATGGAGAAATAATGTCTTTAAAGGAACAATGTAAAAGTATTTCCAATTTAGAGGAAGAGAAGAAAGTTATTTTAGATAGTAATATGCAAGTTGGGAAGAAGAATCAAGAGTTAATCCAAGAAATTATGAAGAAAGAAGAAGAGCTGCTTGAAATGTCCCAAAAGTTAGATGAACTTGCGAAAAGTGTTGACTTGAAGAACGATCAAATCGAATCGCATTCCATCCAATACAAAGAGTTAGAGCAGCTGATTGTCTCCAAAGATATGCAAATTACTGCTCTTGAAGGGAGAATGTCTGGATTCCAAAACTCCTGGGGAGCTTTAGAGGCGAAGCTTCAGGAGCGTGAGGCTTTTATAGAGTCCTTAGAACAAGAATTAGCCAAGAGTCATTCTAGTCAGCAGCATTTGGAGGAAGGTCTATCGTTTATCGAAGAGAGAAGACGATCCCTAGAAAGCAAGTTCACCGCCCTAGGAGAGCAGCTGCAGGAATCGGATCGCATCAAAGAAGAGGCAGAGGAGCACGAAGGGCTCCTGGAACATCGGTTGGCAGCTTTGGTGTCGAGTGAAGAAATTCTCAGGAAGAAGTTGGAGAGTCTCAATGGGCAAAATATCGAATTGATGCAGAAATCCTCCGATCTCTCCTCAGAAAATGACGACTTGAAGAAAAGGCTCGGCAATGCTGAAAATAATATTAAAATTGCTAACAGAGAAATTGCTAAATTATCATCGTTTGAAATTGGTTATGTTCAAGGTCAGCAAACTATTGAGAAACTGGAAGATGATTTAAAGCGCTATTCTGTAGAGTTTGAAAGATCTTTGAAAGACAGGGAGTCTGACACTAAGCGATACATTGAAAACCTGGAGCTGGATATGAAGAATATTAATAGCCAGGTAGAAACCTTAGAAAATGAGAAACGTTGTTTAATGGAGCACTGTGAAAAATTGAACGATTGTAAAATTAATTTGGAGGAGGACCTTGAAACTTCACAAGAAAATTGCGAGGCATATCGCGTGAAAGTCCAGGAATTGGAGAGACTTATTACAGAGAGTGAAACTAACTTAAGTTCGGTTATTTCAGAGAAAGATAAAGAGATTTGGGAATTAAAACAAAAATTGCAGACATCTGAAAGCAAAATTTCTTCCTCGAGTCAAGCTGTTCCTTCCCAAGAAGGTGCTAACTTACAGAATCAAGTTAGTCAATTAAGTGCAGATGTGCAAAATTTATCTGCTCTGCTAGCGGAGAAAGAAACAGAAATTCATTCATACCAAAGCAGACTGCTTCAGTTGCAATTTGGTGGAGTTGTGAGCAGTGACAGAAGTTCTTTACCTGTCCGAGAGGAGCAAGAAGGTGTTTTGCGATTGAGAGATGCGGAGAAGTCATCCGCTGAAACAGAAGAGAAATTGAGACAGAAAGAGGCACAGTGCGAGGAACTCGGTCGCATGCTTGAATCTGCTAACTATGAAATAAACAATCTCCAACAGGAGCTTTCTAATTCTTGGAAAAAAATTGAAGAAATGTCGATTGAAATTTGTCATTTGCATGAAACAATAAAAAATAAAGAAAATCATTTACTGTCTGGAGAAATACCCGAGAATAAAGTTCCCCAAGAAACAGAAAGTGTAGATACGGAACACCAATCTCAACTGACTTGTTTACAACAACAAAATACACATTTGTATGAAGAACTTGTTAGAGAAAAAGCCAAGAATATTGTTAATGATATAGTGTTATCGGCTACTCAAAGCGTTCAGGAGTTGAAAACGCAAGTTGTTGAATCTATTCCAGATGTCAGCTGTCAAGTCCTTCAGAAAACTTATGGGCGGAATTTTGAGAGTATCGTGACGAGGGAGTCTGTAAAATTTGAAGAACAAATTGTACGAATCCCAGACGTACAAGATAACGCTGCTGTTCATTTCATCTCTTCTGGAGGAAACGAGGAAATAGTTCCAAGACACAAAGTGCAATTCTCTGATGAATCAAACTCCAACGTTAATCAGGAATTAGTGGAAAAACTGGGAGATCTCCGTGCAGAATTGGATGCTGTGAAGGAGGAGAAGCAAACTAGTGTTATGAAAGTTGAACAATTGGAAGGTGAAGTGAACCGTCTTCTGGATGTTGAGAAGCAATTCTTGGAATTGCAGGGTCGACTTCCGCCTTCAGTTGTTGGAGATGAAACGGGGAGAGAAGGACCTTTTAGCAAAGAGTCGTCTGTCGATAGCTGTGAAGTGTCCTTGGAGCGAGGGGTGGTGGTGGAAGGAGGAGGAGGAGGTCAGGGAGAGCTCTTGCAAGAAGAAGTGGAGGACCAGAAGGAGGAAGAGG
The DNA here is from genome assembly GCA_002313205.1 of Laupala kohalensis. Lineage (NCBI taxonomy): Eukaryota > Metazoa > Arthropoda > Insecta > Orthoptera > Trigonidiidae > Laupala > Laupala kohalensis. The sequence continues at coordinate 47,949 of NNCF01127567.1, read as the reverse complement.
AGGAAGGTTGGGGGTGGGGGGCAGAAGAAGTGAGACTGGAAGAAGAACACTTGCAGCAGAAGCAACAGGCTGCTCCTTCCCCCGACAGACACTTTGAGTTACACGTTGCGGAATTGAAACAGAAAATTGAAGAGCTAGAGAAGGAAAGGTGTAGAATCGCTGAAGAACTGAAAGCATCTCAAGTTCGTAGCGGGAAAATGCTGAAAAAGCTGAAGGATTTGAAATTGAAGAATGAAAGTTTAATGCGTGAAAACCAGGAATTAGCCCAGAAGAAATCCAATGAATTTGCTAGTCTAGATTTAGCTATAGAAGAAGAACTGAAATTAAGAATCGACTCTTTAGAGAAAGACTTGAAGGAAAGCCGAGGGGAAAGGGAGTCCTTGAGAGTGGAAAAGGAGGGGCTTCAAAGGAGGGTGGAAGTTCTGTCTGCAGCTAATGAAAGGTTTATGGTAAGGGAACAAGGGCTGGATTCAGAGTTCTGGCAAAACAAAAATAAGGAACTTGTCAACCAAGTGGAATCGTTGAAGTGGAGGATTGAAGGATTAATGGAAGAAGGAAATCAACGGTCTAAAGAAAAGTTTTCAGATTGGGATCAAGCTGATGCTCCGGCAAAAGATATCCTGGAACTTCAGGAACAAGTTGCTGCTTTGTCTGCAGATAACGAGCAGTTGCAGAAAATTCTGGAGGAGCAAAGAAATTTGAGAGTTGCGGCAGAAACTGCTCTAAAAGATCTTGAACAGTTTGCATTAAGCAAAGAAGCCTCTAAATTACAACTTGAGCCAGATGTAAAAGAGGAGAATTTGGTATTACGAGAAAACTTTGAGCTTGTTTGCAGGGAACTGGAAGAGGTTCGATCACATACTGACCATGATTCTCTGATAGCAGAGAATGCTGTGTTACGAGAAAATTATGAAGAGTTATGTCAAGAAGTTCAACAACTGCGCTCCAATTCTAATAATGACATTATGGTAGCAGAGTATTCTTCCATGCGGAAAGAATATGAAGCTATGTTTAATGAAATGGAGCAATTGCGTTCTCAGGTAGATATGAATAATATGTTGCAAGCAAATTATGAATCATTACGCGTAGCTCATGATCAGTTAGTGTGCGACATGAACAACATCCAGAAAGAATATTGCAATTTAACGGAAAGATATGAAATCATTGAAAAGGAAAAATCTCTCCTTGCTGAGGAAAGTTCCATTAAGGAACGAACTCTAAAAGAAAATTATGAATTATTGTTGAATCAAATTCAGCTTCAAAAGGAACAGCTCCTACAGAAATTGGACGAAATGACGCAGGAATATGCTACATGTATGAATGACTTAAGAACTGAAGTCGAGAAATATAAAGAGATCACTGGGAGAATTGAATTAGAAAATCAAGAACTCTGTGCTCTAAATATTGAGTTAAAGGAAAAATATGAGAAAGTGAGGCATTCCAACACATCGTCTGCAGAGGAAGGTAAAAGTTCATCAGTGGAAACTTACAAGCCTATTCAGTTGTTTGCACAAGCCAATACAGAAACTGAATTTGATGTAATTTCAAAAACTTCTGATGTGTTTCAAACCAGTTCTCCTCCTGTGGAAAGCCCTCTTGTAACGGAAGTACAAAACTATAAGCAACGGGTGGAAGAACTAGAAAAAGAGAAATACCAGAAAGAAAATGAACTCTCCCTTCTAAGAGAAATGTTATCTGCGGAACAGGAAGACTGGACGAACAAGGAGCAAAATCTGAACCATAAAATGAACATGTTGTGTAGTGAACTGGAAACTGTCCAAGAATCGGGGAACAAGGAAGGTGAAGTACGAGAGAGGTTGATGGTGAAGGAGCACGAATTATCAAACATTAAGTCACAAGTGTCCTATCTGGAGGAGACCCTATTGAAAGCTCAATACAGAGTTGAAGATCTGGAGGCACAATTGCTTAGAAAGGAGGAAGAAATGCAGGATTCGAGTTTGAATGCAGAGAACCAAGAGAATATGATTCAGCAAATTGTTGCTTTGAAGGAAGAAGAAGTGGCTCAGTTGTGCAAGAGCTTAGCTTTGAAGGAACAGGAGCAAAGGAATCTGCTGTTTGCTAAAGATAAGGATATTGATAATTTGAAATTACAAATCTCCGATCTTGAAGGTCAAGTTGGTAGTTTAATTACAATGAAAAATCAAGATCTACAGAACCTTAAAATCCAGATGGTGGAAACGGAGACAAAGATGCACTCTGCTTTGGAAGATAAAGAGAAGAAGTTTGAATCGTTGCAGTTTCAACTTGCCGAGAGTAACGCACAGGTACAGGATGTAATGCTGGGAATCAAAGAGAAGAATCAACAAATAATGGAACTGCAAGGTATGTTGGAGGCTCGGGAAGATGAAATAAGAGAGGCAGTTCTTCAAATAAGGGACAGGAATTTGGAGATACAAAGGTTGAAGGAGTCTGGCGCTTCGGGAAATGTGGTGCAAGAGTCGCAATCGAAAGCCGACAATGCAAATCAAGACGAGTCTAGTCAACAAAGTGAACTTGATATGGCTTTGTACATGTTGCATCAAAGGGATGTAAGATGTGAAGAACTCACTTTGGAATTAATGCAGGTATTTGTTTTTTATGTCTTCATAATTAATGCCAATTCTTCCGTTCGTATGCATGCTTTACGTGTGCTTCACTTGCTATTGTTTGAACTTAAATAACAAGTGTTGAAGTCTTTGTTACATAAGCAGTAGACCTTTGTTGGAACATGAAGTAGATAAATATCCTCCCTGAGCTTTTTTATTTTATATTTTAAAATCAATCATACAGAAGGACTTAAGTTGTACATGGGGGCCTTCATATTTTGCAGTGAGTATCATTTGGGGGGAAAAAAATTCTTAGAGAAGTGTAAAAAAAGAGGGGTTATTTATAAATAATGTTCTTTTGATATTCAAAGTTGAATATTAGGATTACACAGTTCATATTATAAGCTTATGAATTTACTGACTCATTTGAGAAGATAATTATATAAATTTCCTATATTATGGTGTTAATAGAACAACTTGATACTAAGTGCAGATGTAAGTTTTAAAACTAAATGAAATTTTTCTGTAAAATAAGGTTTTTGATTTAGTTTTTAGTTCTTTCTTGTTATTGTTATTGTCGGCCCTGAGTGAAAAGAAGACTATATCTCTTCGTTCCCTCATGTCTCTCAGCCCTGAAATCATTATCTATAAAAGAAAACTACCATTTAACCTTGAACTTCACCAGCTGCTTTGGATTTCACACAATTGCTGAATAATGAGGACTCTTCTTGAGGAAACGGGTGCCTTGATACAGAATTTGTAGGATAACGCTTCTTGAAAGGAAACATTTAGTTCTTCGTGAAATATGGAAATCTGTCCTTTTTGGTTATCTTAACTTTGGATTTGTAATATTCACTAATTATTCAATATATTTAACAACCTTGAGATAGTTCACTATATTGCTAGTGATAGTTTCATAAATTCATTATGTTGCGTTATTTTATTTGTTATTCCTTCTTGAGGAATAACAAATTGTAATGAGTGAAATAAACTTATCAAGAAAATGTAATATTTATTTATTTACCAGTAACCTGTGGCTAATATATTAACATGATCCAACTCATTTTTAGCACCCTAAATACTTAACAATATAATTTTCAACAAATCCACAACAATTACAATACAAATGTTTTCAATAAATATTAATACAAAATACGTTTCCAAAAATGAAGAAGTCATAAGTTAAAATAGTATTGTAAAGACTTGATAATTTTTTTAGTTGGAATGTAAATTATAAATTCCACGAGTGTTTTTTAGAAATTTGATTACTTCTTCTTTCTTTATCCAACACCCGCCCTTGGCAGAGAGGCCATTAGGCGCTGTGCATCCCAGTAGAGCTGATATGCAAGGTTTTTAAAATTGTAAATAGTAATTATGGAATGGTTAATTGATGAATCATTGCGCGAGTTTAATTTTTTAAATAATTTACTATTATTATTATGAGTGCGAACATAATTTTTCCCTTTTATTACAACTTTTATTTTGAATTAATGCCAGCAGAATTCATTTCATTTCAAATTTTTTTATGCATGTTGCATTAACACCGAAGATAGAAAGGGGATGTGGGATGGTAGTAAGTGAAGTGATTTGAAGCCCTGAAAACATTTTGGGGTAGTTTTGATTCCTAGTGTTTGCATTGTGATTTACTTGTACATCTTACTGTCTCTTCTAGCTTTTGGCAGAACGAGACACTTTGCAGTTACGGTTATCTACAGCTTTGAAAATAAATGAAGAATTACGTAACAAGAGTAAATCTACTTCTTCATCTCCTGTGAAGGATCGCTCCTCCTCCAAATCCCTGCTTTCTGCTTCTTTGAGTAGTTCAGACATAGAAGAATCTGCAAGTGATGCTGTAGAAGTGGACGCAGCTCAATCTCCTGCAGATGGTTCTGTTGAGGAGCCTCACGAAGACTTGAAAGTGCTTGCTGATAAGTGAGTTTTCTTCTTTTGTTGTTATTGTGCTCTGTTTCAAGATTGCTATGAAAAAGAAGCTATTTTCTATTTCTTGAAGTCCTCCTTGAAAAAAATTTTTTGAGCTAGTAGTAATGATATTCTTCAGGAATACCTCCTAGTGAAATCTTCATGACATAAGTTGAAATATCTTTTTACATGTGTATGGTTATCTCATACCTGAAAATTGTTGAACAAATTTAGAGTCCTCCTACAAATAAAATTAGAAGGCTATGAAAAACAAAAACAAACAAGAAACACATAACATAGGGTTCTGAATAGTGTTGTAAAAATTAAGACCTGATTGGATTTGCATTTGTGCAATTTCCTTTTAAAAATGTTTGCCATACAGATATCTCTGGGTTTTTTTCTTTCTTCTATAAAATATCAAAATATTTTTCCGTGTATAATGTCAATAAATGACAAAGAACAAGAATTTTACTGAACTCTTAAGAGAAGTTTTGGGAAAATAGACACTTTTTATTTAATTGTTCTATGTTTATAGTAAAATTAAAAAATATATTATTATTTATTTTAACGTAAGTAACTTTGAGATTTGTTTTTAAATGAAACTAAGAATGTATTTTTTCTCTGAAATGAGTTTTTCTAGAAAAATTCCAACTGTTGTGATGTGACTTGGGCATCCATGCAAACACTGACTAAAACAAGGGATCTCATCTCATTTTGTTTTGCTTGCCATCTTTTGAGCTTGAAATAGAATAAGAGGCATACAGAAATCTCTTAAATTGCGGTGAACCACACCGCCAGGTTACAGATTAATTATGTTATATTGAATGAAAATGGGAGATGGGATCAAGATTTGAACTCGGGATAATAAACTACTTCCTAAGGTGTCGCCTCATGTGAGGATAATAATCTCCACATAATGACCTCAGAGGTCTGTGGATCTCGCAAGCTGAATGTCAATGGCAGACTGGGCCCAGACGCTAAGAGGTGGTGCAATTGGTAGCACATCAGAGCACTGAGCTGAAGGTCCCGAGTTCAAATCTCGGTCCCGTTTCCCAATTTCATTCAACATAACATGATTAGAATAAGAGGGTTAAACCAAAAATCATAATGCCTTCCTTCTTCTGAATAGGTTGTCACAGCTTCACAGTGTGGACTATCGTCGGGATGTCACCCTTCAAGACGAGCGAGAACAACGCCATAGTGAACAAGTAATGCTGCTTCAACCTCGAGCCCCTGGTGTTTTAGTTGAATCAAATTATACTCTGTGTAAGTATGTGCCAGAAAATGGCCAACAGTGGAATAATTTGCTTGTTACTTGAATAAAATTGCTTTTGTTGTAATGATTTGCACACTGAAGCATGATACGACTTTCGTGCTAGAGTCCTGAAGAATTTTCAAACATGTCAAAAGAGTAATGTGAAGCACAGACTCTGTTATAATTGAGAGCAGAAGAGTGTGTTTGGAAAAATTGGGGAGAGGGGAAAGTGAATTACATATTGTTCCAAAGAAGAAATGTGCACTATTTAAGTAATTAAACACGTAGCTTTTGAGACAGTGGTAAAGAAACCATTATCACCTGAGATCAGGTGTTTTATTAAACAAAACCTTTCAGGATTTTGATTGCGCAGGGTGTCTAGCAGTTTTGAAAAGCCTGGAAGTTGGGAATATACCTTCAGTTTTTAGTACTCTTGAGTTGGATAAAAGTCTTTAATTAGAAAAATTATGGTCGGAAATTTGGAAGGTCATTATGTTCAACGTTCATGGAAATGAGATATTTTTATCGCTTGTTGAACTGTATTAAAGTGGCAGCGTATTGATTTTGTGTGCAGGAGACCTCAAAATGTTTGTATTTCTCATGACATTCTAACTAAAAAGGTAACAGTCTCTAAAAGACTTTCTTATGAAATGAAATTATTGAACTGCTATGAAATTTGACTACACTGTATATGCTTGCTCTACCTACAAGGACGATGGCTTGTTGTTGAAAGGTTCTATCGTGTTGATTCACACTGTTTGATGCCATTGCATTAATGTGTAAACACTTCTTTTAACCCATTAATGCCTAGCGATCTATTTATAGATCAGCGAGAATGATCATATATTTCTTACAACTCACTTCACTTTAAAAAATTTGAATTTATGTCCTAAGTATTTTGAAGATTTATAGATGTATAGGAATTACTACATTTGTTTTGAGTACGATTATTGATTCTAAAACAATAAAATAATAAAGTCTTCTTTGTCAGGCTCTTTGCGCAGAATTTTATGTTTACATGAGCTGAGTTTGTAAAACTTTTCCTTTTAAGAATTTTTGGCTCCTGCATTTTTCGAATTATGTTTCTCTTTGTTGTTATGCAAGGTAAGAGTAATTCAGAGAAATGGTACCCGAGATATCACTTTTCAAAACCTGCTGATCTATTTATAGATGGCTGGGCACTCTGCGCTTCAGTTATAGGGAACTTGAGTAGAATTGTCACTCGCAGCAGACATACATAAGAAAGAGTCATAGGGAGGTTGGTTTGTGTCCATTGTTCCGATATAGTGTATGTCGTGTGTGAACATTTTCAGTGTAAATATATATGAAAAGACTTCTCTTATTTGCATCTATTTTACATAAGTAAGGTCACTTTGTTTTCTTATTTGCGGTGACGGATGATGACGAAGCTCCACATGATACAATAGTTTATTCGACTGAATATTATGTTCCAGGATTTCCAGAAGTGCACTTTGTTGCTCAAAATGAAAAAGAACTGTATGTTTATGTCCTCTAGTTACGTTCGATGCATGCGGATTTACTTATTCATTTTTGACGTATTGTTTTTCAGACTATTTGGATAAAGGCTAAATAAAATTAAATAAACTGATAGTGAACATCTCTTACAAAAATCGGGCCCAGTTTACAAAACAATAGCAAAACTCTGGCACTTGCAATACTCATAATGAACTGAAAAACAAGAACAACAACAACGAAGCTTTGGACTGCAGTGCAAGTAACGGAGATGATCCTGTATTATGAGTACATGTTAGAATATATTTTATTACAGTGCATGAGAATTGCCGAGATTGTACTTTCGATACAGATGAACATAGATTATTTATCAGATTTCTGTACCTTTATACCTCATTTCAGCAGTTTGGAATTTTCAAACAGAATTTCTCGGTCAACGAAATGATCATGAAATATATTCTCAGTAGACCAGAATAATTCAAATAAGGGATACTGATTAGATTCGGTTACAAGCCATGGGTTCCCTATGGAACTAGAGGATATTGCTAAAATTTTGATTTGCATTGTGGAAGAGTAAGAATATACAAGTAATTGTGATGATAGCATGAAAGATTTACATATGTTCGTCGAATTATGCGACGCTGACTTTCGACATCTCAAAATAAAGGTGCTGCGATGGAAAGAACCATTACTTAGGGAAAAGAAAGGGCCAAAGATGCTACTAATTTTAAAGTCTTCTCAAGTGGATCATAATTTCAATGTAAAAAGTATTGGAAGAATGTGAAAGCAATGTTCATGTATTCCTGTTTTAGCTCGAGATGTTCAGAGTCCGTCCACAGTGTTGCTCAATTGGATTTGGGGACGCAGGTGAGGACACTTTGTGTATTTTTTATGCCGATCAGCAAATGAGACAAAACTACACAAAAATATTAGATTGATAATTTTTTCATAAATCAGCTGTGATAGAAATTTTTCTTCCTGAAGGTTGATGCAAATTTAAAATTTGTTATAAAAATTTATTTCTTTTTGTAATTCTGAATATTTTTCTTATTCAAGTGTTTTTCCAATTGTAAGAATTTACTTCATGAGAGAATAGTGATTTTGTAACAGTATCTCAAGGAATATCTATTTATTACTCTTCGGGAATTATTTTGAAAGCGAGAGAACAAAACTAAGCTGTACCTTTCTAATTTTTGTTTTACTTTATTCTCTACACATCTCTCTTTATTGCTAATTTTTCTTACGTGCACTATTCATGCTAAGTACATCATTTATTATAACATTTGTGTTTCAAATTATCTTTTCTTTTTCAGTACACCTAAGGTGATGCACGTATAATAGCACAAGGATTTTATAGCACTGGAAAGCAAGAAAGAAAGTAATGCCAAGAATTGTTGTGCCTCAAAACACTTTGGATCAAGGGACTTAGAAGAGACTTTTTTTAGTACCGTTTTCTTTGATTCTACAAGAAGTTAGTGAATTTTCAACCATTTCTTACGTCAAAAGACCACAAAATATACTTGAATTGTGATGTTATGAAGTCTGGTGTTTTAAGCAGATAGAATCTGCACAAAATTACATTTTGGAGAGCAGCTTATTACTACTCTATATCAAAGTCTGCTTTGCCCCAACTCTGAAAGACAGTATTGAGTTTTGTATTGGTTTATGGCATTGGGTCTTAGCAAGTCATAGTTTCATGTGGGTTTATTTTTGTGTTTTTATATACTATAAGTGCAATAAGAAACAGTAGATGGAAAAAACAGAAGTTGATAATTTAGAGAGGTTTAAAAGCTTTTTATAATTGTGAAATTTAGGGGTTTCTTTGTATTGTTATAAAAGGAAAAAAAAAAGGCAGGTTGATACTTGGATTTTTGTCTGTTTGAAAGCTGTGTTCATAAGACAATAGTACCTGTAAGATGCATTTTGATCATATTATGTCATTCTTTTCTCTGAAATTAGACTCTCTCATTTTTCATTTCTTTAACCAGGTTACATAAATTATTATTATTCTCATGCAAAGACATTGTCATTTTGTGACAAAGCAGAGGAATATACACTTTTAGTAATTGTTGCATATTGGAATTCTTCCTTTTTTCTGTGAATATATTTGTCATTCACTTGTCTTAATGCAAGTCTACACGATCCAGAACATGAACAGTGTCAAATGTCTGAAATCAATGTATGAAAGACAAATTTTTGTTCAATGCGGCCATTGTTTGATTGTTATTTATATATATTTATGAATCCTGTGTTAAAAATGCAGTGTATTATAATCTTGATTTTGAGTGTATAGCATGTTTCAGAGACTTCTCTTCCAGAGTGAATAATGAACTTCTAAGTTTATTTAATGTTGACAAAATGGCCTTAGATAATACAGCTGATATTGTACATACATTTTTAAACATTCAGTCAAGTTAACAATGTACATAACTATAGAAATCATATCTATTATCCTAAACTCTTTGTAAGATACTTGTTGTTTTTGTAAATATACCAGTGCTAAAAGTTTCTTTCAATAAAAGTGTGACATTTTTAGTGGAATAGTTTATTCTCTTTACCTCAATCAGAAAATCTGCTTCCTTATTTAGCAGCTGAGGGTGAGACACTCGCTGACACGAATTACGAGGCACACTGGAGTTGTAGAAAGCTGATTGAGGGCTAATTGGAATTGTCTCAAACAATAATAAAAGAATGAATTTACTGCTTTGTGGAATTGTGACTTCTTTATTTTCAAAAACCAAAAGTTGTTTTATTTCAAATGATCGTCAAAGTTTCATAAATTACTGTGCTACCCGTGTTTAAGTGTGTGGGCCACCAGCATGGGAGACGCCTGTGGTCACTTTTCCCCGGAAAAGGGAAGTTACCCAGGTTCACTGGAACAGGCCGGGTGGGTGTTGCGTATGTACTTGGTGTCGAGGCGAGAGGTGCAGTGGATTTACACACCTGTGTCCAGAGCAGTTGGTCCCCGGTTCAAATCCCGGTCCGTCGCAGTTTTCACCTGGCTGTTGACGATGCAAACACTCCTCCACTTGTAGGTCCTTGGAATTTGTGATTTAAAAAAGTAACACAAAGTTCCCTCCTTTAGCGACCCCACCCATTTTAAAATGCTCTACTCCNCCCCCCCCCCCCCAAAAAAAAAAAGTTGGAAATTTATTCATAATATGCAGATTTTTACATTGCTACAACACATCGTGGAGTGTGATGGATGTGAACATAAACCAATGTAATAATATATAAATATGAATGGTAGGATGGTTCATTAGTCCGGTATGCATATCTACGCCGTTTGATGTATCGTCGACCTCCAGACAACTGCCTTGCACATCGCAACTGCATTGTCACAGACATGAAAGCCATCTTCAGTATTTTCTTTTTTCTTTTAGTCGACTACCCTATTTTCATAATTGTATAAAAGAAAAATTTGTTTTGTGAATTACAAAATGTTCATATAATTATGTTTTATTCAACAAATGTTCACTTTAAGAATTCAGAAAAATTGAATTTCAAAACATATGGAAACTATGCATGCATTAACCTGATTTTTCATTTATTATACACTCTTTATTTCGGCAAAAAAAAATTCTTCCATGTTGGGTGTTAAGTACATCTAAATAAATCTATTCTAACATCTAAATAAACAAACAAATTGTACATCTAAATAAGTATAAATTTATTTATTATAAAAAAAGCAGTTACAAACTGCGTATGACCACATGGAGGACAATGAACTAATTTACTCTCCGGAACCAAGCAAGGGACCATCCCATCAATTCTGATCAAGGGCCCTAAGGCAGAGACGGATTCAACATTTCAGCAAAAATTCCTAGATGAGATAAAAAGTTAGCTGCAAGTTATAATACCAATAGAATGTCAATTTCTGTCCTTTACTCCCAAGATAAGAATTAAAAGAAGTTAACTAAGTGTTATAATATCAACATAATTTAACCAACTGATTTGTATAACGTGTATTTGTGTTTTTGCTTCATTATCCAATGAACATTATAATTTTGATTTTCATTAGGTAATTGAGCAATATACATTAGAAAGACGTCAATTTCATTCCAAATAATTAATAACTAGGCACTCTTCATGATCACTAGTGTTTCATCAACAATTAAATGTTGATGCTAAAAAATTTGCATCAGATTCATTCAACTCTAACCATTGTTGAATTATACCAAAATTAAAAGCAAAAATTTGTAACCAAGTGTTCAAAATATTTGATAGAGAATGTTTGATTTTAGTGTTGGTTAAGGTTCTTCTCTTCATTATCATTCGATTTCAATTATCAGACTCACAGATAGTTTAATTACAGGTCTGTGTTTAGAAAAAAGTGAAATGTTAGTAATATAGCTATCTATCTATTCTCTATTATGGCTTTAATCGTGTACATTATTTCCAAGAGGCCTTTTTGAGATTTTCATGTTTTCAGGGCATTGTAGGATACTTTTAGGTTCAAATAGTCAGTAGAAAGAAAGCTTTTCAATACAAATAGTCTCTTTATTCTCAGGTCCATTTCTTCTACTCAATCATAATTACATAGAATGATATACAACAAGTATATATCATGCACTTTAAATATGTTCATTCATTATACAAAACACTACATAGAACTCTAAAGAAAGACTTGCATTTGACTTGGTAGTCACAACATGAGGTATATATGCGATATAAAATTTAAAAAAATCTGTTGCTCAATTTCCTGCGGAACGGGTTCAAACTGTGAATGAAAACTGAAAAAGTGGCAGGAGCTGGTTGTCTACACATAGATCGCAGCTAGCATAGATGATATGTTTTAACAGGGAATAATCAAATAATACAATTGATTATGTAAAAAATACATACAATAATGTACAAAAACTTAAGCACATAACCTACAGTAAATATCTTCTCTCAATTCAATCCTATATTAATTTGAAATGATTCATCACACAAAAACATCAATATTTCACACAATTATACACTTTCATTCTTTAGGTACACCAATTGGCCACTTACAATGATACTTTGATTAATCTACTAGAAATAAAACAATAAATTGAACAATGACAAACAAAAATGAGATTTTACGATTTTTGCATTTCTCTGAGAAAAAACATTATGAATATCTACTTCTCATAGACACAAAACATGTATTATGAATATTGCAATTTAAGAGGCCAAATAGGAAAGGAAAAAAATAATACCCTTCCAATGGTATGGTAAACTTTTCATAAGTCAACAGTATTAATGATGGGGTATCATTGAAAGCAATTTCATATTGTACAAGAATCTCTATTCTTTTGCAACAATTCAACACCAAAACTGATGAGTTACACCCATAAAAATAAGTATAAAATGACTAAAACAGATAAAAAATAAAGAACAAGAAACAAACACATCCAATTTCCATTCAGGAAACAAAAAGTTAACAGAAACAATCATTTGAACTGGAAACTTATAGGTACTTGGAATTTAAATCCAAGAAGATAATATTTTCATTTTTTTTTTTAATTGTCACAAGATCGTTTCATGACTAATCTTTCATTTGAGTAAGTCCAAGTAATATTTCTACAAAAAGAAGGAGATATGCTGAAGCAAATCTTATCGACAAAACTAATTCTCAAATTTTGAGCTTCTTTTTTGTAACATTTTTTGTGTGTATGTTTCAGAAATGAAACTTAACACTCATTCAGATATGTAACATTTCACACATTCTAGGAACCCAATAAAACAGCAATATCATAAAATTACAATCTATCAATTTACAACACTATCTCATACAGATTGCCTATTACCATTATCTGTCAAGTTTAAATGTATATACAAATGACTAAAATTGACTAAAGCAGTTTTTATTTTATTAATTTATTATTACTATTATTTACTATGTAGTATTAATATTATTAGTGTGCACTTATAAAGCGTATATATTTGCCTTCCCCCTGCATGAAACAAGGCATCTTCTTCATTGGTCCGATATGTTCTTTTTGTTTCTGCTGTCAAACTCATAAGAGCATGAATCTCTTGTACAAATCAGTTTCAAACATCTCGTGACATGTTATAAAGTTTTATCATTTGATTTTCAAGGCACTAAGAGTTGTCATCTATAAAGTACATGAATGCTTATACTGATTTTTAAAAATGTAATGCCCTAATATGACAACAATAGTCTTTCCAAAACAAACAAACAAACAATGAGGTAAATTTACAAAAATTGAACTGAAACAAATAATTTACACATGCAATAGTGGTTATGCATTCTTATGAACTATCCCAAAATCTTGACATGCACATGAATATTGTACAAGCATTCAAACTAAATTTAAAAAATAACAGTAAAAATAGAATTGCACTAATCTTGGCACCTGTCATCATAATAGATACTAATTGTACCTGGACAATCACATTTACTAGATGCAATTTTTGAGGTTTAGGGTCATTTTAAGAGCAATGTGTTGTCATTATTCTTAAAAAAGTAAACAAGAAATCTTTTCTTATCATTTTAGACCCACCTCTGTCTTAAATTCTCTGCTTCTGATCATGTTTCATTACACGAACAGAATCCGCTATAACAAATGACTGAAACCTATAAATAACTTTGACTTGCTGCAGAACATCACTTGCAAGTCTTTTTTAAAGGTAATATATCATCATATATTGCCTGTATCACTAGCTCATTCTCAAAGTTTGCAATCACGACAACCCTCTAGAAGTGAACGTCTCGAACATCAGTAGGTGTTCCTGCTTTGCCATGTTCCAACATTTTGTCACCACCAGAAGATCCCACAGGATGCTCAGGTTGCCTTGTACTTGGTCCTGGTGAATTATTGGCATTTTGCGCATTACCGTTTCCCGAAGATTCACAATTTGTTACAATTCCTTGACTATTCATAGTTGCTGAAACCATTTCTTCAATTTTTTCCAAACAACTTTGAAGGTAATCCTAAAATAGAAGAAGAGTCCAATTAAATATCTTAAATATAAAAAAGGTAAGAATATTTAAATAAATGAATGCAAAAATAAGATACTTACTACTTCAATGGCTGTGATTCGATGCAATTCTTCCAAGAGCCCTCTCACTGTGCAACCACTTTTGTGTGGCCAACCAAGACCATGCAGAGCAGCTGCGATACTGGCAGCAGCAATGATACTGGGAGTGTAGAGAGAGAATTTGAAATCTGTAAAAAGAGGACTTCTCATTNTAATTAGTTATTACTATACCATTATATATATATATATTTATATATATATTTATATATATATTTATATATATATTTATATATTTATATATATATTTATATATTTATATATATATTTATATATATATAAAACACATAAAATTTATTAATCTTGATTATATATTTTAATTTTTTGTATTTCCCAAACATACATGTATCCACATGTATCAATGTGTTAATTAATTTGTCTCTTCGTCACTTGACCAAACGGTTCATCGTAACTAACCATATTTACTGTAGTTGCATTTTTGAACGCACCCAGGAAAACCGCGCGTAGTTTCGAGTTAGCGGCGCAATTGTTCTGTGGAAGGTGTGTGTTGCTCAGCTGTTTTCTTTGTGAGGATGCTAAAGCGAGCTCATGTCTGGTATCTCTGGCTCTGCAGAAACTCATTATCAACAAAACGTGATGGAATTCAGGGTTGAAAATCAACGCCGTTGATAAGCGCTTGCTAAATGAACGATTGTGTTGACGAACGCTTTGCTTTCTACCAAGATGTCTCCTAGCGCTAATTTGTTCCCGCAACGTTGTCGACAGTATCTGCAAAATGCCTTGAAGTCTTGGGACTATGAGCACGTGTCACGTTCCCAGGAATCAGGAGAAATTTATTTCCAACTTCATCCGTTTTCACTGTTTGGAAGAAAAGGTACGTATTTGCGATACTTCACAAAACATGAATTAATTTGTTCTTATTGCTATTGCCTTTGAAATATATTTTCGTTTCACGAAGTGATCGTCATTTTGTTTCTTTTGATAATTACATGAAAGTGTCACTGTAGACGCACCGACATGATCAATTTACAATCGCAACTCGCCGAATAGGGAAGTGTCCTATTAAGTAGGTCGCGATGTTGGTCGGTGAGTCAGGGACTAAGTATGTTTTCGTTCACATTTTCTCTGCAGGTCTTTTGATGAAATCGCCATGTACGCGCTGCCGGTCATAGCAGTCTCAGCGATATTCAAGTTGCGCCCTTTCCCCGCATTTATTTATTTAATTGCTTAACATTAATATTTGCTCACAAGAGTAGAAGTGGAACCTTGAAACTGGAAAACGCGATAAATACGTCAACCGTCATTGGCAATGCTGTACCTCCCGAAGTTAAGAACATAGTCGCACCGTTCATGTTGTTCTTTAATAAAGCGATTTGTACGAATGATATCCTGTGTTGATATTCCCACATGCACTTTGATATGTGTAATCTTCTATTTGACAAATGTTTACGAACCAGGTTCAAGTCACGAATTTTCTAGTAGAGAAACCTTCTTTAACAACGAAGAACGTCGTATGTTTACAAACCATTCAAGAACACTTCGTCTGAATCCCTGTTTGTCGAGTGTTTGAAGTTTTGCCTCTTGCACTCTCCCTCTTTACTGAACGTCGTGGACAGTCCGTATCTCGAGAAAAAAAAGTAAATAAATGCCTAGAACCGAAAACGTTCCCGCACTCTATTAAAATGTGTTTGTTTTGTTCGTGGTATTTTAGTTCATCTCCGTGAAGTATGTCGTACGATTAAATAAAATATATTTCGGTTACCTCTTGGGGAAATGTTTCGCTAGCCAAACAAGAATCGAATCCACGACGTGAACGAAAAGTAGCGTCATTAATCGTAAATGAATGTCGAGAGATATCCCGCATCCTTTTTCATAGCTGTTCATCAGAGACGTTCTACTTCAAGGACGATGTTTTTGGGTGCAGCAGTACCACCGCGCACGCCTCGTGCAGATTCTCAAACTTCTGCCAAGGCCAGCCGGTGACGTAGCTATAAGGTCGCCGAACCGACTCACGTCCCGTGACTAGATTTCAGAGGCGGCTTTTTAAAATTCTCATTACTAGCATGTGTGTTCAGACCTACATATTTTATAGGGAAGGGGACCAAAAAAGGACGATTTTTCCGACGACCCCCACACGTAAGAGCGTGTCGCTTGTTCGCTCTCTGGTTTCTTTGAACCACGGCTCAGCTGCTTGTGGCTTTTATCAAAGCAAAGGCCAAAGCGCCGCGCTGCACCGCCTCCCGCCTCGCTTCCTTATCACGCGCATTTCCTCTCTTTGTGCCGCCCGCTCCACCCTCTTCTCTTTCCGCTACGAAAAGCTCTGGAAACTAGGCACCGACGCGATCACCAAGTCACAGGGTTGAGAAGTGAAACATGTTTCCTTGAGATCAGAAGCTTACTAATGAGGCCCGGGGAGGGGTTCTATTGGGAGGCCCCCCACAGGAACGTTTTAGATCTGGTAAAGCAAACTGAAAATTGACATTTGAGTATTTAACGTGCTCAATACTGTGTATTGTTTAATACATTTGAGGTGCATTTAATAAGTCTAGCTATTATTTATTTTACTGTAATTGAAAAGTTTAAGAGTTCCTTTGAGTTCGTATTATTTTGGTGAACTGTTGGGAGACCCAGGGCCGACCGCCTAGTGACGCTGCTGCACGAGATTGTGCGACACGAGCGAGCACCTGGATCGGAGGACTGGAGGGAGTTTTTGAGGAAGCGCCCACGTCCGTGCGTTCGGACTGCCCCTTCCAGCCCCTTCCAGCCCCTCCGTGTGCAGCATTTTCGCGATTCGAAGCTCACCTCTGGCGCAGAGGACGATGAATGTCTGCGCGTGGCGCTGCACCATGAGCGTGTCCCACGTCGAGTCGATGGGCAGCCGATTCAAGATGTGGGCGAGGAAGTCTTGAGGCGTCACTGCCGACAGGTCCCACTTGAGCTTCGACAGAACCAGCAATTCCCACCTCTGCAACAAAACAAACGTCCATTGATTTTCTTCCGCTCGTGCCAAATAACGGGATACACACAAAAAACGAATTATCTCAAGAAACCTACGAAATATTTTTTTATCTCGGTCGAATGAATATATTTCGCATTAGCTAGCAATTAGTTTGTTCCACGAAATTACGACTCTTCCTGCCCCCTCCCGCCAAAAAAGCGCAGAAAAAACCTAGCAATTTTGCAATCGCTTACAGCTGAAAAGGAACAAAGACCGACCCGGGGTTTTGGGGAAGTCGATTGGGAACGATAACTATCATAACGCGTGAATCAACAAACAGTGTGGACAGCAAGCAGTACAAGAGACCAGTGTTGCCCATTTCTCTGAAACAAGACCGTTCCGTGTTGCTGAAAGTGTTTGAGTTTCGTTTTCAATTCGCAGTCCGTCCGCCACACCTTGAGTCAGCGGCCTTCCTCGCCTCTTCGCCTTGAGTGAGTCTACTACCCTCTTCCCTCCCCCACACTCTCCTCTCGCTTGATAACGTGAGAAATGAAAACACAACTGGAAGAGACGAGATGAGCGAAGGCGCCCGGCGTGTTTGCGGTTCTTGGCAGCTTTCGCGCAAACTCCTTCCCATCACAGTTTCCTTTTCACTGCCCTCTTCTTCAACGAGGGGAGAAAAGAAGGACTAGTTTAATTTCGCTTCACATTTCGTAAGTGTCTCGTTGACATCCTGCAACTGCTAAGTACAGTTGAAGGTCACCGACGTACGATTTCACGCAATTGTTTTAGCCTTTTTCATCCATCCTCTGCCCCCTCCCCCTCTTGATAAGTTTCGTTACGATATCTCGATCCCTACCTTGCCGATGTGACGGCGCAACAAATTTGAAGGGTTTTTGTGAGTTTATGTACTTTTCGTTTCGTTCACTTAGTAGTAATTATTCGTGAAATTATAAAAGAACATTCGTGTCAGTTTTGACTTCCCCGCCTTCATCGCGTTCGTGAGCGATCCCGTGGTGGATTATTGGTTGAGTTCAAAACGTAGGTGAGAGATGTTTGGACCGAACTGTTAATTTCAGCCAGAAGAGTTTTCGACTGCTTTGCGGGTGCAGAGTTGTTTAGGGTCCAATGAATAGTATGTCTGTGACGGGATCCTTTTCTTTACCTATTTGGGGTGCTCTTGGCTGCCGGTACATTTGCATAGGGGTAGGGGGGAAGAGGAGGTAACAGCCCTCCCTCCTGCAGAAGCACCTGTCGCCGCTGCTGCTGCTTACATTCGCCTGCGGCTGCTGCCACTTTGCTACTTGACGCCCACGCAGTCTCTCCTTTTGCAAATCGTAACAAGAAAACCAACTGCGATCTCTTCCTCACTTTTGACGATAATATAACATGAATACAACGATCCTTTTGAAATTTTGCCCCCACTTCTTCAGGCCATACCATGGGCAACGTGCCTTGGTTGCGACATGGTCTTAATAAGAACGTTCGTATTTTAATGAATATTTTCGTAATTGTTAAATGTCTTCTGTGAAATCTAAATTAACAAAAATTTCATTAAAACTGTCGGAATTCTGTGTAAATGATAAAATCGTTAAGTTAATTTTGTAATCCTTTTGTGTTAATTAAACCTTAGTTCGGTCTCGATTGGTAATGCGTACCACAAAACGGGAAGAAGTGCCACGTTGTATGCAAAATATTGAAGAGAAAAAAAACTAGCTTTGTACCATTCATTTCCTTCCTCATTATTTTAGGACCTTTTACAAATTCGATTGATCACACAGATGGATTGTAAAAAGCAGACATACAATTTGAGAAGTACATATTCCCAGCTAATGTCCTCGTCTAATTCCAAGTGGAAGAACTACCAGAGAAAGGAATAGAAGCGACACTTCTAATATTCCATTGCGAATGGGAAGAATATTGGGATGACTTCAGCTATTAACATCCTTCTCTCTTAGAATAATTACCTCCTGAGATCATTTAGTCATTACATTAGTCTCTCTTACTTTCCATTGCAAAATTCCGTTGATCGGACTCGTGTCTGTTGCATCGCAGCGTCCGAATTACGGATCGGAATAGGAGCAGTAATATGACGAACAAGTAGCGTAATACTCTTCGCTTTGAAGTCGTCGTCGTGACGTCGGGGCACAGGAAAACAATTGCCGCCGTCGAGGTGAATGAACCCGGCGAGTATCACGTGACATTGGATTGATCCTTTACAATAATTCTCAAACGTAGAATATTCGCGCGCACATGTGATTCTTTGCGTCAAAAAAGGGATCTCGACAATTTGATTATTTTTTTATATTTAGGATGAATGTTGACGCTGTTCACATCAATGTCGTTGACCTTCAAAGAATGTTGCCAAGGCCACCGTCCCTGTCCTGCGCAGTGCCGGGAGCATTTTTGTTGTCACTCGGCGTAACGCATTCTCACGTGTTACACAAATCGCAAGCAGAGAATGGAATATGTTGTAATAGTTGTACTGAACCACGAAACGACGACCTTGCCGCCGCTTGGTTTTGCCCAAGCCTTTAATCGTTGCGGTGGCGGCAGGGGGAAGGGGGAAGGGGACGGGAGTCCTTCAGACGGCGAAAGGAAGAGGGGAAGGGGGAATGAGTCGTTGCGCCTCGCTTTCGTCTCGTTACGTACGTAGCCAAAGAAGGAAAAACACCACTCCTCACTCCCACCAATGAACTATGTAGAGGCAACGTTTGAATTGAAGAGACGCGATGGAACTATTTCTTTTCTCCTTAGTCTTTGTTGTGTGAGAAAAAGATACATTTTCGGGTTTTGAAGATGAGCCTACGGCCTATGGCTGAATCTGAAACGCTTGGAAAGCGGTTTATTCTAATAACAATTACAAGTACTCTTCGTATCTCTAAATTTAAAAAATTGTTAATAAATTAATAGAGTTATAGTATCTCGCACATATTTATTTACAATTAAAGCCGAAGGTTAATTGTCGACTGTGTTGGGTATTTCCACTGTCTTCACGACTCAGCGGCGATGCCGCTTAAAAAGCGTTTTGATTGATTCAACACATACCAATGAATGGGAGGGAGGTGGGAGTGGTCTCGTCCTCAGTTCCCACACCCACGTTCATTGGTTCGTGACTCCGCCACCCGCAGCGCTGCGATCTGCTTTGTGGCACGTGAGAGTTGGGGTGGTGGTGGTGGGGGGGGGGAAGCTGACCTTCCTCAGCTTTTATCTTTGGCCAAGAGATCGATGCGCTTCACACATCTTATGCTTCAAAATAATCGTCACTTGTGGTTTTGCGCAAATTGCATAAAAAAGTACGCCAATAAAAAAAGAGCGATGTCGCAAAATGTCAACGTTTCAGGTTAGGTTAGAAGATGAAAATATCAGGATAACTGTGAAGAAAGAGATGTGTACAAAAATACTTTCATGTTAATGCTTTACAGAGAACAATTTCTCTGCAATTGAACATTGTACATCACATTATTAGAAGAGAATTTAGATATCCAAATAGCGCGGAACGCGTTCGCTTTTGGAAATTCCCGGATGTTCGTCGCTCCATTTGGTGGGAGGCTCCTCCACTCAGAAGCTCAAGGCCTCTGTCTTGTAGAGAGCACATGTAGCTTTTTACTTGAACTTGGCCAGTGTGCTGCTTTGCGATTGATTCGTACCTTTTGTATGCGCTGCAGCGACGTTTTTACGCAACGGAACCCAGGGCTCCAAAAAGTCATAAAAAATTTAAACTTTCACGATGGGCGCAGGAGAGAATTGGATGGCGTTGGATTCTTTTTTCTTTTTAGGAAATATTGCCTCGACCATAACAAATCATTACAAATTTTTTGATATCACGAGAGAATGAAGACGGAATCTCTCTTTCGTCTACGACGCGACTCACTTCTTTTGCGAAACGTGTCTTATTGTTAAAGCGCCTCCAGACATTCGTCATTCGGCGAATCCCGAATGAGCACCGCTCGCCAATACTCGCCAATGCTCAGTTTTATCTGACGACCAAAAGACCGACACGCTGCGGGTAGGTCTAGCATCAGTATTCGTGATACGGCAAAGAGCGAGCAACCCATCCACACTATTCGATATTCCGGGATTCGCCTAATGAGTAATGTCTGGAGCCGCCTGTAAAGAGAACTGCGTGTTTTATCACCAAAGAGTCCCGCAAGGTTGTTACGAGATGAAATTAAATTTGGAACTTTGTGAAACAGAAAATATTTGTAATGACAATTTGGCGAGGGGCCTCTCTCTTCGATGTAACAGCAACATCACACGAACTTCGATACAGAAAAGTCGCATTCAATGAAACGAAGCGAAAGTCGAAAGACAGAATTCTTTCGAAAAAATATTTCAGTATTTGCGTTTCGAAGTATTACAGCGAAAGCGTTCCATTATGGGTTCTAACGTTGCTAAACCGAAACTTTGATAAAATACGATAAGTGATAGATAAAACACGTATAAATGCAAATATTTAATACAACTCATTTCGAGGTAACACTTGCGGCTCATTCTTCATCGAGTGGCAGATCCGTATTTCGTATGAAGTAATTACCCTTTTACATTCTCATCTTTGAATCGAAGCAACTTTTCTAGGTAGGATATTAACCCTGGATGTTCGTATGTGGAAGTGAGCCATGTTGTTCTCCATTGCGCTCCGTTTCTTTGGGGAGGCTGTGTGCACTTGATGCCCGCTTTCTCTTCGCGTCCCCACCCTTCCAGAGGCCGGGTGCCTTCTTCTTGTAAAGGAAGGAAGGACGTTATCACCAGGGAATCCACTGTCACAGAAGAAAATCGCCGAAGTGGTGCATTCGCTTGCAACGACATCATCGCACTGATATCCACAACAAAGTTATCGCTCGCCTTCTTCGCTAAATCTGGAAGTATTTGGAACGAGTATTATGAGGATCGTAGTAGTTAATGAGGTAGCGTGGCATCGTGCCCTGGAGAGACACGGCCACAGCCTCCCTCCTCATCGCCGGTGTAATATGATAATTGCATTCTCTCGAACGTCTCGGTGGGGGGGCGCGTGAAGGAATGTGGGAGGGTTGGGGGGGGGGCGTCGTGAACCTGTTGAAGAGAACCGACCACCACCTCGCGAGGAGCCGCGTCGCCGGTGTGACTTTTCTCTCCGCTCGTTCCGCGCCGTACAACCTAATCTCCCTCACTCCTTCCCAGCCTTCCGCCGCGGTGGCTCGGTGGGGGAGGCGACTGACCAATGAAAACGAAGCCTCTTCTGCTTTGTCGGGCCGTGGTGGACTGAAGTGTGTGAAGCGCCGCACTGAAAAGTACCTGCCTCCGCCGTCTTCTTTTTTCTTTCGCCCTTTATGTTTGTCGACGGAGCATTCAAAACGAAAGGGACGAGGAGGAGAAGCTTCCCGAACTGATTCCATCCATTCGTCATGTCGCTCCTCCGGAGAAACAAAAGCGATCGGAAATCGATCCAGACCTCTCGCAATGCGTGGGGCGGCGCTGCCAACCAAGGTCAGAGATTAACGCAATACTGGAGGGAAAGAATACTTCTTTGATTTGAGAACATACCCGACGCCGGCACGTCCATTGTCTAAGAGTGCTGATATATCCCCTAGTCTCTTCTCTTCTCGCTTCGACCCCCACCACCGCCCTTCACGAAAGGGGAGGGGGAGAGTCATCTCTCGAAATTGTTTCGCAGTTTTACTCTTTTGGTAATAATTGGGAGTGGAGAGATACGAAAGACACAAACCTCCCGCACACAAATTTATTTCATGTGCAAAACTTGTATTTCGTTCCCCGATGCCTTCGCTTGTCGAATGAAACAAGGCAACTTGAAAACGCATCCAATGATGGTTGCATTTCTTCGCTCTTCTTATGTTGTTTGCGTCGCCAAAGAGCTTCGTCAGCACCCAGTCTCTTTACTTATGTTCAATAATTGTTATATCAATTGTCGTATTCCATAATGAACTGTTTTTTCTATCGCTCCAACATTTCCCACGTGTCATTTGACAATGTACAAAGCAATTTTAATATGTTTTATTCCCATATTCCAAAACGCAGATTCGAATTGTTNGTGTGGGGGGGGGGGGGGGGGAATGGATAAAACGAATCTGATGGAACCTGAATAATTGGCATCCAGTGGAGGTATGGCGATAAATATTGTAGATAATTGAAATTGTTTGGGAGAACTAAATGAAGTGAATTGTCCACATAAATGTCCACATATTGAATAAAGTTCACTTTTGTGCCACAGATTCGCTCGCCTTCCCCACCTACTTTTGCTTCAAAAGTTATTTTATAAAGAAGAAAATGTCTGCATTGAAGTTACTTCTCGCTAATATGTGAAGAAAAGGAAAAGCGGAGAATAATTTACTTTGAAGGAAACAAAGCAGTTTGGGAATGAGAATAATGTAATCACTGTCGCTTTTGGAGTGTCCGGAACCACTGCCTCGAGCACCGCACAATTTATGTGATCTACGCAGCATCGCACTCGACCCGCATTCAGCTCACGATCCATAGTGTTATCAGCGAGTCAACAAAGGAGAGAATTCTACCCCCTTCTCCCCACACCCCCACCCCCAACGGCGACGAGGGGGAGAATTCTCTTCCGCACGACACACGTTTTTTTTAAATTCATGGAATATCATAACACATATGTTATACTTAAAAATAAAGTTATAAACAAAATTCCACCCTATACTTTGTATAAAACATAATATTAACTTTACTAAATTGACTCCTTACAGTGATTCGTTTTATGGGTAAAGAAGAAAATAAGTGCACATTTGTTTAAACAACTGATTTTGTCTCTAAAATACTTTGAATACGTATCATTAAATATAGTGTAGATCTTACCCACCTCTTCAAAAGGACGTTGGTAACGTTGGTAACTTTAACAAGAAAACATCGGGTCTAATACGACGGTTTTTCCTGTCTTCCGGCACATTAATAATAATAATAATAATAATAGTAAAGGAAACACGATTGATGTTTTATTTTAGATTGATTAACCCAGAGATTGATTCAAATAATAACCCTTTGTGAACTTCTCATACAAGATAACACAACGATGAGTCATTAATAATTCATTTGCTAATTGATGTAAACATGAAGAGGTAGTGATTAAGGAATGCGAGGAGAGAGATTAACTACACATGTTCCATTTTAGCCTCTCGAAACGTGGAATTATGCGACAAATCGTTTAAACTGTGATGTCATTTAATTATCTTTCCTTTAATTTGTCACAAAACGTCGTGTTTTGCGGTTAACTGAATCATACACCAATGAGAGTGAAGACGCGCTGCAGTGTGTAATATGTGACATGAATTGTATAAGGGGCAATACATAATAATAATAACAATTATAATAATAATAACAACAATAATAATAATGCGTAGTATGCAGTAGCAGTCATCGTGCGTCACTACAAGAGATTTCTCGCACCTACATTCTACCCATGTGCGCGAATGAACACGAATGAAGAAAAATAAATAAATAAATAAATAAAAAGGTTTAAATTGCTGACCTCCTTCTTCTTCTTCTTCTTCTTCTTCCTCGTGTCTCGTTACAACGCATATAGAGATGAGGAGGAGGAGGAGGACAGAGAGGGAATTCTCAGCGCCCTCCACTCATGTGATTGAGAGTTGATAATTCATCACACGCCCCGGGACTTGCAACCTTTGTTTCGTTTGACGGGTGCCAGTGAAAGTGAAAGAGAGCGGACGCAGAGAGTTAGGACGTATCTTTGCGTCTATCGAAGTCTCTTTTGTGGGGTGAGATGCGTCGCTTTACATCCTCCTCTTCCCTTCTCCGCTCGTCTACTTATCTACGGGGTAACGACTCATATTTAGTTATTTGTTACGCCATATTTAGATTGTCGTAATCAAATTCATATTTTTTCACCATCGAAACAAAACAAAAAAAAAACGCAAAATTTATTTATTTTATAAGTATTTTTAATATTTAATATTACAATAATTAATGCTGGGGAAGATCGAAGGCACGAGAAGGAGAGAGCGGCAAAAGATGAGATGGATGGAAGTAATGGAGTCTTCGAGAGACGGTGCGGGACAGAGGAATGTGTTCGTGGGGTCACGAAGAGTCGTAATCGACTAAACGAATAAGAAGATGAGGATTATAATAAAATGTGCAGTGGATAGCACACCTGCGGCCCGAGCACGAGGTCCCGGGTTCGAGTCCCGGTCCGTCGCAATTCTCACCCGAGGGCTGTTGAAGTTGCAAACACTCCTCCGCGAGTGGAAGGTACTCGGAAGCTGAGAGTGAAAATTATAATAAATCGTTTTACTCTTGTAATGTACGACGAGGTAATAGCGAACACAATTTTCTATTTCCTCTCACCGGATGACATGTCACGTCAAATATTCATTCAGACAGTACTCACGTCTAACTCTTAGTTGTTTGTTCGATGTAAAGTGTAATAGAAGTCGCCCATCGCACGCGTTTGTCGGACAGGAGCTCTCTTTCAAGATCTCTCTATCGCTGCCTCTCAGACGGCATTCGACTAACCCTGTTCCGCCTCTAGTGAACGACCGCAGGTAAAAAAATTTACATTTATTGCTGTTTGTCGATTCTGTAATGTAATAATATTATGTATAATAATCATTTACTTACAACATCTACAGATGAAACGTATTTACGGGAGATTGCGATTTGATATTTTTCCTTTTTGAACCGAGTGTGAATCCATAGACTAAATAAAAAGTATCCATTGATTATCTTACGTGAGAAAGGAATTTTGGAGCAGCCTCCGTTTCGGCAAGAGAGGAAGATCGCTTCGTGCGATTCGTAATCGGAAGACAAAACAGTGGAAAATGATAACCACGATCACTTTCTCTCTAAAAATAATGGGATTGAACGAGAAATTGTTTTATATTTTTTGTCATGCGAATGCGAATATTGATGTGTGAACCCCCCACGAGTAAAGCGAAGTCAGCGTAAACTGACGAACGCCCGTCTCTTGTTGAAATGATAACGCGTTTCATAGAGATGAATGAATATTGAAATGAATGAATGAATGAATGAAAGAGGGAGAGAGGGGCGTCGGATCACAGTCTGTCCTCGCGGGTTGACCCCCCACTCGGTCTTCTCCCCTTGAGCGCCTGTGTGATAGCAGTCAGTCGGCGCCTGTGTCGTTTCCTGTCCCGCGATAAAAGGAAGCCGCCCCCCCCTCCTCCTCCCTGCCCACGACAGCCAACGCCTGTCGCCGCCGCCGCCGCCGCCTGCTCGTACGAGGCGAGAGCCATTCACACAATGCCATGGAAGAAATAACAAACAAATATGTGTACTAATATCCGTACTACTTCGCTTCTACTCCCATCAGGTTTTCAATTTTGCATCTCCTTCACTTCGTCAATCGCGAACTGTACTCTACTTATGAGGAACGAAACTGAGGACTTCAGTGAACCCGCAATGTTTGCTTGAAGAAAAAATAAAGCAAAATGAAGGAATACAGTTGACAATACGTTCGTCCGACATGACATTTGTCTTCAACTACTCAACGTTTTATGTTTACCACTCTCCTAAATTATTGTTTATCTTTCAAATAGTTTTGTGTTCTGCACAAATCACCTCCCAGGTAGCACTCGAGGCAATCGTTCGTATAAGTTTTGAATGCATCATGATGTCCCCGTTAGTACATTAGTGCTAATATTTTCATCCATTTATTTCTCAGCTTTACACGGAATTAGTTGTTGGATTCTTGCGCTTTAATTAATTTTTGAGACTTGTGTACGAACATCTTCTGATATCATCAATAAAAATATTAAAGAGCGATATAGACAAATCGTAGTAGAATAATATCGCTATCGTAGGTAAATCACTAGAAAGTAATTTGATTCGTTTAAAATTTGTTAATACTTTTCATTCTTCGACCGAGTTCGAATTGTTCCAAAGGAAGAGAGGCCTAAACACTTTCGAAAACACAACTTGTCTGTCTTTCTGTTGTGTTGACGACGACGAATGTTGCCAGGCGATCCGAGTCACCCGTTTTGGAGCGCATTTTCCCCCACCTCTTTCAAGAAGTTGGGTTTAATTTTCGTGCGTAAATGACGATTCTACGGATTGAAGACATTTTTATTTAATTCACTCTTTTGTTAAATATCTCGTATGTCAAAGAGACGAAATGACATTGATATTTTACCGCTACTGGAGGAATTTCGGTACCCAGCGACGCGTTTTTATTTAAAGAACTGTAGCGATGTGTTATTGGTGATAGTCGGTACTCGTTCGAAGTATTCGCATAAACGAGCAAATGATTGCAACGAATATCGTTGCCTCCTCCACTCACCCAGAGGTCGTCCAGGGTGATGCTGTTCTCCGTGTAGTAGACTAGTTTCTTTGCGGACAAGGGGTTGGATTCGCGGAGTTTGGAGCTGAGCAGCAAGCACGTGGTGCCCAGCAGTTGCAGCTGCGTTTTGCGAATGGCGCACACGCTCAGGAACCTATCCACGTAGTTCATGGCCAAGGGAAAGACTTCTTCTTGTCTCTTCTGCTCTTCACACACCTACGCAGAACAAAGAGAAAAACTGAGAAGAAGAAGAAGAAGGCTTATGGGTTATCATGCATGCAAGCGTTGAATATGGAAATAGCATGAAGCTAAGGCATAATGACACATAAATGCGTAACGCGAAAGCCAACGTGTCTGTTTGTTTGTTTGTTTGTTTGTTTGTTTGCTACCTGATGACGACTCAACCGCGGAGCCGATCGCGATGAAATTTGGCCAAAGGAGATAAGTTTAGATGTTCAGGACGAACACAGGCTGACTTTTATTTTTGAAATGTGTGATAAGGAAGATAGAAATTGTTTTTGACGATAAATGTAGATAAAATCGGGGCAAAAGTTCTGTTTTCTCACGCCGCCTAAACGCTATTAAAAAGAAAAGTGATTTTTCCTTCTTAAATTCGAGTATTTTAAGAATACTCAAATTTAATGGATTATTTGTTTTGGGCATTTAAAACAGATAAACGTCTTTGAATCGTAAAATTTCGAGGAATAGCTTCGACTTTACGATAATTTTCATGAATCGGTGCAACCGCATAATTCCTCGCGAGCGAAACTTCGACCGGCGCCCGTGAGGTTCTTTAGCTCATTAAATTTGTATTATATAAATTTAAATAATTCGGATGCTGTACATGTTTTTGAAAACCAGTTAAAGTATTTTGATCTTATAATATAGATAAGATTTTATCGTTTCCTGCGTAAAAGAAAAATCCCGTGATCACTTACTTTAATTTTTAAAAGTACAAGTAATCAATTGCACCACTTACACAGGAGACTTTTGCCTCCTTTTGCATTTGAAACTCCATTCAAATGTTGTTATCGTTCATCCATACGCTGCCCTCCGCCCCACACACACATATATATCGAAATACGTAAATCCGAGTATGTTCCATGCATTGTTTATAAAACCGAATCAATAAGTTACTCACAATTTAATTTAAGTGATTTTAAACGTTGTGGAATGTTTGGTAGCGATGCAACCCTTTGGAGGGAGGGTCAACGCGTCCGTTGCGTGAACGAATGTCTTTTTCCCATTCCTAGCGCAACTGCGCTTCTTCCCACATTCCCAACACGCTACGCATACATACGCCTTCCCTCTTCCCATACCCATCTCCCATACTCATTCCGTTTCATTGTTCCTTCCTTTCTTTCTTTTCTTTTAACTCGTACTTTTAATACTTGTAATTGTATTCTTTTCGGGGTCGTACTCTTATGTTAGATTATTTTTTAAATGCTTCAACTGTTACGCTGTAAATTCCCGTTGACGAACTAAGACAGTTTGGAAGGTTGGCACGAATGAATCGAAGGAACTTCAACTCCAGAACTATGTTATGAAAGAGGAGAACCGTCATATTGGGATTATAGCACCACCCCCTATAATCCGAATTTGGAGTACAGTAAAATATTGTCAAGTATCACAAATATTTACTAAAAGCTGAACGTTGAGAGAAAAAAAAATATCGGTGGTATGTGCTACGCACGTGGCTCACTCTCACAACGTCCGAAACGTAAGCTGTTCACATACGAAACGTACGTATTTTTTGCCAACGATAATATTTCATTCGATAAAGCGACTAATGATCAGTTGTTGTTTTTCGCAAAATAAGTCACTACCGCATTTAAAACTTTTCTCGGGCTGTGGAGCAAAATTGTAATTAAAGAAATATATTTTACGAATGAAACTGATCCGAATGTATCGGATATCCGGATAAACGCAGTTCTAACATTTCAGTGAATTTCTTCGAAGACACAGGAAGAGCAATTAAGACAATTGCTGGGACGGCGAAGTGATTTATTAGTAATGTAACTTTTTTACTTAACGTAATTCCTGGTAATATTGGAAGGAAAATATGTTTGAAAACGGATTATCAGTCGAGAAGATAACTCGTGAAAATTCTCCAAGACGTGAATACGTAATTTTCGTTATACACATGTTTTTACAGAGTTCAATAAATTGAAGGCGGCAGTAAACGGAAGAGTGGATGATCGCATTTCCATATTCATATGTTTCGACGAAGGAAGGTCACATTCGGATTGTGATGTGTTGACTCCTCCGCCGCCGCCGCCGCCGCGACACCCAACAAACAAACGTTTATTTCCACTGTTGCTCATGCGAGTCCATTCCGAACGTTTGGCGCCGTGATTATAAAGTAAAATGCGGCGGAATAGATTTACACGCTGAGAGCGGTCGTTCTCGCAGCTGATGTTACACAACACAACCCTCCTCGCTTCCTTCCTTCCTTCCTTCACCCTTGAGGGCAAAAGTGTGGCACAACTAGTTTCTGTGTGAGCTGCTCGTCCTCCTTCACTTGGCTCCCTTTCGTTTCCGAAGCGAACCGAATGGAAAAACCAGCGCCATTTCTTATCCTTCGCGAACTATAATTTCTCGATGCTTTTTCAAATGAAATGTGGATATTCGATTGTCTAGGGATGTAAAGAGACGTGAAATTAATTTTTAGACTTCCATATTGGATTTGTACATTACTGGAAGTCAGTGCATTACAGTAATTATTTACTCATTTAAAAAGTAAAGAAAAACTTAAATAAAATACGCACGTCAAAAACTCGCTAGCGATAAACTTGGCTCTTCTCACCAAGTCGCATATTCGAGATGAGACGTAGAGTTGCTTTTGTCCGTTTAAAATTCGAATTGTTTTTTTTTTTACGAAATTGTCGCGCGTGTATTTTTTTAAATTAATTTGAGTCAAAATTAAAGTGTCTGCGAACAACTCGGGTCATTTTGCTCCACTATTGATATCCCATCCTGGAAAACTGGGTTTTTCTCCGGTTTTCTTATACAGGTTCTCTAGGTTTTGTCTAGGGGCAAAGTATTTATTGAAACAATAAATCGTGAATTTAGTGTTTTCTTTTTCAACTCTTATGATTTTTAAACAGTATACTGAGAATAATCTGTAATTCGATAATTACTTGTACATGTAAATTTTTTGATTAAAATTACAAACATATTGACATTATGTATGTATTATAACTCGCAGCTAACTTTTCATCTTATCTAGGAACTTATGCAAAAAAAATTTGAATCCGCCTCTGCCTTAGGGCCCTTGATCGGAACTGATGGAATACGTCCATTGCTTGCTTCCGGAGAATAAATTAGTTTATTGTCCTCCACGTGGTCACATGACGCAGTTTGTACTGTTTTTTGACAATAAATTTATTGTTATTATTATTGAGAAGAGGAGATGTGAAACATAATCATTAATCTTCGCGATTTCGTTGCGATACACGTCGCATTCGCATTAACCCCATAATGGGAAGGAATTTCTCGGGTCGAGCGAACTTCATCATCGGTGTGGATCCTTGTCCGAGACGAATCCTCAAAAGCTCCCTTTTGGGTGCGGAGCGACGAAACGACGCAAAACTAGTTTTCGTTTCGCCCTTTCCCCCCCCCCTCCCACAGAAAAGGGAGCGAAGTGAATAGAACAAAGTGTTTACCAATAAGTTCGCAACGCCGCACGAAGGCTCGAAGTAAAGGGCGCCAGTTGTCAACTGCACTGTTCCTCGTGATTCTTTTAAGAAAGAAAATACGTTCTCAATAAATGGAGAAATTTTCACGGCATCTCTTTGAGTAGAATTTGTTTGCCTTCGTGCAAACGACGTTTCATCCAGAGGATGTGATATATGGGAACCTCTCGTGTACGTGTTTCGCGATATTCAGAGGGGTCGTCGCGTTCTTCGAATGTCAGACAGAGAATCTTTGAAGGAGGGGGAAATGAATTCCTTTCGATACGTCATATTTATACGAATAACGTTCAGAGGAAATCGCAAATCTCCCGAGTTCTTTGTGGTGATGTAGTCAAGAAATGGACAGGGGATGTACCTCCCCTCCCCTCCCCCCCGCCCCAACTCTCACCCTAATATTACGAGTGATATCGTACCCATTATTCTACATTTATTTTTATTGGCGTGTTTTCTCCTGAAAGTACAATTACGGGAAACAGCGATTTAACAGCGCGCGAGAATTTCGTCTGTTGACACCCTCCCCACCCCCTAGTGAAAAAAAAAATGGTTCTGCCGCAGCTTTAGGACACTAGAAATATTTTGGTTCAATCTAAACGCATTCACTGTGAACTGAGCCCTTTCCTTAGAGGATGTTCGTTCTTCGTCATAATTCGAAGGACTAAAATGAATTGCTAGAGTACGTTTAAGCGAAATACCAATATTAACGAAACAGACATTTTATTTCCGTTAGGGAAACTTTAGTCAGCGCCCACTTGGGACGCAGTCGCTCTTCTTCCTCCCGTGCGTTTGCCGACGCATCATTCAATGACGAATATTTCAAGCGAGATGAATTTGAAATTGTATATGCTCCGTTTTGTAACACGCAATACAATCGCTCGTTCGATTAAATTTCGTTTCTAAAGGTACTGCGGGTAGAAATGGAAGTGGGAATGTATTTACAATAATTTATTTTATTTGAGGACGTCAATGCGACGAGGCAGCCGTCTCTGGTCACCTGCTCGAGGACAAAAGGGTCCGTCTATATTTAGAGTATACACGAGGGTTACGCCTCTGTCCACGAAAGGACACAAGGAGCATTACTCGCCAGATAATTCTTTTAGTGGGGTGGAATGTCCCTTCACGTTACTTTTCCTTTCGAATCGGAAAGAAATCTCCATACAAAACGTGGTTGTAATGCTTTTAAAACAGTTCGTATTCGCATATCGACTAGAAAGGATGTGAAATATTACTCATTAGAATATACGATCGACTCCAAAGGGAAGGAAATTAAAATCGGAAAGCACTTCATTCGAAGCGGTTATTTTCTTCTTCTGCAACCAATAATCGCAGTTCATTGAATCAGAACAATTGACGAAATCCATTCAAACGCAGTGCAAGCGATCACGCTCAACATTGTCAACGCAACACCACTCCGGACGAAATGAATACAGAGATCGGGAATTGAACGTAGGAGGAGTCCGAAGTTAGAATGACGTCCGAATTCTCATCGAACACAAAGTACTACTTTTTTTTATAGAGCAGGAGATAAGAGAGCAAAAACGGTACATTCGAGTAAGATTCTTCTGTTCCGATGTATATCCAGAAACCCCCCACCCCACCCACCCCTGCTTTGTTTGGAGAAAGGAATAAAGGCGAACGAGTGTTTTTCAAGCGACTTCGTCAAGTTTTCGATATTTTAAAAAAAATCTCCGGGAATCGGAGCACTATTACAAACGACGAGCTTTGCCAACTCGTTTCGACAAATAGTATATCAATAATTGTAAATATCAAAGTAACATAATAATCACAAGAAATTAGTTTGTATGTTAGGGATTGTAAGACATAAAGGCACACAATGTGTGGAAAACATGCAGAGTACGACACCACTACTTCAATCTCAGACCTTTTTCTGTAACGATAGCAAAGAAATATACAACAGTTACATATTTACACATTGCGGGTTGCAGAGGCTCGGGGGAATCGCTGATTTCTCGGAAGATGTTCTGTGATTTCCACGTTCAGATTCACGATCAGATTCACTCGGGCGCAAAATTTGATCCGAGGACCTCTCGACGCGAAACTACTCTCGTGTAATATCGAAGTTCCGCCTACTCGCGAACGTGTCGATGCCAATTTCGGGAGCGAATTGTGTTTCCGATATTCCACCACCCACAATCACTTTCCTTAAAAAACACAAAACATGAAGAGAGAGAGAAAAAAAAGAATAGAAAGTGATCCCTGGAAAACGTCTCATTAGTTTGTAGCCCCGCGAGGCGCTTGTTAAACTGTCTGTCACTGTTCGTTAATTGCTAGCATTCCCTCCCCCACCCCCCGAACTGGCAGCGAAGGAGGGGGGGGGTGCGGGAATCAAACAAGAAAATTCGGAGAACTCGTCGATTGAATCTCTTTATGCAAATTACAGCGGCATCACACTTAGGCTCCACGACGTTCACGGACGAACTGAGTCAACGAAAGCGTCAAACCCTCCCACACTCCTGGCGAAGTTTTACTTTTGTAAACAATATTTATCGGGTGGGGGATTGTTTCTTTTTCAAATCGAATACAGAGGCAGCCGCCCCCTCACTTTTTTAAGGAGATACAAATTTCATTTTAACCGTACAAAACTGGGAATTATAAAAAACTACACCGTCCTTGACGTGGTAATCACCAACAGTCTTTCCTTTGGTTTATTTTATTACTTAAATTGTACTTAGTGGAAATAAGCAGAAAATGTCATGTTAATGAAAATTGTCAATATTTGTTTTGCCCCCCCCCCCTTTTCATTCCCAATCGCCGCTAGTGATCTAATATATAAATAATCTCAACTTTCGTAAACTTTTGAAACTTTTTATAAATATTTCAGAGGGAATAAGCGCTCTGGATAAAGAACCGGAAACCGAAATACATCAATCGCGAACTCTTTCAACCTTTTTACAGAAAGCACGAATATTTTTTTTTTTTTGGCAGAAATGTAGGGGAGTCTGCGCGTCGGTGCAAGTTACTACTCGCCTTCCCCCAGGAAGAATACACGACTTACAATGTTCCATAACGAATACGTTTAGCAATTTTGTCCCACTACTACAAGCTCTTTTGTCTGGGAGGTACTTCAATGAAGTAGTTTGTCAGCAAGGCCATTATACGCAAAATGTGAAACCTTTCATTCGTTAAATCGGTCAGCCATTCGACTCTCACTTTGCAAATTAACAGGAAAGACTCCCGGGAACACTTTCACCCCGCGTTTCAATCGTCCGATCCACGGCGATTCCCAACTCGTTTCCTGTACACGATTACGCAACAGAACAGAAGAGCACATGACAAGGCAAGTAGAAAGAGAACATGCGAAACATGAGCAGCCGTGGAGGGAAGTGAAAACACACAACTCACCTCCAGCATCCATTCGGCGACAATCGTCCTCATTTGTGGCGTGATCTCGTTTTGCACACACGCGAAATACGAACTGGACGGAGTATACCTCTCTTCCGTCTTCAAGAGGTTCAAGAGCACGCGATCGTCGTTGAGAAGCACCGGATCGGGGTACGCTTTACAATCACACTGGGCTTCATTGCACAGGAGGTCCATGCTGCAGGACGGAACGACTGGCGTGGAGGCTGTTGCTGCGTGCAGATGGACGACTACGAAGACGAAGAGGAAGACGGCGCTTCTCCCATTGACACACTCAGTCTTTTGCTTCTGTGCGAGTGCGAAGGAGAACAGCTGATCGTCTGTCCTCCGCTCGAAGAGTGCCGCTTGCTTGTCGTGAGGCGGACGGCAGGAACTGGAAGCGAGCNGGTAGCAAAGTTCGAGTCGGAAGGAGACCTGTCTCTTATACACATCTAGATGTGTATAAGAGACAGACCCCACCCACCACCGCCTCCGTCGCCGCCGACCGCTGCCCCCACTCCTACCTCCGGCGCACGAGACGATCGCCGCCAGGAGCTCTGCTTTCGCCGACGTGTATACTAGCTGACATGCAAACATTTACTCTCCCACCTTTGTTTTTAGACTTTATTTCTGCGGCGAAATAGTTTTCATCTATTGTCGAGACGTAATAGTGAGAGATTTTTGAGAGGAAACTCGTATTCGATGTGTACTTTTCGAGAACCGACGTTGGCGCCTACCCCCCTCCGAGCCGGGAGTCTCCCCACTCATCTTCCCCCTCTCCGAGCGACCGGCTCCCCGTCATCTGTTCGAGGGGCCCCTCGGCGAATGAATGAGTCGACAGACGTCCAGACGGCGCGGAGGCCCCGACTGCGAAGGGCGGGCGCGCGCGCGCGCGTCGAGTGTTAGTTACGCTCGCGTCGTTTTAAACTTTCGAACATTTGATTCACTTCTCTAGAACTATCGTTTTGGATATTTGTCGAAATTGTTAGCAGTTTTCCCCTCACGAGCTCTTGCGAGGTGTGTGTATTCGATCAAGTGCAGTCAATGTAGAGTACTGGAATAGTTTTTCAACGGGGCGGTTGTAACGGGTTTGCTTAATATTTCGGTGATCTCATACACTCGTGGATTTAATTTCGACGGGTGGTATTTTCTCTCTTCATATGACGAAGTTTGTTTTACGTCAAAAAGTGAATTCGTCGATTGATCTTGGAATGTACGAGTACGTAGAAAGTGGCTTCAGTTATCGTCTGTCCAATAGTAGAAAGTTGTACCGAGAATCAATATTATTTGGTAGCTGTCGCATTTCCCAAATGTATCTCCAAAACGCAAATTATAGAGCGTCGCCAATTTGGTATGGAGGCAGTCATTGTTTCCATTTAGGTATCCTCTCTATTCGAAGGTGGCCATTTGCGGTGAAGTGTTGTTTCTCCTGTAACGTTCAAGCGAGTGTTGCATTGTCCCAAGCAGCGCTAATCTCAGCAGACCTGGCGTACTAATTGCGTTTACTTACTAAAGAGAGTCGTGGAGATAAAAGAATTTTCTGGTTTTTGGGAAAATAAATATCTCCTCTTTTGAAAGTAATGTTTTAACATACATGGGACTTGGGTGAGTGAAATCTTTAAATTAGTTTCCAAACCCCGGGTGAATTTTTCCTGTGATAAGAATCTTTATTTATTAGATAACACCCGAGGGAAGTAAGGATTTGCGAATGGTAAAAGTCTGTGAGAATAAAGTAACATAGCACGCTCAGGATGATGGTAAATAGTCTTTTGTCGGAATCCAACAAATTAAAGAAAAGAGATCTTCCTAAAGTATGTTCTGAAGAAATCTAAAAGCAGATCCCAATTCCTCAATGTGAGATTTGAAAGCGAAAATAAAGTTGGCTGAGAACGTATCTTAATTTTTACACAGCAGAATTTCGTCTTTAAAGTGTCTATCTTAATTTTAAATGGTAGCGTTATACTAATTACTAGTTTTAACCTGATTTTATTTTATTCATGTTAGAAAAGTTATAACATAAATTTTTGGAACTTATTTTCGTAACCGAACCGTTGTGGTTACTTATACATTTCCAATTACTTTAAATTTTTTCAATGCTTTTTTATGCACTTGTTATTGTGTTGGGGAAACGGAGCAACTTAATTGTTCACAACATTTTTTTACATTAGACAGTTGTATGTTAGAACCTTGAAGGAGTAAAATGATTCATTGGTTTGTAATAATAAGAACGAGGAAGATATTTTGACCGGTGCTAGTGGCAGGTGCCTCTAGCAGGAGCAGCCAGCAGCTCCTCAGCTGATTCCCTCGTCGCAGTCAGCTGATGCCCTCGTCCCAGCCGCCGCCAGCAGCGCAGACGCCTTACCCCCACTCCTACTCCTCGTTCCTTCCCCCTCTCCTCCTCCCTCGCATTGTGTGAGTGGAGTGACCGACCAGTCAGCCTCTGTCCCGCCGCCGCCGCCGCCGCCGCCGCAGCAGCAGCAGCAGCAGCAGCAGACACTCTCTGCTCTGCTCTGCTCGACGTATTCTTCGTGGTTTTAGGGAACCTTCGCCACATTTTGGATTTGGCACCCCCTCACCTTTCCTCTCCTTTCTTCAAACTCTTCCCCCTACCACCACCACCCCAACCACCGTCAGTGGGTCCATGATAGCAAAGAAACGTACGAAAATATTTCAATACTTTTTCCTTAGTCGGTCTATCATTATAGAATTAGATATTAGGATACTTTATGAACTGAGGAACGAGAGAATTTTTATGCCCCAGATTTTTATTACACATTAACAAAAAGAAACATTTTTCAGTCGTAGTAATTTAACAACTACCGACAATACTGTACCCACTATTTTTCCTCTGAGTCGAGAACAATATAACAAATAAGTTATATTTTTCTAAGATTATTGATTTGGTTTTACAAAAATCCAATATCTTAGAGAAGAGAGGGGCAAGAAGCCGACACACTCTCCGGAATGAAGTTAGGTTCCATCCCAGCAATTCCGATCAAAGCGACGAATGAGAAACAGACGACCGTAGAATATAAAAAGAGAGGGTTAAGATAAAAAATAGTATTATTCTAAATAAGATGAGCGTGAATTAAACTCATTTTGTATTTTAAACAATTTAAAAACTATCGTGACAATTACATAAGATAATGAAATACAAAGTTTATGGGTTTAAATTATTATAGAAAAAAATATTCTAAATAATTGTCAAATAGTAAATAGAAGAAAATGTATCTAAATAATGGTGAAATCTGTAGCATTTGACAGGTGTTTATCCTGTTATCCTGTTGAAAGTGTGTGAAGGGGTCTAAGGTATCGACCTTTCACTCTGGCAGAAAGGGAAAATGTCACATTTTCCGTGAAAGACCAGAAGGATGATGGGATATTTATTCATCAAACGACGTGAAATAGAGCGATGCGACCGGGAAGAGATCATTTCGAAGTTTGCATATTCGAGAGGAGGCTCCCGTCCTCAAGCGAGCGGTTGTCCGTTAGCTGCGAGACGAAGAAGGCAGAAAGGATTGTTTTCCTTCTGAGAAAAGGAGAGCAGCGACCCAAGTGGAAGGAAACGCACCCCGACACCTCCAGCGACGACGGGGCTCCTTTTATGGAGGAGGAGGAGGATTCATAACATCATAATACGAGCCGCAAATTACTTTTATTGATTCTGGGGATTGAATATTCGTCTACACTCGAAGACATCTTTCCTTACTTCGAAAAATTTAACAGAAGAAAAAAAATACTCTGTTTATTAGTTTATTGTATATTGAGACTTTATCGGATTTAACCCGTAATCCCCACGACAGCGCACGCTGTGAGCGGAGCGCGACCCCCACACGCTGCCAAATGGCGTCGAACAGCTGTGAGGATGAGGGTCGGCACACGGGACCTATTTCTTCTTCGTATTATTTTCTCGCGGTGTGTGAACGTGTATTAGATGTTGAATAATGTGTCGAAGCGTGTTTTCCTTCCGATCCCTTCGGACCCCGTCCCCCGATCGGAAAGGGAGTTAGTTGTAGGGACTCGCCGGCTACAGTGCGTTGCGTCCAGTCGCAATATCAGTAGCAGTAAATAACTTCGCTGTTCTCAACGTGGTCTCACGCAGTTTGTAAGAGAGTAATTTGTTTATTTATTTATCGTCACTTTAATCGCCTGGATGTTGGTGTAGCGCTTGTGCGCAGTGGAGTCCATGAGAGTTGCGATATGGGTACCTCGCGTTCTGTTGGCAAGACATTCGAACTTGAATCCATTGCCAACCTCGAACACCGATTCAATTCACTCGCTCTTGTGGCTCTTGTGGCTGTCGCTTTTGTTATTACCTCGTGTCTTCGTTTCTACTGTTATCAAATTGCATTTCTTTATAGTAAATAGTCGCTTTTGGGACTACTATAAGTATTTATTCGGTTTTTTATGGGGTTTTAGGGCTCGCCAACATCGACATAATTTATTCGGATAGTACTTGAATTCGTAGAAGTTGACGATTCGTGTTAGGCAAAGTTTCGTGACTTGGAGCATATGAGAGGAGCATATTGGGTGTCCACTGGCAAAGTTTCGGAGATTTTCGAATGCTCCAAACAGGTGAATGGGGATTAAAGTGTTGGTGGTTGTTCTTCTTCTTCTTCTTCTTGTGGCGTTTTGACTGTCTTGTGGCCATGTGGCTGCTGCTGCTGCTGCTGCTGCTGCTGTTTTTTGCCTCTCGTGCGCTGTTTTTGTGTCGTCGCGCCACGTGACCGCCGCGTGTGCGACGGACGCCCGACAATCGCGTCGGCGGATGAGCGCGTGCGCCGCACTCCCTTCGATTGCTTCCCGCGCTTTTCACGCGTTTCACGCTCCTCTGAAGGAAGAGGTCCACGGAGAGTAAATTAGTTTATTGTCCTCCACGTGGTCATACGCAGTTTGTACTGTTTTTTTGACAATAAATTTATTAAATTTATTGTCAATATTTTCAATAGTGTTGATTGGAGAAGAGTGTTTGATTTGAATAAAGAGTTTCAAGTGCTGAGCTCTGCTGGTTGAAGTAGAAGAGTTTCCAAGTATTTTCATAAACGGAAGTTCGTCGTCTGGGAGACACTTGTCGGTTCCTCGCCGGAAGCCGAGACCCTCCCGACTGCTACTGCAACTGCATTTAGAAACGAGAGAAGCGGCTTATCGCTTGTTCGTCAGCTGGAAGAGGCGCTGGGGGTGGGGGGTTGAGCATCACAAGAAATCCTCCCATTGGAATTCCACGACACTCGAGGAGCAAGTGTCTTCCACTCCGACATATCCACAGATGTGGCTCGTACTAATTCTTTCCATTTTCCTCCACCACGACCATTTTCTCACAAATAGAAATAACAAAAATTACGCCAAGGATCTCGTATATTTTATTCAATACCATTAATATCGATTCTAGTCTGGGGGATGTGTTAATTATACCCATTGTTATGAAACAAGTATTACGATTATATTTGATGATAGAAGAAATAAATAAAATTTCGAGGAGGTAGCAAAGTTCGAGTCGGAAGGAGACTTGGCGTGAAATGACGAATCGCTTTGCGATGGTTTTGCAATGGCGTTGAAGTAGGTCACTATAAGCGATGCCCTCCCCGGCTTCTTCTTCTTCTCCTTGTTGTAAATAAATAAAAATCAAATCGTCGCGGCTGATTTCCATTCATACATTCGAGTTAATAATAGACAGCGTGCGTCAGTGCGTGGACGCAACACGCGTCCCTCCCTCCCTCCCTCCTCACGACCCCGTCCCGCTCAGGGTTTCTTCTTCTCCGGTTTTCCTGCGGGTACAAGAGGATTTAAATACAGTCTCTAAGCTCTTGCCTAGGGGCTGCGACGATTTATTGTAATAATTAACCTCGAATTAATAGTTAAGATTTATAAACAGTATATTCCAAATAATCTATAGTTTGATAATAATACATGCTTGTGAAATAACTTTTTTGTTTTATTAACACATATTTGTTGGTATTATGTTAATTTTATAACCGTAGTGAACTCTTGTTATCTTAGGAGTGTGTTGTAATTTTAAATCCGCCTGTACCTTAGCTTCATGAAATTTATGGGATGGACTCTTGCTTGTTTCCGGAGAGTGAATTAGTATATTGTCCTCCATTGGTCATGCGCAGTTTGTATCTGATTTTTTTACTATAAATTTCTTTCTTTTCTTTTCTTTTTGTTTCTTTTCTTTTTTTTTATTTACATCGAGAGCACGAACGACACTATTAAACATTTCTCTAATTATGAGGACTAACACACACAGGCACCCCCCACCCCGTTACGCTCCATAACACACTCACAACGATACCTAACCCAACCTCCATCCGAATAATTACATAACCCTACCTCTCCGCTTTAAGAGGAATTTTTTGTTGCTTTTCGGAAAATGTGGGGACAAATTTAGATACATTGATATTATTCTTGATGGCTCTTGTGTCGTCACTGAGCTGTTGAGAACGAGGAATAAGTGTTCGAATCGCTCCATGCGACATATCGTCAGGAAAGAGCTTTAAACTACCCACCACTCCCCCTTTCCCTACCCAATATGAGCACCCCTCTGTCCCCTACTCCGGGATGTGATCTCTTCCTTGTGGACGGATGGATGAAGTAAAAATGCAAAAGAAATCACAACTTGTTAATTTCGACCCATTATTTTAATATGATTACTTAATCAAACCATAGATCAGTATATCGCACAAACAGAATTAAGTGTCTGAATATATTTCACGTGATAATACGATTATTTATTTATTTATTTTATGCCTTTAGGCAAAAGGAGGTTCTCGCCACGAGGCCTGCTGTTGAGGGAATTGGGAAGGAGAGAAGTCGGGTGGCCGGGGAAGCGAGTAGATGAGATGAAAGCTCCTCATTTAGTTCGGCCGAGCAGAGGGTTTGAACCCGCGCTCTACCACTCAATCGGGATCTCGAGGAAAATGGGATTCCAGGAATGTTACAGCTACTGACATTGGAATAAACACGAGACCATGCAATAATTCTAAGATTAAATAAAAATCGCACGATGCGCCCCCTTTCGATGATTACAACATTATCTGGAAGCAGATAGGCAAAATGTTCTTAAACGAGTGTCAAGGACGATCACTTCCCAAAGTCCCGACCTCTCTCCTCTCTCGAATCTCCAGGAAATTCATTCAGTTTTGTAATTTCTATGGAAAAATAAGAAGAAGAAGAAGAAGACGGAGCTGACGGAATCGTTTCAGTCGCGTTTCCCTCCAACTAATGCAACGTCCATTTTGTTCTTCTTAGTAGCTTCGTTGCTAAAATTAAGTTTCGCGACTATGAAAGAAAACCACTAATAAGTGAGGTTAAGTCGGCAGATCCTCGCGTCATTTACGGTCAGGTGAAAACGGCGAAACCCGAACTCGGAACCTCCTTCCGCTCTCTTGGCCGATCTCTCTCTCTCTGTTCGAGTGAAGTCAAATTGTGTAGAATGAAGATCGACGGTACGAAACAGCTTTCGAGTGGGAGAATGAGAGAGAGAGAGAGGATAAAAGGTCGTGAATCCGTGAAAATACCTTCCTCTCTTTTTGCAAGCTTTTATTTAACTTGCTCCGTTCATGTGTATGTTGCCCTTCCGCTTCAAAATGGGGAAATGAAATTTTGGCCACTTCCATGATTCCAATTTTGCAGATATGAGTGATTGGCACGACAATAGTTGCTAGTTTTCGAAAGTCTTCCCCTAGATGGGGTGAGTTTGGGGTATGTATATATGTATGAGCCTAAATCCCGCCATAACTGTAGAATGCCTGCAATAATTTTAACCAAACTTGGTGCACTGATGACTGTGGGAATAAGAGAGCCGCAGCAGCCTTCGTGACGAGATGGGAAGGGGATGAAGAGACAAAATCCAGTTGTTCTTATTTCACGAATACATAAATAAATATTCTAACTCTAGAAAGTGTAAAATAAAATAAACGTAAAAACCTTTGTTTAAAAGAAAGCTGTTGTATAAAAAGTACCGTGACANAAAAAAAAAAAAAAAAGAAACAAAAAAGAAACGGAAATAAGACAATTTTAAAGACTAGAGACTTTTTATCAGAAGATTTATGGTATTATTAGTAATTATGATGCTTGACTGAAACTTCTAAAATTTTCTTTTTTTATTAACTGTTCTGATCAATGTTTTTGATTTTCAGTTTTACTGAACATTATTTAAGTTTTTAGTTACAGTACTTTTTCTATAAAAGCTTCGTTTAAAAAAAAGACTTTTTGCGTTTGTTTTATTTCGTCTTTCCTTTAATTGTTGTTGACGTCTGTGATAGAAATTTACATTTGTAGCACTTTTGTTATAGAAAACATGTCGCGTGTTCCTCAGAACTGATGTTTCATTCATTTGCCAGTAATCAGTTCGTCCCAACGGAGGTCATGCAAACATCCCGAGGAAGATATCGCGGAGAGAAATGGCGAATAGTTTCATCGAACATCCATCGCTTCGTCTTCTGCAGATGAATAAAGCCTTCGCTTCACAGTACAAAATGACTCACAATTACCGCACGTCGAGAGCAGAAATCCAATCGGACTCGATTGATTGCTTACTTCATCCAAAGCGGCGAAAATCACCTCAAATATTTTCATCAGAGTAGGTCAGTGATGAAATTGTACGTCGAGAAATGACTGGATTCAAGTAAAAAACTGTAATTAAACCAGACTGACCCAAGCAGCGGCAACCCAGTACCCCGGCTTTCGACGACTCGATTTGAACGCAGACCAGTCCCACACCCTCCCCGCCCTTTGCGACGACTCTTCTTCAGCAGACAGGGAAGTCTGTCTTCGCCTTCATATTGTCCTCTGCTATGTATGTAAAATATTGAAATAATAAGAACGAGCGAATTTTAAATTAAGAAAATGTGGACTTGTCTGACGACGCGTCGGTTGAGCGCTTATTGCTTTTGTCACTCACTCACTCACTCACTCACTCACTCACTCACATGCGAATTAAAAGGTTATATCTACAATCAGTTCAGACTGCGGAGACGCCTTCACCCAGTGTCGGCACTTCCGCAAAAATCAAAAAGTTGCGATTTTAATTCCCGGAAGGCAGTTTAACCCATGTTTCATCCAGAGGCTGGCAATATGTCATCAGGACAGTCTGTCTCAGGACGTGAGGAGGTGAGATGTCTTTAGGAATGTCTGACAGTGAGAGGATGCTCGCAGAAAGGTATCGGAGGGTTCAAATGACCTAGATGTTGGCGATCCCTAAAGCCCAAATAAATATCTTTCGTTCTCGGTAGATTCTCTTTTATTGTCAAATCTTGGAGTAAAAAAAAATAACTACAATAATATTCTTGAGAAACTAAACTTTGAATAGTGTTACTATTTCTAGTTATTTTTCATACCACTTTTTTCAATTCGTGAGCATTTATGATATTTGTAAAAATTGCTTTGTAATGTGTATGATAATCTGATTTTCTTAATCCTTCTTTATGATCCATTGTGATCGAGATTTTTTAAAACACATATCTAATATTCACTGAAATAATGACGTAATGTGGATATAAATTTTTATTACGTTTTTTCAAATAAATATTTACTGTTGCTACTACATTCACCTTCGCAGAATGTTATAGGAAAGTGTAATGTTTTCAGATCGTAACTTTTAAACGTGACAATTAGCTAATTTAGGAAATTATCTTCGTGAAGAGCGATATTGTTTTGTAAACTCTTTTGTTGTCGAGGAGATGAGGAAACGTGAAAACACACTCTCATCGCTGTTTCGTCTCGTGCCTCCTTCCTCCACTTCATTTCTCATTTTTGAAGAGAAATTTTTGAGGCGTCTCGCATTTTGCTCTTCTTCTCACGAGTTGGCTTTTGCAAGTCAGTTGGCTGTTTGAAGAGCGAGTATTTGGGATTGGCGCTTCGGCTCGTTGCAGCTCGTTGCAGCAGCTGATCCGATCCACCGCCACCCACGAAGTCTGCCTTCTTTTGCTTGTTTGTTTGTTCTTTGAAATGGCGTCATAGGTCGAAGGCTTCTTTCTACGGAGTTGCTGTGGCAGAGGGGCAGAGGGGAACATATAAACTCCCTCTAGCGTTGCACTGGCAACGTGGGATCAGACACCCGACGTAGAATGTTTTAAACCTCGTCGTTATTATAATTATTGGCAAAAGGGGCTATGATGAAGTTTGTTTTTCTGTGTATCATCATCTTAGCTCTCCTGGGAACATACTCACTCTCACGACGACATGAACCTCTTAGGTCAATTCATGAATATGACGTGCCGGATACCAGACACTGCCGAGAATGCAAATTGTGATTATTTCATCGGAAACTTATCAGCGAACTAAATTTGTTTGTATAAATGTCTACTTCTGGAGAAGGACTCGAGCGATTTTGAAGCAAGTCACAGAGATGTGGGTTCATGGGATTGAAAAATGGATCTGAGTTTATTTTATTTTTGTT
The DNA here is from genome assembly GCA_002313205.1 of Laupala kohalensis. Lineage (NCBI taxonomy): Eukaryota > Metazoa > Arthropoda > Insecta > Orthoptera > Trigonidiidae > Laupala > Laupala kohalensis. The sequence continues at coordinate 3,115 of NNCF01127567.1, read as the reverse complement.
TACTTTGTTTACAATTAGAAAATGCAATGTAGTACAAATGGGAAACGTGTTCCACTTATACGGGAAATGTGCTGCCGAAAAGCAATGGAGAAAACACAAGACACAAGACGCGAGCGAGTGTTGTGAGCGGGGTTCGAGACCAACCGTCGTATATTTCTTTTTTCAATTCGTTTTGCTCAATATTGCTGTTGAATCTGGTTTGTAATACAGAGAAAATTTCTTTTTACCATTAATTTATAGATATTAATTGTCGTAAGGATGTTAATTATAAATAAACCTTAACTCTTTTTTCCTTGTGTAGCAGGGGTCTGAGATGAAGGATGGTATGATGCAGGGGAAACTACAGGGGCACCGGATCCCGTTCCTGACGCACCTGCCCAAGGTGAATGATAATGAGTGAATGTTGTGGTGGAATGATAGGCTGCAGGGGAAACGGAAGAACCCCGAGTAAACCTGCCGCGAACACCGCTCTTGGATCTACTTGGATCGGGTCGGGTTTGTTTTGATCCGGCGTCCCCAGAGGTAGATGGCGTTAGGCACTTCGCCACGGGTCGCCCACGTCAAGATGTTAATTATGAATTTTAAAATTCATATTTGTCTTCGTTTCTAGCAAATCCCCTCTCACGAATGCTTCAGAGTAACCAAGTGATTTACTAAATCAAAATGCGATATCTTATTCTTTGGCTCTTTAGATAGACGCTGGCACTATACTATTTTCAAACGAATGTGGCGTTTGAGAGCTTACAACACTTTCCCCGAATTCTGGCGGTTCCTCCATTCCTAATGAGCACACCTTTCGGCTTCTCCATGGTTAAGAATTTGCTCATCTACTGGACGTCCGAAATTGACAACGTTCGTTTGGACGCTGCAACTCTGGAGAGACGGAGAGAAGGGTTCGCGGAAGTGTCCCAATGCGCTACACGCCACTTTCCTTTTTAAAGTATATATTCCTGTGGAATTTGCCAACTCCACTACTGGCGTAACGCGAGGGGCTGAGGAGAGCTACCAATGCAGTCTGCAAAAAGGAACATGGTGTCACAAACCCTTTATCCAGTTTAAATAAAGTGTCAGTTGCTGGCAACTCGACCCGTGTGTTACGACAACGAAAGCGCATATACGGGCGAGAAGCCTTCATACCTTTGTTCGGTTGTTCTTCATTTTGTCCTCTCGTGGTCACTATTCATTTCGTTGCGGAAAATGTTTAAAAAAATCTGAGGCGGCAATCCGCCCCAAAATAGATTACTTCATTTTCCTTACATTATGGCGTCCATATATATATATATATATATATATATATATATATATATATATATATATAG
>NNCF01127566.1:169276-187500 GCA_002313205.1 Laupala kohalensis | reverse complement strand
TATAACTCGCAGCTAACTTTTTATCTTATCTAGGAACTTTTGCTGAAATTTTTGAATCCGCCTCTGCCTTAGGGCCCTTGATCGGAATTGATGGGATGGTCCCTTGCTTGCTTCCGGAGAGTAAATTAGTTTTTTTTTCCTCCACATGGTCATACGCAGTTTGTACTGTTTTTTGACAATAAATTTATTATTATTATTTTTTTTAGTATTCGTAATTTTGTTCACCAACAAGTTGGTGAAATATCAATATAATTGTTACAGACCATTATATCAGTAAAACCATTAATATTAATTTTGTTTATATAAGTAAAATTGTTATAGACCACTGAATAGGAGAATAATTTAATGGTAGGTCTCCTATGAATGTAACATCAATAAAAGATCCCTTTCCTTGGATTGTTTGAAAATATTCCTCAAACTATTAAATTATTTTAGTAGAGTTATTTATATCTACAATTATTTTTTTATTAAGTGATAAAATTGAACGATCTATGATAGACAAATTGCTGTATTCAACCTCATAATGTTTCTGCCAGGATTTTGGCCTTGATAAAGGTGTTTTATAAAATGAGATAGAGTTCTAATAACATGTCATATGTGAAATTGAATAACATGCAAAAACAGAAAAATTGGAACAAAAATTTGTAAGAAACCTCTTTTAAGAAAACTATAATTAGAAAAATAAATGTAGTATTGACCTACCGACATAGGAATCAGTTAGTAACTAAAAAAAAGATGGGAAAGATTCTATGGTAAAAGTAGTTTATAGGATACTATGCAGAGATGTTTGTTACATCAGACAGATGGAAAGAGGAAAGAAATGAGGAATTTGAGAGCATGAACTTCAATGCTGCAGAACCAGACATTGTATAACAAATTACTGTTTAGAAGAGGACCATTTGATGAATTGGGAAAATATCAGGATATTAGATGGAGGAAATTTTTTATAAATGCTACATGCACGAAATGATACTCATAGAAACATAATGAGAAATTTAACTCATGTGAAGATACTGAAAAATTATCAGGTATTTATTTATCAAGATGATAATTTTGTATATGGTATCTTTCTTTTTCATTTATTAGTCTTTCTGTTGTTGCATAGTAAACAATTTCATATAAGACAAATTATTATGATACTTCCATATTTATTATGCTTCATGAAGGTCAAAAACAAAAATTATCTAAAAGGTTAAATATAGTATATTTTCTTAATTGTGAAATTTTAAATTTCTTAAACTATTTTCTACATTTACAAATGTATTTACTACTTTAAATCAATATTAATGTAAACTATCTTCCTTCAATTTCTGTGTGTTCTAGGCATTTTTTCTGTGCTGATACTTTAAAAGAAATGTCAGAGTGGTGTTTAGTGCTTAATAGACATTTAGAATTATTGCAAAAATGGCAAGTAGGAATTCAAAACTGATAAATATTAAGGATAGGATTGGTTTAGGGATTTATGTCAAACATCGCATATAAAATTAAAAATATTTAACTATGTAAAAATGAATTATTTGATTTGAGATCTGAATATACATGCTCTGGATATATTTAACAGTGACAACCAAAACAGGACTTCAAGGGAGAATAGATTCTGAATATGATCTGACAATTTTGAAGAAAAAATTACATATGTATAAAAAGAAAAATTGACAGTTTGTAATTTTTATTTTGTTTTCTTATTTCATGGATTCCATTGAACAATTTCTCTCTTATACTAAAAAATATGAAATGCTTTAATATTAATTAAAGTGTAGTACATGAGAGCAAGATTTTATACATTTTTGATACTGAATGCTAAAATAAAGCTTGAATTACTAAATGAGAACTTTCTTTCATGAATTAAATCAACAATCTTACTCCAGAAGAATCTTTCTTGTTGTGCAGTTGGCAGCATATTGCTTTCATTGATATATCTCTTGCCCGATGAATTTTGATTCTGATTTATCTAAATTCTTATTGAGATATTCACCAGGTATATATATATAATATGTAAATAATAACACAGCTTCTTTTATAGAATCAAAAGTAATCTGTAAAGTTCAGGAGGCATTATGATCCTCATACTTCACTGTTTAACTGCAACATTTTAGTAGTTATTTGTTTCAGGAACCTCCTAAATGTCAGTTTTTTACACATTAAAATTATCTTGTGAAAGGCTCTATTTTTAAAATATTTATGTGTATTCACTTATATAATTTTCATCCATTTTCAATAATTATTTATTATAATAAGTGAAAACAATATTCCAGTTCTTATACATTGCATTTCTTTTGGTTATTGAAGCAAGTATAACACATTTTATACCTCTCTATCCACATTTCTCTCACTGATGAAATGTACCATGAGAGTGAATCTATGGACTAACTGCTGTTTTGCACAAGCCAATTCTCNTTCATCCATTTTCAATAATTATTTATTATAATAAGTGAAAACAATATTCCAGTTCTTATACATTGCATTTCTTTTGGTTATTGAAGCACGTATAACACATTTTATACCTCTCTATCCACATTTCTCTCACTGATGAAATGTACCATGAGAGTGGATCTATGGACTAACTGCTGTTTTGCACAAGCCAATTCTCTGAGCTGCAAGAGTGCATGTAGGCTAGTATTTTAAGCATGGAAAGGGTGTTATTGTCATATCATAATATTAATTTTGTTAATCATACCTTTTGAGTGTTATTGAATAGGATAGATAAGCTCAAAAGATTTATTTTTTCATGACAATGCACACCCACACCCAATAAAAAAGGTTGTAAATCATTATGATACGTGCCACAATTTGAATAGTGACTATGTAGAAAAATAGTTGAAGGTACCTTTCAAATGCCTATATTTTTCCCTCCAATTGGTTTATTTATGTTTTGAAATTTAAGTTACTTTCTGAATCATATCTCTATATGCAGTGGCATCCTCTTGAGTGTCTGACTGACTTATTTATCAATATAGAACAAAACCCAAGAACTTAAAAATTGGGCAGAATGTTGCTTTTATATTGTTTGGGTTTTTATAAGAAGTAATTTTTCTGGAACTCAGATTAAAAAGGGTAAAATGGGATGAAATAATAATTTTTAAATTTTTGTAATTTTATCTAATATTTGTAAACTAATTGTGCAGTCATCTTGTTGTTTCTTTTGCATCTAAACCATGTAATTTAAGAACTTTGAAAAGGGTTGGTTGTTGGGTGTCTTGTTATTTCACATTTTTAATGGGTGGAAAGAGTCAGACGTTATTTCATGATTTTATTAATTGTGTTAATAGCATAGTATCTTATATTTGCTGTAACTCACAAACTGATTGAGATATCAAAACAATTTCTGTATATAGTTGTTGCTTATTTAAATATTTAGAAACAAAATTGGAACTTTTCTTTGTTTTACTTCTCAATAGATGAAAAGTGTTGAAATATTTGATGCACTGACATGACTTGGTCACATAGTAATCATCATATGCAGTTTTTGCATGCATAATGCATTTTTGCATATTTCACATTATAACTGAGGGAAATGTATTACACAAATGAAAATTTCTATGCAAAGCCGGGCAGGGTTGGCTAATTCTCATGGAAATAGCAAAAAGTGATATTCCATCTACAACAGAGGCATCACCACTTGTGAGCATCCAACAGTGAGAATCAAGTCAACTATAAATATCAGGGGACTGAGCTACGCTCAGGTATATTCATTATAAAAGTAATTTTAAGAACATTTTTAATGAGTTATAGTAATATTTTAATAATTTTAAGTAATGTACAAACATTTTTCATAACTAATTTGATGGGTTAATTTAATTTTTTAATTTTACGAAATGTATGTTAAAATATATTTAAAAACAAAAAATAATTTAGAAAGACAGTTGTTCTGATAATGAAAATAGGACTAGAATTATCAGATAAACTCACTCGTGGGACATTTCACGTGAAGCGGACAACCAAAAAAACTTCAGTCTATCAATATTGTTTAGGTGAATTTTACGACTACAAGTTCTTAACATGAATATTAAGTGATTTTTCTCCATGATGCCCAGTTGCCAATTTCCGGACTTTTGAATTTTCGACGCCACGTGCTGTAAGCTTTGTTTCGTCATGTAGATATGGGTAGCTCCGAAGCTTTTAAGTTGTCGGGTCCGGATGTACATCCAGCTCCGCGGATGCACATCCAGGTTCAGTGTCCGCCGGACCCGTGTTCAACTCACCAGTCGGGCGGGCCGGACATGAATCCGGGTGTATTGGACCGGACATGAATCCGGAAAACCGGTGAAAACCATGACCAGGATGGGTCTAGAGAATGTACACTCGTGCCAAGGTTGAGTACAGATAAAATTAAACTTATATGAATAATACGAAAACACTAATATGCAGAAAAATAGATTTCAAATTTAATCATTTATTTTGAAAGTACTAGAGTAAAGTGTGATAAAGGACCAGATCAATTAACGTATTTCACATTTAAAAGAATAATTTTAAAAAGCATTTGATGGGAAATAGAAACCAATTTTAACATTTATTAAAATCAATGAATACTTATATATGTAGAAGCAATGGTGCTGTAGGTAACTTTTAACTGCGGAGCAGTTTAAGCAGGAGACCTTGGAAAAAGATGGAAGGACGTGAAGAGGTTGGCAGCAAATCGTGTACGGTGGAAGGCTTTCACGGATGCCCTATGCTCTTGAAAAGAGCAACAGGAATGAAGTAGAAGAAAGTTATCATATATTCATATCGTTAGTTGTTAGCACGTACTTTTTGACATATAGTGAACCATGATTGTAGAAGGCAAGTCATTTTCTATTTTCTGTTTAATGTTATGAGAAAATTAAAAAGAAACTATATGACTACAGTACTCACAAACAGAAAGAAGCTCTATATTTGTTATTCTCATTCATTCATCAAGAGCGAAGCTACAGTTCAGCGACAAGTACAATTTTTTTGAATACAATAAAAATAGTGATCTTGTATTAAAGACCAAGAGTGATCAGTTTCAAGCTCTGAATTCAACCAGATTCAAGACAAAGGAAACTAGCCACGCAGACTCTTTTTTGTACTGAGTAAAATCACACAGACGTATGGAGTCCAGAATCTTCATTGAAAGATATAATGAATCTCGAGAAGGAAAATCTACGTTCTCACACGTCAACAGTCTGTGCAAATATCGTCGAGTGAATTCGGTTCAATAAACAGCCCTACGCGCTTCGTGAGATAAGTTATCAAGACAGTGTAGCTTTGGGAAGAGCAAAGGAAGTATCCCAAGTTCAATATACCAAAACTAGTACGTGAAGGAATAGGAATATTTGTTTAAATAATTTGATTATTTCAGACCCTAAAAATCGTAGGTACCAAGATACAAAAACCCAGTACGGACTGGACCGAGGGTCTCCGTTCACTGATTTGGTAAAAGCGAAGTCTCTAACAGTATTTTTTCATTAATTTCCGTGATTATAAACATATTCAATATTAGTCTATGTTTCCTCAATAAAATATTTTAAGTTGCAAAACTAGGTTGAAATGCTGTTTTCAAACAACAATGTTCTTTGTAGGTTTTGTAAAACAGTGTAGTTAGTAAGAAAGAGTCTGAGATATAGTACTGTTTTATTTACTTCATTACCATAGGGAATATTTCTGATCACTATGTGCAGCTCGAAGTCACACGAAACCCGTTCATTATCCCTTTTTCATATGCACTTCCACTTCCACTTGCACTTCCACTTCAGCTTTATTTGAAGAGTAAATCCATTCTGTGTGGTAAATGTACCAAATTCTTTCCATCATATTTTGCTTAAACCCAGAATATCAAGTTTATATCTTTCCATTTCCTCGGCTACTTGTTTTAGTTTTCCGGGTTCCCTCATAGTTCTTACATTCCAAAATCCTATTTTCGTTTGCCTTTTCATGACAAATCTCGTTCTCAATTTTGTCCCGTTTTTTGCTTTCATTTCAGTTCCTTTAATCAATTGATGTATGTAAGACAGTGAGTGATTGGTCCTCTCCGAATACCCTTGTGGGTCTGTCACTCAGGACAAGGGGCACCTGTCCTTGCGCCGGTCTCTTGCGAGATTATCGCCTAGGTATTTCCTCCCGACGTCATTTCAGTTGATATGGTTATCTCGCCAATATTCGGTCGCCATTGCCTCGTTCATGATAACAGGACCTACCGCGGGAAGGTGAGGTTGGCATTCGAATGAGAGAGGCTATAAGTTGCGCTTCATCACCCCTTAGGACCCCGTGATAACTTTCGGTCGGGTAAATGGTGACGAGCTGGGAATCAAAACCAGGTCTCCTGCATTGATTGCAGGGGTGTTAACCATTACACCACCCGTTCGACTTCCACAACTGTACACCATTTCCACTCTGAAATCCGTTTTTATTTATTTAAATTAACGTCGTTTATATACAAAAACATCTCGATTAATGCCTGAAATCGTGAAAATGATATGATGTAAAAAAAATTAACATTATGAATCGTGTGAAAATTTCAAGTTCCTTACTTTAATAATTTTCCGTGTGTGGATTAATATGTCCCTCAGCCAGTAGACCAACACTAACATTTCAGCCCTTATTTACCTTTTAAAAGTAAAATATTGAATATTCAAGATATTAGTTTTTGATATTTAATTGAGTAATATTTGCAACAAAAGTCGAGGTAATATCTGAATTGGATTGTGACACATGGAGAAATAAGCCAGTATGTCAATAACGTGAACGAAAGAAAAGAAAAAAATCTACCACTTTATACCATTAAAAATATCGAAAACCAAAACCCTCAAAGGATACACTGCACATGCATCAACCAACTTACCTGTGTGAACATATGCTCGACGTTTTTCTCATCCCAAATATGGCTGTTACGACGGTTGAGCAGACCTTCGTTTGTGAAATGTGCTTCATCTATGAAAAGAATGATCAGACTAAAGTCTGGAACGTCGACACAGTGGTGTAGGCACCACGCGCAGTAATCGGCACGTGGCGCAAAATCAGCAGTATTCAATGCCTGCACCCTCTGGAGGTGATATGGGTGAAGTTGTTGTTCATGGAGAAATCGCCGACGCTGCTCTGGGATACATCCACGGTATCTGCGATGTTGTGAGTACACGTAGACGGGTTCTGGTCGATCAGTTGGATAACTTCCTCTTCCACGTCAACAGTGCGGCGCGTCCTGTCACGACTACAATCGGCTCTACTAGCCGGTTTCCCGAAGCCGTTGTTCCAATCTTGCAAAAATGGCATGTGGTGGACGGGCACGACCCGGAAATCGTTCGTGATACAGGCGTTGTGCTAATCTACCATTTCGTCCACTTTCACCGTAGATGAGCAACATGTCGGTGTACTCGGAAAACGTGTACTCCGCCATTTTGTAATGCACTGTCTTTCTCGATCGCTCAGTGGCAACTGATGTACATGCGCAACAATTCATTGGATTGTTCTCTAATACGTGACATGACGTCACAAGACATCACGTGACACGAGACACAGTCCTCTGTCAATGTGTATTGCCTTCCATCGTTCAAAGTCGTTTATCTTCCAAACGGCGCATTTCCGGACATGGGTTTATTACCTAATTTTGCTGTTCTGAGCCCCCTCTACAACACCTATAACTGTGTAATAGGAATTCTGAATCATTCTGTATAAATGCGCAACGCGAAATTGTCTGTCCTTTTGTTACATGATAACGATTAAACCATCGAACCGATCGTGATGAAATTTGGCAAGGAGATAGATTAGATGTTCAGGATGAACATAGGCTAGCTTTTATTTAAAAAATGTGTGATAATAAAGATGGAAATGCTTTTTGACAATAATACTCGACAAAATACGAAAAAAGAGAGTTATATTTGCTTACGCTGCCTTAGCGGTTAGAGATGGTGACAAATATAAATGGCATTACTGTTTGCCTCAGAGAACACTACAAAAAACTCCAGAACAGCATATGTCTATCTACAAAAATTAACCTAAATTGTCGACAAAACGTTATTAACTATGGAAGTAAAATACTTGAATTTAAGAGAGTAATTTAAGAAGGAAACAAACAATCATCATCAAATTTAATGAATTATTTGTTTTGTGCCTTTAACAAAGATAAAAACGTCTTTAAATCTTAAAACTTCGACAAATCGTTTAGATTTTAGAAGAATTTTACTGAAATGATGCAGCCGAGTCAAACTTCGGAAGCGAAAATGTGACTGGTTCGGCTTCCTGGTGATGGTGTAGCGTATACAGTCAAATTGTATTACATTTGCATTATTATGAATTTTAAAAAATTAGGGTGTCATACATATTTTAAAAACCTGTTAGTAAAAGTATTTTGTTCTTACAATATAGATAGATTATAATATTATACAATATAGATAGATATAATCTTATGTAATATATAATTTGTGAATACAGTGTAACAAATATCTCGTAAGGTATAAACGTATTATAATATGTAACTCGTAAATAATGTCATTACGTAATAATTTGCTATTATATCCTTGTTGTAATTTCTATATTTTGCTATTTGTATATTCATAATTATATTGTACTGTTACTGCTTTTAACCCATGTTCAGCATTAAACCACCATCTTGATTGGGGTTTTGCTGGGTTTACTCAATCGCTTAAGGTTACACCAGGATGGTCCCTAGTATTGCTTCACAGTTTTAAATGTAAATATAATACTCCCAATTTCCATCTTGTATTTTAAATGTAAATGTTTTAAAATGGTTAGACGGAAGAGCAGACCTTAAGGTCTGAGTCTCGCCAAAATAAAGGTACTTTTTTTATTATTATAGATTTTAATTTTTCCTGAGTAAAAGATGACAAGTCTAAGGAGAATCCCGGGCAACTCCGGGTAATCAGCTAGTATAAAATAATTATAGAAATTATAAGGTATATTCAGTAATATTCAGTTCAAATGTTATACTTGAGAACTCCCACCTAATAATACTTAACTTGGCTTAAAAGTTAGGAAACCAAAAAATTCTTAAGTGCGCCAGTTGTTCATTGAATCCCCTCATTGGACACCCCTTTTTATAATCATATTAGATCTATGGTGAGTTGTAAATAATATACAGAAAAATAAATAATAATTATAAGAAATAAAAATAAATAAGTCAGTAGTTAATTTTTTCTGATGCACCTTCGCAAGAAATAACCTGAAAATATAAAACAAGTTTAATACCTGTACCTGTCCTCGTGTGAGTTTCGCGGGTGTTGGCGAATTTTCTTCCTTAATTTACTATCGATATCTAGAATAAAATGTTATTCATTTGGAGTATAAAAAATGTTGGTGGTTTGCCAATATTGGTATTTAATGTCCATTAGTACTCTTAATCCCTTCTTTTCACTAATACAATAAAGGAATTATTGGTCGTATTTTGAATCCACTAACTTATAAGATATTAAATTTGTCTTCCAGGGAGATATACTTTTTTTCTCTACAAGTCGTTAAATTTTCCTAGCGAGAATAAAAAAAGCAATTTGAAACTCCATTTACAAATTCTGACCAATATCGATTGTCTCACAGGATATTTAAGAACTTATCTCCCGAGCACACCACATTGGCGCCACCAGTGCTTGCGAGAGGACGCATCATTTTTTAAGACAAACATTTTTCTTTCTGGCGTAATGGATTTTCACTTCGTGGTGTCATATGTAGCCAAATCATTCTTACTCGAACTTAGTAATTGGTCAAATGATGCTACTAACATTTGGAAATAGCAAAAACTTTGTATGAACTCTTATCATTGTTTACGGTTAAGAACACTTCCCTTGAAATGTGATCAGAAAATAAAACTTTTTTAAAACCTTTTTTTTTGTCAAGTAAACTTCTTTTACGTCAAAAATACAGAAGTGGTGCTATTCCTTCGACGCCAATCTTCATGCTAAAATTATTATCAATAACTTTCCTCTCTTGGTGTCTCTCTCGGGTGAATACTTGGCTGCTTTCTGTGGTGGCTGCGATAACTAGGGTGCCACTAGGGTGTCCTAGTGAGATGTGGACATAAGAGGCATTTTCAGTCTCAATACTATGGGTGTGGAATATCAATACATTGGTTACGGAATACTAAATATAAAGACTTTTATGTCGCACGAAAATCTATTATTGACAAAGATAGACTTAAATAGATTATAACACCTTCCTAGTCGCTACATTCCAGCTGCGACCTCTGTTTCATATATTGTGTTTCCAGTTATCATTCTCTATAGCTATTAGTAAATAGATATGAAATGAGTGTTTATCATACTTCTTGTCATTACAGGTATTATGTATAATTTACCGTAATATGGCATAGTAGCCCGGGAGTTCTTTATAAACTCTGTATGAATTCATATCCCACCAAATAACTCAAGGGATTGAAACGGAACTTAAATACTAATATTCCTTAGGGCTGCAAACAGAATAAAACAGGATCCATTTTGTTGCATCATCACAGTTTGGAGTGAGAAATGTAAATACCATAAAGAGGCAGTCAATGCTTTATTATAGTTAAACATGGGTATAGCGAAGGGGAGCGGCAGGGAGAGCCACTCTGCCCCGCTTATAAACGAAAATATCTCACTTCAATTATATTATTAGTTATATTTACATAAATAAAATCTTATTAACTAACATGCACAAATTTCTAATCCTGTATTACTTTCAGTACATTTTCAGATTGAAAGAGAAATGCTTTTTGAATGCGGACACAGAATTGATACGGATGAAATAATTGCCTTATTGAAAGACTTCATGAAAACTTCGTCATGCATTGTGAATTATCCTGACAAATCATTAATAAATGGAATTCTATCCTTTGAAGTCATCGACTTTAATGTTCGAAAACTATTGAAAACAAAGTACTAAAAGTGCTGTGATCAAAAGAATTTCTGAAAAAAATAGGCTGTTATAATAAGTATTTTGTTTTACACCATACATTATAGTTGGAAAAGAGTAAACAACAATGTTTATCGTTACAGTGAAAACAAAATAGTATTTGTAACAATCTTTTTTTAAGGTGATCAATAAAAATGTTTTACTAAAATGATGAACATTGTTTTTGACTCTTTTTTTCAATTCTAGGGTGTACATCGTTGCATGGAAAATTATTTCTCTGAATATGATTGCTAACAATTACAATGTTTTTTATTGCTTATGTTACAAGTAAAATTGTGACATTGTAAAAAATGATATCGTTGCCTACTGCCTAGTCACACATAAAATAAAATAAAACATATGACATATAGTGAATAAGTTATAGGCCTAATATATAGCTAATTGTATGCTTTGTTAAAATATTTTCCATTTCCACAATGTCTTGAAGTAAGCCCTATGTACTCGCATGGCCATTAGCCAAAGTTCTGTCAATTGTCCGTTAAAAGACAGGTCTCATACCATGAAATGCAATTATCAAGTCCACATATCATTGGACCCTCAGTGCACTGAAATACAGGGTCATCAAAAGGACTTTTTTTTTTGTTTCGTTAGATACAAAAGTAGCTATTTTTCGACACCATTGAGGGTGAGCCATGCAACAAATGAGCTAATTAAGTTAAACTCCAAAACTGTGGCTGACTCAGTGCATGGGTCCATGAGGTCTCAGATATGGCGCTTTTTCACTTTCCGCGACAAAGTTTGGCGAACCCTGCCAGGTTGCACTGAAGGTCAGCCATGAAATTTACAAAATAATTCAATTTCGCTACTAAAGGTCATGTTGTAATCACAAGAATTACTTTGGATGATGCTCAATGCACTGAGATAATAGAATACAGAAAGAAGTCGATTTGAGAAAAATTCTGGGTCGCGACCCGTTTTAGGAATTTTTGTGGGTCACAAAAAAAAATTTTTTTTGGGGAAAAATATAGGTGTCTTCCAAAATCATTAGAAGGAACCACCATAAAAAATTCGACAAAATCAAAAATGGTATGTATAATGACTTGCCTGACATAAAATCTGCCTCTTAAGGTGAATCCAAACGAAGGTTATGTTGTCGATGTCAATTGATACAATGCAGGTGTTATTTTGGGGTTGTGATGGTGAAGCGCGGAGGGCAGAGGTAGAGGGGAAGTGGATGTGGAGCGCGTCACCGTATTGATCGTACCACGCTATGACCGTGACGTAGCGCGACGTCATTGCTGACGTCATGAGGTGTACGGCGACGACTTCCCTCGTGTTGCATCTCTGCCCCATCTACCGCTCTTCTCTATTCCCTTCATCTCCTCCCTTACCGCAACACCACGATTCTGCGCATTGCCGCTCTGCTGCGCTCGTTGCGGTGGACATTTCATACTGCGACCATCTATTGGTAATGAATTATAACTCAACTGGTTTGAAATTAAAAATAATAACAACAACTGGAAGTGCTGTAATAATTTGATTTTCTACTTACTATCGTGTAGTTATCAGAGCCGACTCAACTAAAACCAAGTATACCGATTTTACATTTCTTGCCGTTAATACTTTTGAACAAAATTGCATGGTTACTTTCATTGATGTCATATTGCTTTAAGATTCAGATTTTTCACTTCTTCTGGTGTTTATATATTCTAACATAATTGTATAGTTGCTTTAATTGATGTCATAGTGTCTTAAAATAACAAATCCTTCATGATGGAGAATACATTTTTTCTTAATCCACATGATTTTGTTAACATTGAAAAGCAGTCTCTCTTACAATTTTCAGAGAGTGCCTGTGGATAATTTGTTTTGAAATGTCTTAAGCTTAGTTAAAACAAAGTAGCTATGTGAACCAGTTATTGAGGCAGGAGCCGCGGATACCAATACATCTCTAGTTACAAACTAATTCTAAATCATGGAACAACTTCGAAGAAAAGAAAGTTAAAACTTTTAATATCTGTAGCTACATAGACTGGCCAATAATTTTTTATTGTAGTGAATGATAATATATAATTGAAAATTCTGTAAAGTACATACATCAATAACACATTCCCTTGAACCACTTAAATTTAATGTCCACCAACACATGAGATTAGCTCTGTAATGTTGATGAACTAATTAAAATTATAAGAGCTTTTTCAGAAATGTACTGGGAATATACATTCTAGATTATCCCACGAAATATTTTCCAAATCAATGATGAAATAAAAACTTAAAAGGTGCCAAGGATTAGGTTACCACTTTTAATTTCCATTGCGTGAAATGAATGTTCATGAATGCAGGGTATTTTTTTCAATTTTGAAAAGTTATCCTTAATTTCTTCTGGTTGCATTGTTATGGAGAAAACAGGACTCAAGTGTTATTTTAAATGAGGTATAAGGCTGTCACCTTTAGATTACAGAACCGTAAGGAACCCAGATTCTGTGAAAAGTTGTTACACACTGAATGAATTAAGAGGACCGGAAGTGTCAGTCATAAATGACTTCAATTTTATAAGATTTGTTCTACGTTACAACAATATTTCCAAATTTCTGAAAAAAATCGAAGACTTCTGTCTTATGCCAAGGGAAGATTGTCTTATTTACCCTACAGTATGACTCCAGATATCACCAGTTTTCATGGAAACATTTAAGGGTAAATTTCATAGAAATTTGAATATAATTTGTATGATGGGAAGAATCATTACATAACATCGTTAAACGCATGCTGTCATTGTAATCCTATTCTCTTTCAAAACATGTACGAGTGACCCGACAGAAAACTATGAAAACCGAAGGGTCATTTCGTATTATCAAATATATTCAGAAGCGAGCGATCGCACTGTAGAGCAAGTTTCATATACCTTTGAGAACGTGACTCAGGGCGAGTACTTCGCATATCATCAGCACTTCTCGCATTATTGCCGCTCACTGCGATCGCAAAGAAGTCAAAATAGGCTTATGTCCGTGAGAGATTGTGTCAAAGGAAAATATATTTTTGAAATGGCAGAAGAATTCGAAGAATCCACTTGATGTCGTTTCGAACAACAATAATGTCTGTAAATTATCTATCGAAAATATTTGTATCTGTATATTCCTAATTTCTTCAATAACTTTGATTACTTCGATAAATAAGGTATTTGGAAATCACTTGATAGAAAAAATCCTAATACGAGAAACATTTCGGAATGGAAATAAGTGAATATTTTACAACTTCACAAAATTGGCATGGGAAATATTTACGAATAAATACAAGTGGTATATAAATATAAATAAAAGTTATTATATTAATGTATGTTCGTGGATCGTTTTCTCAGATCACATTTATCTTTGAGATAAGAACTGGAAAATTTTCTAGAAGATCGTAGGATTGTGAGAATAATATGGTTGATTTTAAAATTAATTATTACTTTATTCACGTATGTTTGTAAATATACTTTGTTTGTTTCAATTAAAATTGTGTCGCTTATGGGAAAAATAACCTTTACATAATTCAAATAAACTTTTTGTAAAGAAATGCATAATTGTATTACATAACAAGCTCACTAGAATTAGTTTAATTTCTTTCTGAAGACTTATTGACGGGTTGAAAAAAAACTAGGTAGGATGCAATGACTACAAAAACAACACAGACCTTGACGTTTGTTTTTATAAATGTATGTAGTTCTGAATCATGAGGTTCTTCAAGATGATCAAGTACATAATTACTTAGGTCTACAGCAATCTGTACTGTGGTGATGAGAAAACGACAAAAACTAGTTTTGACAGATGCGTTTTTGCCAAAAATAGTTTTGAGCGTTTTCAAAACGAAGAATCTAATATGTTCAACACTAGTTTCGGACGTTCATCTATTGCCAGAACTTTTTTGAGCGTTTTGAAGGACAGATAGTATTGAGCATTTTCACAAATAATGAATTTTTGTGTACTTAAAGCGGATATAATTTTTAGAGTATTTACTAAGGTTAAAATGTTATTTTCATGAATGATACATTTATAAAAGTGATCGATTTCCACTGTGTTGTCACCCTAAGGAATGAGATATCACATAAGAATGAGCAGAAATGACATATGTATGACAAATTCAGTTTTTGGGGTTCAGTAATACTTGGGGTTGCTGAGATGAATTAATATAATTAAAAGTGAGATGGAAAATAGCGTAACATGTCAAAACTGTCGAAAGTCTCCGATATTAGTGATGATACCGTAGTTTTCGAGTGCGCTGTGATGAGTATGTCATACCCGGGAACGTTTAAGATCACGAACAACCCCTACCCCTTAATAAGGGTATGCCATGTAAAAATTATCGAAAATGATATGGATATCAGAGAAGAATCCACATTTTACAACGTCGCTGAGTTAAAGGGCAGTTTTGCTATCATGTAAGTCTAAATTCAGTTCCCCATGAGAAATGGCATCCCGTCTTGTCCTAAGTGAGTGAGAGAGGGGTGGAAATGCGGTGGAATGATAAAAAAATGAAGACTGATTTGCGTCCATTACGCAGTTTTCAGTATTTCTTAATAATTATACTACGAATGTCATTACTTTGAAGTTCAAACCACACAATGTTTTGACACCGCTGTAGATGAAGTTGGAAAGAGCATGACGTGCAAAATAGATCGGAAACGATCGATATTAGTGCCGAATCCAGAGTTTTTGGAGTTGCTGAGACGAATTATGATATTTAGGATGACACACACTGGGATAGGATCCGATTCTAACTGGACAGAAGTCCAAAAATCAAAGGCAAAATTTCGTGTTTTCAGGCTTGCAGATCTTTATAGTCTCTGATAGGCACATCGCAACCATAGTACCTTAATTATCCGATTTATTTTCACGTGTAATTGGAAGAGAAAATGATCTTCATGGAGATGAAGAAAAAGACAATTTTTTACCTACAGGTTCTCTATCACTTTCTACGGAAAACGAATCAACATTGCTGGTTGAAAATTTTAAGTGGTTTAGTACAAGGACTTTTACGTATAAAAATAAAAAAACGTATATTTAAAAAAAACTTAGGAACATTATTGTTTTGATATTTAAACAGTAACATGAACTTTGCTAAACAAAAACTGAAATACTTTCACGTTTTAGAGC
The DNA here is from genome assembly GCA_002313205.1 of Laupala kohalensis. Lineage (NCBI taxonomy): Eukaryota > Metazoa > Arthropoda > Insecta > Orthoptera > Trigonidiidae > Laupala > Laupala kohalensis. The sequence goes on along the minus strand of NNCF01127566.1, from coordinate 171,574 downwards.
AGAACTCTTTTAGGGATTCTTAGAGATTTCATGTTACAAACAACAATACTTTATAGTACAAAGAACAATATACTTAAAAATTAAGAACCACTATGAACCACTCTCTGAGTCTAAAACAGCTATCCAAACAGATATAACGTCTAAAACAGCTATCCAAATAGCGGCCCGCGAACCTCTTTTTACGACCCGCAAGTTCTAGTACATTTTACAACAAAATTTTCATCAGGCTTAGTGTTGTAAGTCTATGCTGTCAGGGTTAATATTTGACGTGACATGTCCGGTGAGAGAATAAAGAAAATTTGTGTTCGGGTTTACTGCGTTGTACAATACAATATGAAAGCATTTTATTATAATTCTGAATATTAAAAATACTTTTTAAATAATGGAATAAGCTATTTAATTTTTCCGCCTTGAAATAATATAAATTTGTAGATTAGAATCGACAAATAAATAGAAATTAGTTTTATTCGTCGGGTACCATTTTCCTAACCCCATTTCGTGCCGCCCCGTTTGACCGAAAGTGTGTAGAAAATGGCCTGCGAAAAGAAGTTGGACAGCACTGGTCTGAAGAACAAACTAAAGTCGGAAAGAATAAAAACAAGAAGATAAAAGCATAAAACTGTCAGATTAATGGTCTTGAGAGGTTTCATTCTTTGCACAACAATGAAATATAATGCAAAGAGTAGTATACTAAAAAATTAGGGACCATCATTAACCACCCCCTGAGATATCACGTCTAAAATACGGTCAAAAGTAAGAAAATTACAAAAAATGTTACAACAAAAGCATAAATTGTTATTTTAGGGATTGTTAGAAGTTGCATATTTTGTAAAATAATGAAATATGGTGTAATGAGTAATATACTAAAGAAAATAGGAACCATTATGAACCCCCCTCTGAGATATAACGTTCAATGACTTCAGAGAAGCGGAAAAACGAGATACAAGCTGATAGTGATGAAAAAATTGTAAATATTTCATTGTTTCATTGTTCCATGGATCCATTTTCGTTCTGTGTATTGTCTTTTGAAAGTTAAATTATGAATAATAAATTAATTTTTTTACATTTAACCTACTTACAATCATATGCATTATTCCCAAAAAAACATTTTGCTTTATAATGTATGTTTTAATATTCACTTTTTAACGTATAAAGCATTTGATTAAGTTGGTAATTTTTTCGCGTCTTATGAAACTAAAAAAAATGTTAATACGTGCCTTTTTATGTTTCTCCACTGTGTATTTACGTAATTGATGCTTAATGAATCCGCTGTAGTACGAGAAAATAAATTGGTTATATCACCTACTTCCCACTCTTCTTCTAGGGGTGCTACGTATGTCGTACACCCGCTATAAATGCACTTTTATTTGAACGGTGCCGAGTGTGTTATTATTTTTCTCATCGGTTCCATCAACTATGGATTCGACACTAATATTGATCACTTTCGATAATTTTTAACCATAAATGTTATTCCCACGCCACTTGCAGGGGTGGTATTTCCATGAAAGATGTGAACGTAAATGCCATTTTAGACTATTTTTCTCTTTCTCTTGAACGTCAAATTTGATCACTTATTGCTAAAATTATGTAGAAAATAGGGGACGGGGTGAGTTTCTGTAATCACATGCACATAGTGATCTTCCTATTGGACTAAATATCAAATCTGCAAAATTTCATCATACTCGAATCACAACTGTAGATTTGCATAAAAGGTCAATTACGCTGTCCACGATTCTTCTACACATAAATAAAATTTATATGTTTGAATCCCAAACATATAAAGTGTGTATCGTTAATGAGAGGCATCTGTGAATATTGATGAAATTTGCTGCAAAATTCAATTTTTGCTTTTCATCACCATAATTACAATTACACATTGTAGGTTTATGTCCCGAAGTCTGATTCGTCTGTGACGCATTAAAATTCCCAACCAGATGTTTTAAATGCCCATGCGCGCTGTGTGCCTCGCCCCCATTATTCACAATATGAGTTCTTTCCTGAAAAATAATGGAATAATATTATAATATCACGGTGTTTTTGAAGGAATTTTTTATAGTGTGTTTGAAGAACATTTGAGCGCTTGAAATCAGTGTGGGATACACAATTTATTGTCACAGTGAGCTCGTTTCTGTATGCAGAACGTGTTAGGTTACATACATTGTACACTACTGATAACAAAAAAGGGCCCATTTATTTTTCTAAGTCCCACGCTCTGACCAGTTTTGGATTTGTTAAGTTTGCAACGCCTCTCTCCTCCTGCTTCCCCTTCGATTGGGGAAGTTTCGTTCGACCAATCGT
>NNCF01127566.1:14322-166127 GCA_002313205.1 Laupala kohalensis | reverse complement strand
TAGAACATGTAATTTATTTGTTCCTTAAGTAGTTTTATATTATTTATAACTCGAGAATTAAACTTTTGTGTTATTAGTTCATATTTTAGAGAAACGTTTTCTATATTTATTTAATTCCTTTTCACATATATGAAAAACTTAAGAGAATCGCAAATTATGTGAAATTACTTTCGACAATACACATCATTTGTAGGCAATGAGATTTGATTTCTTTACTTCACTGTATAAATATAAGAAATTATAGGAATATTTATAAGTAATTTGTGATTCGAATTATACCAATTCCATACGATATCTTGCAATTATATTCAAATTCTGTTAAAAACTATATTTTATCACAGTATTACGCAAACGTTTTTTACAGAAACTCTAATATCGTTTACATTGCCTATGAAGACCTTGCGAGACAACGAATCTCGAGATGTCGTTTAAATATAGAGAATGGTAAAGTTTATTGAAGTCAAGAATATACAGAATATTTTTGTTATAGAAGTCCAAAATGTGTATAATGAAAAAATACAAAATATTTCTTTAATAGCGGTGCAATGAAACATTTTATCTCGTTACGGTTTACCCGCCGCACGATGTCTTCCAAACATGGGAGCCGTTTCAAATAGACCAACGATTGGTCGAACGAAACTTCCCCAATCGAAGGGGAAGCAGGAGGAGAGAGGCGTTGCAAACTTAACAAATCCAAAACTGGTCAGAGCGTGGGACTTAGAAAAATAAATGGGCCCTTTTTTGTTATCAGTAGTGTACATGCTGTCTCTTATACACATCTAGATGTGTATAAGAGACAGGAGGAGAGAGGCGTTGCAAACTTAACAAATCCAAAACTGGTCAGAGCGTGGGACTTAGAAAAATAAATGGGCCCTCTTTTTGTTATCAGTGGTGTAAGTGGTTCTTTAGCGTATTCTCCATTACATTTAGTGGCCTTTATTTTTATTTTACTATTTTCAGGTTTCCTTCAGTTTTTATTCAGTTTCTTTCACTATAAATGTAAATTATTATTAAGTAAATACGTTTTTGGCTAGGTCATAAATTTCCAAGATATTTTGATAGGGTACTTGTTTCGTTATTATATTAATTTTATACTATTCAAAGACCAATTGAAATATATAATAAAACCTTACAAGCCTGGAAGGATTCTCAAAAAATTCCAGCAAAAAATCTTAAATAGGCAATACAAATATTGAAAAGAATTTACTTCTGCAGAACAAGAACAACTATGATGTGCACCATGACTGAAGAAGAGTCTTATTTATCCGAAAATTAGTTTTCGCAGCAAATTAATAGTATTTGAAACATCCCTTGTGTCAATTTTTAAAATACGATCTTGAAACATTTACGGTAGTTTGATATATATGTGCCCATCTGCATAATTTTGTTTTCCATCTGCGAAAACGTAAACTTTTAAGTAGTCATTATTGTTCGTCAAAAAGTTTAATAATATTTTAATCCACCCTGTGATTAAAGTTAATATAAGTAACCTCTAGTCTTATGGGTCTAAAGAAGATATGGCGACAAAATGAAAGTGATCTGCAATTTTTTGTCACAAAAAATATTTTAAACAGACATTGCAAAATAACACAAAAACTATTATAAAAAATGTTATACATAGTGAAAAATAAATCTGGGGAAATTGCTACCTTCAATCGACTTGTTACGTGGTAAAATTTAGATATTAAAAAAAACTGTGGGAAATTCAATTTTCACAGGTGCCTCACCTTAAGTTCAACTTAAAACCTAATTGGCTGTGAGGAGGGGAGGAGAAGGGATACACAGAGAGAAGTGGGACCGAATGAAACGGAAAAGAAAAGTAAAATGGCAACAATGCGATCACAAATCGACTAATTTTTCGATTGAGTTATATTGACAAATGCGCAAGGTACATGACGTCTACATCTGATTATTTCCACTACCACATACCGCTAAAGCCACTATTGGAAAATGGCGGAAGCAAATTTGTACACCTAATACGAAATATATATTTTCTTATTGTATATTAAGGCTCATCGAATCTCTTAAATACTTATTGCGTTACCGCTATTAGTGAAAAAATGTGTCGTGAGTGGTTTGAACGCTTCTAGAACGGTGAATTAACATCGAAGAATTAACATCATGGCGGTGGAAGAGAGAAGGTTTTCAAAGATGCAGATTTGGAAGCTAGAAACGTCTGAAACCATCATGGGCGATCTGTATCGAAACTAATTAAAGCATTTAAGCCGAGAATTAAATGACAAACGGCAGAAATACAACGAGACACGATAAAGTGATTTTGCAGTATGACAATGCTCGACTCCTTGACGCAAAGTCGGTCACAACATACTTGGAAACTTTGAAATGTAAAGTCCCCCCCCCCCCCCCCCGCTGTATTCTGGTCCCTCTGACAATCAGTTGTTTCGATCAATGGATCGATTCGTGGATCGCCTCAAAAGATGAACAGATTTTTCAATGCGGAATTCGTACGCTGCGCAAAAGATGGGAGAAAGTGGTGGTCAACGATGGACAATATTTTGAATCATATATTTGATCGTTGAAAACGCACGCCGCACCAGTATCCACATATGTCTATGCTAGTGCCCCTCCCCCCGTTTTTCTCTTTCCTAATCTTCCTGAAAAAGAGAGTGAACAATACGGGCAAAGAGAACACTGAGTTCGAGTTTTCCGAGCGTGGACCATGAACATTTATTGAAACGTTGGAAGATTATTACAATAGTTTACAATAAACATACAATTCTTTTATATAATGTACAAAATTCCTTTAAAACAACTTCAGTACACCAATTCCTTACTAAATCAACCACAAAAATTTCTCATCGTTAACATATAATTACTTTACACGACGTAGAATGTTACGAACCAAACGTTCGTAAAGTGTTTACTCCTAAGATTCTCATTCATCACGTACTTTATTTTATTTGTGCTCCTTGAGAATCGTGATATTTATTTCATGTGCATAATTATTCTATGCTCATATAAACATTCATTGACTATAGACATTCTTTGGGAGCTATGAGCTCCATGTGTATTGCAAGTTCCATGTACAATGAATCGATGCACGCGTTCAGTGTGCATGTTCCTTGCACCCGTTGGAAGCTATGATCTCCATGTCAACTGCAAGTTCCATGACAATCGAATCATTGAACGCACTCTCTATATGTATGTTCCTTGCACTGGCTATATAAACAGCCGCGCTCAAACCACATTATTCATTGTATCCATTATTCAGTACACGACTGACATGCGCCGCGTTGTATCGCTCTACGATCCAACACTCTGCAGTCTTACTTCAGGCTTCACCACGTGATGACACTCTGGGGACACGTCACCATGTTGTGTGACATTAAGTCGTTTTGCTGCATATAAGTATTCTCTACTCATCATTGAACTTATTTATGTGTCTGTGATATGATGAACCTTTTGGAAAATGATTTCCTGTGTGAAATCACTCAACTGCTGCGCCATCAAAACATGGCATAGCGCCCGCAGCAACTCAGCATTGAACGCATTTGTTCATGATATTCTCTAGTTTCAGCCATTGCTTATCAGCTACAAGGCCGAACAGGGGAAAACCGAACCACTTCGCAGAAGACCTCAGCCAAGGCATCTGTAGGCAGCGAAGCAAGGTTACAACAAGGAAGCTCGTCTAACGACTAAGTATTATTCCTCGTAACGAGGACCACATCTAGAACTTGTCCTGATGTATTAAAAATCCCGCACTATTCTATGGTTTTTCATAACAAATTTCAATATTATAGCAGGTACTTTTGTAAATGAATTTTTCGTAAATGATGGGAGGATGTTCTCAAAAACTTGAGTTCATTGGGATTTTTGTTTTCAGTGCAGATCAGCTACGATCGCACCGCACTCTTGTTCATATACCACATCGTAATTCTGTATAAACTGGGTAAAGGGGTATTTAAGGGGATTTTATGTAAACGATTGTTTGTTTAATATTAATTTGTTCAAACTCCGTAGAATTTGTTATTCTCGGAGTGTTAGTTGCCCACAACAACTAACTTCATTCTTGCATAGTCAGGATCATTTTTGTAACTTTAGGAAAATATATGTATATCTTGTCTAATTATAATAAATGTGCACTTGTGAATCTGAAGCGTGTTTAACAAGAATCATATTTCATCCTTAATCTTCATGCTCGTTGAAACATACGAGTCCCCCTATATCCTTTCCTATGGTTATTCGTTCGTAACATAGAAAATTCCTTTAAAACAAACCTCAATACACCAACGACTCATTAAATTAATCACAAAATTTTCTTGTAATTTTATAGCTCAAATATCTTTCCTTGGAATGAACGTTCATGAAAATCTATTTGACCTTAAACACTTAAATAATAATTCGTACATCACAACCTTTTCAAAAAACTCAAATGAATATCTCACAATTAACTTTGCTCTTTGCTACATTTTAACTCCTTTCCACACTAAAACTTCCTACCCCACTGATATTGAACATACAATATTATAAATAAATTTCTTTTTACATTTACTTTAACAAAAAAGAAATTACTCACACCAAAGAAATATTCAATTTAACACAAAACAAATATTTACATCAAAATAAATTACACATTTGAATTCTTTTAACATTAAAACACAAAATAATAGAGAACAAAATTTAAAAATTTAAATAAGAATGCTCTACAAATTCAGTTAAGACCAGTTACGTTCTCTTATCGTATATTACATCGTACGTATTATTAAATCCTTTTAAATATCTCAGGGCCACTGTTACAAGGCAGGCAGCCTAAAGTTATACGAAGTCTAACTCAGTTTCAGCGGGTCTAACCACTGTTACATGTACACGAAACGGCCGAACTCCTTAGTTGAACTCTCCAAAAGCAGCCGAAAGTTAAACCCACCGTCCGGGGTGGGTTGAACTGTTACGGCCACAGCGGTCTAACTGACTAAGCGATATGATTGGCTAAAAATTTCGAGGTCGATACCAGCGACACACCGCCATATTGTTTGTCGAGTGTTGTGATTGTGTTTTGTGGTTGCGTCCTTGTGAATTTGCGTTTTCAAGTTATTTTCCTTGTGTTGTTGCCACAGCCCTCCTAGCAGAGAGGCGAGCAATAGCTTCTGCAGACCCAGAGACTATGGAAGGGGTATCAGTAGGGATGGTGGCAGAGGTGGTAAGTTCAGTAGGTGAAGGAAGGGGCGTGGTGACAGTGGTGGTAATATTGATAGTTGTGGTAGTTAGGGATGTGGATGTTGTAGTAGTAGGAGTACAAGGAGTTGTAGGACTTGTAGGATGAGGAGGAGAAAGAATCGGGAGGTTCAAGATAATGTTATCTCGGTGTTACACAATAAGATGATGAACTGGGGTGGAAAGAAGAGTTCTGTCTGGCTGGGATCGTACCTCTTCTGCCTCTTGCACTGCTGTCCCCTCGCCCATAGTATCTCTTGGGTTAGCATGTGCAATCTCCCTTGCTACATTAAAAGAAGCAGCATATTTTATAATTCACTATAGCTTATCACAGAAAAAATTTGATAGAAAAGTGTATAGTTTCATTACAGCATTAAAACACTTCACTCAATAAATTGAAATTAATAATCATTTCACCAAAATTCATTTTTTCAATTCAATATTCTGCCAACTATCATAATGATTAATAATAATGAATAGTTGGCAATACACTGAATTTACATTACTACAACAAGAATTTGCTACAAGATACTTACAATCGCTATCAAAGAGGGGTTCATATCATGGCCCTCAATCTTGGCACCCAAAATGGGTATGGAGTGGAGGGTCATGACCTTCCTCCGTTGTCAGTTACCACCTTTCTTTCTATTGTTCCCACGATCTTTGCTTCTTTTTTCATTTTCTCCACTTTTCTTTTGCCAGTAATATTCATGGGGAACAAAGTGAACAATAAACTTAAATTCTTTAACTAGTGCACAGACATTAAACTGCCAAGTAATTCTTTAACTAGTGCAAAACAGTACATATACCTGCCAAGTAATGATCAGATAGTTTTTATTACTCTTATGCCTATTGGTGGAAGGTTTCGAATGTAATGAGAACAAAAAGAATTTGTAAAAGTAATGTAATACATACCATTTTACTGGTTCGAAATGAATTTGAAAACAAATTCAATTGATTAGTGATGGACCCCATGCTCTCTCTTTCTCAGGGGCATGGAGTCCGTCAGTTTTTTTGTTCTCCACTATGGAGAACATCTCTCCAACCTTCTGTATCAGAGACTCCACTTTATGACAGATCAGTTCGGTCCATTCATCAAAATTAATTTACAAAATAAACTAAATTTTATCCTCAATTCAAAAAATTTTATAAAAAGGTAAAAAGCATTGCAATAACAGTTTACTGTTGATCACTTGGAGGAAATTACATGATAAATATATGAAATTCATTTAACAAATAAAACATTTTTTATTTAATTTTTATTGATGCAGCTTTCTACCCTTTTACTTAATAGCAACTAAATTATGCAATAGTGTACTGGTAATTACATGGTGAATCTGTAATATTAAACCACTATCCAGTTTCAGGTACATTATATGGTTGTTTGTGACCTGACATAAGTTTAAAATAAAAATCTGACCATTTCTCCACAAGTTAAGAAATAAAGTGATCCACTGTATTCAGACATATCCTTTGTGTGTTTTCCGATACATTCTACATACTTTAGTTATTCGAGGTAATATTTCCACAATGGATTACAAAAATTGCATTCAAGTTCTGTCCACTGTATTTAATACATTAATTTTTTCAGCGGAACCAAAATTTTCTTTTAAGCGAAAGATTAGTGCAGACATTGTCTTACACACCGTTAGTTACGCCAAAAACATTTACTTTCTAATCTTTATCTGACAACTCTTTACGTAGCCTTTTTGGCGAAGATTGTGAATGTAAAGTCATCGAGAAATGACGCTACATTCATAAATAGGTCAAAAAATGATTCAATATAAATGATAAAACTATTAACTCACAGAAATGTAACATAATTTTTATACAACTTTTAATATCAAAAAAGGTCTGGTATTTTACCAACTCTGATTGACAACAATGAGTAATAGTTAACTTTATCCACATTTTGTGTTCTCTTCCACGTGGTTATATGAATCATGTAATTGCTTTCTTCATAGAAAAGCATATTATTAACTGAAGCTATATTTTACATGTATTTGAAATGTTATTTACTTATCGTGCTCTATCCATCTTCAAAATAATTGCCGTAATACCAAAGTGAAGTCAAGAAATCGTCGCCTTTTGTCGTCAAAAAATCAGAAAGAATAATACCCAAAAACGCAGCCTATGTCACAAAAACTCCAAAAAGATCGAGATTACTTATACTGTGCCGAAAAAACAAAGAGAAGAAACCGATTAGAACAGCCAAAAGTCGCAAGTCAAACTATCCCACAACAGGCCCCGAAGGTCTATGGGGTTCGCGGAGAGTAGAGCTCCGCAATTATTTGACCTCGGCACTAGGAGGAGGAGATGTGGTCAGTATTTCGCTCCGACCGGTTTGATCCCAGGATAGACCATGGTTCTCATTTTACAGCAAGATGAGTAGGTCTGGGAGTCAGTCTGGATGTTGAGGTGTGATGAAAATCCCCACCTCAGGGGTTTGAACCCTAGCCAACCAGCCAGCAGCTCAGAGCTCTACCCACTGTCTCCACCTTCGGAAGTACGTATCCCAATAATTACCTTGATAAAGGACTCCGGAAATATTTGTAACGGTGTGTAAAATACAACCAATTACATTTGCGGAAACTTTTTCGTAAGAGTTTGCACTCGCTCACGTGTCACCAACATAACATCTGGTAAGGTATCTCGATTTCGTAGAGATCGTTTGTTCGGTACTGCCAACCAACGTTTGACAAGAGCTAGCTAGTTCCTTTCCTGTCCGTGTAATTGATCGCTCGCTTGCTGCCTCGTAACAGTGTACATCGGTTAGGCTCGTAAGGTCCAACTTTCGTCCGGGCTAGGTACTCCCTCAGTTAGACGGGTTTTAATTTTGCCTTGTAACAGTGTCCCTTAGTCTGCCTTGGAATATACTTCCAAGCTGGGCTGTTCTTTGTCCTTTCCTTTTCAAACACAGTCAGGTGTGCTTCAAGGTCGCTAGATTTCCGACCACCGACTGGGATCCTCACGATACTTCAACACCTCACAATTACTAGTGCAGCTCGAGTTCTCGTCCTCGTAATGTTCATAAATGTTAATGCAGATTCTCACAGTTGTACGAGCGTTTGTCCTGGACTTAAGGAACTGTTACAATTCCAGTTGCGAGTTAATATTAATAGTTCCAGACGCAACTTATTTAAATTTCCGCTGCTACTTTATACTTGTTTCATCGATCACGTGCTTCGAGATATAACAGTTCTTTTCTTGCGCTCGATCTTTACTATTTCTCGATAAATTCTCCGAAATTGAATAAAATCGGATGGTTACAAAACGAAGTTTTACTTCTCACGAAGGAGTATTATATCGAACTTCACAGAAACCAAGTCTTATCCCGTACGTGAACTCAAACTAAGTACTCGCGATCTCTGAAACCATGTGCTTCACTATCTCAACACCAACTGAAAGATTCCTCTCCCTCCTGCTGCCCTCGAGACAATGCATTGCAACTAGATTCGCATCCCATTTACCAATCACGACGCGTCGTAATTTTCGCTAGCTCCCTAGGTCGTTCTGCTTCAATGCTCTCTCCAATTGCGCTACGTTCTTAATAGGAATCGCTTACTGACCGAATAAACTCTTACCTTCTCAAAATGACATACCTCTGTCACCCTGGAAAATTGCAAGTCTTGTCGTGGAAAATATATCGGACGACGCGACTGATATTTCTTTCCTTAGGTCTTCTTCGACGTTCCAGCCGTAATCGCGGTATTTATCTTAGATCTTACGTCTTTTACCCTTTCAGGTCTGCGCTCTTTTTAATTGATCTCTTAGATAATTCCTGTATTATCAGAATATATGTAGAAATAGTAATATGTACCTCCCCGAGTGTTAAATATCAAAGAAATGTACCCGACACAACTAAAAACTTTACGAACGCGCCCGGGTGTCCGACCAGCCGGAACTGCATACCCAATGCATCGGCGACGTNTCCCCCTCTACTGGTGGAAGCGACCTGCGCGGAGGAGGCGCGGCTGAGCGACAGTATCACGGGATCACAGTATCACTGTAACAAGGTATCACGACGGTAGTGAAGTATCACTACGAGTAATAACGAGAGCGTCGGCAATAGTAACAGTAGACGCAGTGGCGGCAGGAGTCATAATAGTAGCGAGCAGTACAGAGCATCAGGGAGAGGACGGACGAAGCACCGTCATAGTAAGCGGCGGCGTGCTTCGGGCAGTGTTCAGTTGCATTGTTGTTGGGCGGCTTGAGCAAAAATGCTCGATTTTTTTGTGGGGCTTTACGGCTCGTTGACATCAAAGGTCATTAGAGCCCTAAAAACTTGTACAGGTAGGGAAAATGCAGTTACGCACTAGGGAGAGCCAACATGACTCTTCCCGCGTGTGGGACCCGCCGAATGACTCAACTATACCCACTAAAAACCCTCCTTAATTACAACATACCAAAACATATCTCAAAACATACATCAAAACATTGAGGACAAAAAATGAGGGGGGACAAAAATGAGGGGTAGAACAAAAAATGAGGGTGGACAAAAAATGAGGAAAATGAAAGATACACTGCCCCAATAGCGTCGGGATCGAAAAGAACAAGATGTGACAAAGGAAGGTCAGGAAAGAGAAAGGAAGTAGCCTAACACAAGTAAGTGGAAGCAATGCCAGGCAGCTCGGGGCCCCGTGTTTGCCAAACACGTACTTACTAGATGTAAGTTCTCTGGGGGAGGGGGAATGCTGGAGATACATTGTATTTTGTAAGTTGTTGTAATTTTTATCAGTGTTCACATTTACAAGTTATTAATAAATTGATCGTTTTTATTACAAATGCCACCTTTGACCAAAATCTTTCTTCTAGTGTCTAATTAAAATTGATGTGATGTCTTTATGATATTAGTAGATCTAGGTAGGAAGGTTCATCCCAATTACCGGCTCTGAAACAGGGACTCGAGAAACATTTGTCATTGCAAAGAACTGTAATTGAGATAAGAAGGTTCATCTCTCTCTCTCTCTCTCTATAATATACAAATATTTGGTGTCAGAGATCCTCTCGTGTTATTTTAAGCTAAAGAGGTGTAGGGAGACTGAAATATAAGTAGACTTGGAGCTCTCTGCGGTGGGTTCGTAATAACATGAGACTGAAGATAATGTGAGGTGTCTCCTCCTCTCTCGCAGAACTCTTTTGGAGGGAGGTGTGCAACGGCTTGTCAGAGAGGAAAATTGAGTTCCTGCACCCAAGTTGACGAGCGAGAGAGATAGAGACACCAAACTTCGTTTTCTCCTTCGGACAACGTGAACATGAGACTGCTGTGTCTATTTATAATTATGTCTATGGGTGTAGAACGTGACGTAAAAATCCCGTCCTATTGCTTATAGATGTTTCCCTAAGTTCATGAGTGATTCAGTGAAATACTCCACTTTTATCATTATTATTGCCAAACTTCGCACTGAAGTTTTATCGTTAAAATACGGTTGACCCTTCTTTATAATTCAGTGTTGACGAAAACAGAACATTGACGTACAAAAATCGTGATGATATATTTATTAATTCCTGAGATACCACAAAAATTAAAAATATAAAAATAAAAACACACTTCACTCTTATGCACTTTCACATAAGAATTTGGAAAATTCCTTTCATAGTGAGACTCTGCAATACAAAGGCAATTTTAATTGAAAATTCCAAGTTCGATTTTTTTGTTTTTCTCTGAATTTATAAAATTTTTTGCTCATTTAATAATAATGGGAAATTCCAGAAATTATTTTATAGACCTTTGATTTCACAATCTTTATATACAAAAAACGAGATGATATCTTAAATTAGTTCGCGAGATTAAGAGAAAGAAATAGACAACGTGAACGACGAAAAACTTAGAAAATTTCTACCCCTTTGTGACCATTAAAGAATGCAATGTCAAAAATAAAAAACGTCGTTATTAGATGAAAGACAAAAACGTTATTCATATTTTGAATATGTTACGGGTATGGAAAAGAAAGATTTTTTTATTAGGTTATAAATGATGTATGAAAACAGTGTACAGTATGTAATGTGTATTGCGGTTATTTATGTAATAAAGGTTTTGTTTGTTGTTAAAAAATCTGTAATAACAATGTTTACATACAAAGATATCTCAATTAGTTCATGATATATGCGCTCTGACTGCATCAATATGTAAATAAATAATCAGAACACATTTCATTCTGTAATAAAATTTGTAAAAGAAAGAAAAATATAATAATCTAAATATACCAAATACATGAAATGTAAATCTGGCGAAATAACCTCACAAGAAGAAAATTTTGATAATGAGAAGTGCCAAACAGTCAGTTCCTTTAAATATTTCGGTTCAATTTTAAATCAAAGTAATTCAATCCTGGAATACATTTCCGAGTGAATAGCAGTTGGTAATGCAGCTTACTATGCTAATATAGAACATTTCAAAAAGTCCAAAGCTTAGACTTAACCCAATTGTCATAAGACCCATTGTAACATATGCGGTAGAAACGTGGACCCTCAAAGAAAATTATATCAGAAGTCTAAACGTCTTCGAGAGGAAGATCATGAGGAAAATATATGGTCAAGTGCAAGAATTAGAAAGTACCGTGAGAATCAGATTTATGAAATTAATAACCTCATCAATTGAAAGAATGTCATAAACCATATAATAGCTCTCAGACTTGGCTGGTTTGGCCACCTGCATAGAATGCAGGATGAAAGAACAGTTTAAAAAAATCTATAACTGGTGCCCTGCGTCAATAAAGAAGAGAGGAATACTGAAGGCCAGGTGGAGGGAAGACACATGAACAACAGCAAAGAACTTGGAATCAAGAATTGCCCATATTGGTGCAAGACCGAAAGAGATGGAAAGCTGTCGTGGAGCAGACCAAAACATCATGAGAGATGTTGGAGAGACTATTAAGGAGAGAAGATGAAAGACAAAAAATGTTATATTTTGACTCTGTTAAGAGTATGGATTTAAAAAGTTTTTTATTAGTTTATAAGTGCTATATGAAAACAGTGTACAGTATGTAATGTGTATTATGTTTATTTATGTAATAAAGGTATTTTTGTTGTTAAAAAATCTCTAATAACAATGTTCACATACAGACATCTCAGAGTTCGTGAGATAGACGGTTTCACCGCATCAATATGTATCATATTTATGTAAATAAATAATCAGAACACTTTAACTTCTGTAATAAAAATTGTTAAAGAATTGTAAATATATAATTATCTAAAAATTCAAAAAATGACTGCCATATTAGCATTATTATGAATTCATTAGCTGGAATGAACAAGATGGGTCTCTGCAATCCCATATGTAAAAGAGCAGTATTTTGACTCAGTTCATCGAGTCAGATACACTTCAATCTTATACTTGAATAAAATAAACATAAAAACATCTTATAAAATATGCTTTATTACAAAAAGTAAGGCGCTAAAAAATATCAATGTACAGAAAAATTGAAAATGAAAAAAGTAGAACTATAAAAATATCTCTTCCTTGGACACTCATCACAGGTGCTTAGGTGCTACACAAACATAACTATTTTTCTAGAATGAAACATCAATTTTAAAAGCTTGAGGTGTCAAGCGGTGTAAGTAGTAACTAATAGAACTTTAAAATTGCTGAAAAAACTCAGCATTAAAATTTTTATATGGCATTCCTTTCCCTAGAAGTGGTAGGTGAATAGTGACTGATAGTGGGCATAGGTGTCGGGATATCAGTTTCAGAGTTTTGATTTAAGAGGCTCCGAAAATTACGATCTCAAAACTAATGTCAGTTATTTTTGGTTATATTTACATTTCATCCCCGTCTCACACCGTACCCAACGGGTGTATGACCTCATAAAGAGTCTCTCTTCCATTCAGCGGTACCAAAAAAGATGTATTCAACACCAATATTGGTAGTTTCTTATATTATTTTTACCAGCCTTCGCATTCCCACTCTCTACCTTATGAGTGCTAAGAGCGTAGTATCTCCCCCGTGGACTAATTGTGATCTTTTTTGGGGCGTCCTTATTCATCTCATCGGCACCGAAGCTATGGATTCCACCTAGTACTTTTAAAAATTATTTTTACATGCCACCTCCTTCCCACCCCATGTCCAGTGGTATCAGGTTTGTCTTATCCCCACATTGCTTGTTGTCAGATAGTCAGTCCTCTGCGTACCAATTTAGGTTGAAATTGCTCAGGTATTCTCAAATTATGGTAGAATATGCACACATGTAAGTATGGCTATACACTTGCTTGGAGGTAGATTCTCGTAAAATGGTACTATAATTACCAATTGTCATGCATTCTATTCATCTGTAAAATTACAGCTCAAAAAGAAACTTGGAAGTGGACGAAAAATCAAAAACAAATTTTGAAACTGGAGGACAACATAAATAAATGCATACCACCGTTTCACTATCTTGGGGGTAGATTTTCGTAAAATGGTACCATGATATATTTTAATGCAAACATCACATACATACATACACTAATCCATTAAAAAATTAAAAAACAATCCTGACCCTGTAATAGTTACAAACTGTAATAGTTACATTCGACCCTGAATACTGTAATAGTTACATTAGACGTTTGAAAGCCCAAGTAAGAAAAGTTTATAAAAATCGGAAGAAAGGGACTGACTACCAAAATAATTACAAATTTCTCTTTAAACAGTTATTAATGTTATTAAAGAAAAATGCTCAGAAGTATTTTCTTCACAATATTTTCGAAAATATAGACAACTGTTGGTCACAATTTTGTAAGTACTTGAAAAGACGGAAAGGGAATAAAGAATGTTTTTAATTCATATAACTTGTCGGTTTATGACATTTCCTCTATTACCGACAGTTTACATTTGACAAATAATTCCCATGTAAATACTTTTATTCTAAATACTAAGATGCTGCGACAGCGAATTTCTAAGATTAAGAATAAAAATCAATCGGTCACGACAAAATTCCGGGGGATTTACTTAAACTCGGTGGGGAAGCCTTGATTCCGTACCTAGTCAGGTTTTTTGATATTACATTAAATAATTCTTCATTACCACGGGACTGGAAAAAAGCTATCGTGGTACCAATTCACAAAGGAGGTGATCGATCATTAGTTAGTAATTATCGACCAATTAGCTTAACCTCCGTAGTATGTAATGTAAGATTTGATTATTCCAGTGATTAAACAATAGGAATCAGCCTTGTTCTGGCATTGTAGATACGTAGAACGAGTGACGGAGCGGGGGAGGAGGGCCTCGTCACTCCACTAAATTTAAAAGGCCACCGTTGAGGAGTGCGGGCGTGGAAAATAACTCGCAGTTCGCTGACAAAAGAAACACCCACAATCCGAAGGGCGCAGTAACCCACGCTGAAGCAAGCTAGGACCTGTCAGAAAAAGGTTTTATGAGTGTATAGAAATCGCAAGAAAGCGGGGGTGTGGGTAGAAGACCTAAACGGTCGTACGACTAGGGAGAGTCAAAGGGACGCGCTGGCACAAAGAAACAAGTACGTTTGAAAACAGCGGTTGAGTAACGTTCAAATATACACCCAAGGATTGGCGCAACGAGTAACAAAATACGCTCAATATCTCCAATCGGAACAGAGACACGGGAGGGGGAATATTTATGTCATTGGAAGCAGCGATCACGTGTTAATTCAAAATTTGAGAACTTTGGAAGTGGAAGAAGTATGTAGGGGGGGGGGGAGAAAACCCACTTAAGGGACTGAAAATCATCCTTCGAGAGGACTTCTAGATTTTTTAAAATGAGACGGAGAGGTTTCGTGAGCCGAGCACTCTTAGATTTTTTGAAACGAGACGGAGTTTTTCGCGAGCCGAGAATTAGGAGATTTTTCGCGAGCAGAACTAGATTTCTCGAGAAGTCGAGTCTTGCACATGATTCTGATTTCGACTCAGTTTTATTTTAATGTTGTCTGATGGTTTATAAATCAGATGAGATTTTCGAGTTTACAAGTTTATGAAACTAAGTCTTTAGTTTTGTTTATGGCGAGTATTCTTGGCGGCACAGTAACGTAATTCGTACGGAGAATCTGTCCAATCGGTGGGTTCTTCCGAGACGCCGTCACCAGCAGTTGGAGTCGGACAATGGTGGTTCGGATTCGCGCTACGCCTGTGGCACCTAGGCTGCGAGGGAGAAATTCACCACCGTTCGAGCCTTCGAGACGTGACGTCACCAATCTGGAATCCCCCTAACAACGGAGCCAGGCCGACTTCCCGTGAGGTCAACGCACCCTTCACTCACCACTGCAGTGCTTGATTTGTCACCTGGATGAGGTATTTTCATGACTGTTGGTTGCATCCAATACTTATTGTCATGCGCTATTGCGAGAAGACGAGTGCGGTTTTTATTGTTAAAAGGGGCCCAGAACTTTGAACTTTATGACTCGTGAAGAGGGGCCATTCATCAAGAAAGAACACCGCCTAATTCCGTCTTTCAAACTAATTGTAAATGTAATCGCGCTTTCAAGAAGCCAAAGTTGTCGTTACTTCAGTGTTTCTTTTGTTGATTGAAAGAAAAATTATCTCAATGTTGTTTAAAAGGCTTAATTTGTTTAAATTCATATTGTTGTGGAGAAGCCGAACTCGGCGGTAAAATCAGTGGATTTTGTATTTATGTTTGGAAGTTACGTGTGTTTTTGGGGGTAGCATGAGGGTCTTTTTTCTGTATGTGTTATTTGTCTTAATTAAAGTTAATGAGTTAATTTGTCCATGAAGCGTTTTCCTGTCTTTGGAATTCCAGTATGGTACCTTCCCTTGATTAAATAACACGAACCCAATTACGAGTGGACACCTGAGAAAGAGCTAGTCGAGGCATAGAAATTTACATAAACTAATTAATAATTTTCGATTTAACTCAGGTTCATTTGTATTATTATAAACAAAAATTTTAATATTGCCACAGTAAACAGATGGAACATATTATTGCAGATTATTTGAAGAATACTTGGGAAAAAAATAATTTCTACATCCTGCCAAACACGGTGTTTAGATCCGGGTACTCATGTGAGAGCCACCTTATTTCCGTTTGCCAGGACGTAGCTGAGTCACTTGACGAGGGTGGAGAACTGATGCAATAGTTATTGATTTATCAAAAGCGTTCGATTTAGTGCCACATGACCGTCTTCTTGCAACAATTGCGAAGTCAGAAATTAATCCGCGTGTTGTCAAATGGATTTGTGAACATCACCGGGATCGTTCACAAGAAGTTAGAATAGATGGGTGCTCCTGTAAAGAAATCGCTGTGACATCGGGAGTACCACGGGGAAGCGTTTTGGGTCCACTTCTTTTCCTTGCATATATTAACGATATATAAAAGCATATTAATTCGATAGTGCTTTTCTTTGCAGATGACTGCATTATATATCGGAATGTTAAAGAAGACAGACCGAATTATGTTACAGAGCGATCTAAACGAATTTTGGAAATGGGCTGAGACAGATAAAATGAAATTAAACCTTATAAACAGTAAATATTTGTGTTTTTCCAGATCAAAAATAAAACCTGCTCTGAACTATTCATTAAACCATCATGTTATTCCTGAAGTTTCATGCTGTAAACCTGAATTATTCCTGAAGTTTCAAGGTGTTATAATTTCTCGTGACTTAAATTGGACAGAACATGTTAAATACTAACGCAGAAAGCTTGGAGAGCGCTGAACTTCGTAAGACGCGTACTTAGAAAAGAGAACTCGAAATCTAAAAGCTTGGCATACACTTCATTAGTTCGACCTATACTGGAGTACGGATCCGCTTGCTGGGATCCGTGTAGGGATGGTCAGATAAATGAATTAGATCGGATACAAAGAAAGGCCGCGAATTTTGTTAGGGACAACACACGTAATATTAATTTAGAGTGGGGCACACTTTCCAATCGAAGAAAGTTAGCGCGTCATTGTGCCCTCTTTAAAGCCTACATGGGGGAGTCTGCGTGGAAATCAGTGAACGCTAGACTACACAAACCGAATTACATTAGTCGCAGCGACCTCAAGCGTAAAATAAAATGTAGGAAACAGAAAACGGATATTGGTAAATATTCCTTTGTGAATAAAACCATTGTAGACTGGAATAACTAACCTGCAGCAACACTTTCGAACTTACCAAAAAGAGTAAAATGTTTTCGCAACCGTCTTGCTTCGTTGAAATAGGAACATATGTGAAGTGCATTGAAGTGTAGTGAGGAGTTTAAGGGTATGGAAAATGCTCATAGTGAATAGTATTGAAGTGTACATGATTGCTCTCAGCAACTGTTTTTTTGGTTGTTTTTTATAGTTATTAATTTATTTTATTTATGTTATAGCAATTACTTTTACGTTAAGGGCATTGGAAGAGAACTGACATATGTGTGTATATTGAGCGTGTTTGTACGTATGAGTGTTTTTCTGTAACTTTTTGTAAGCGTAAATGTGTTTGTGTATGTATGTGAAAATACACACAAATGAACCTCATGTAGATAATTAATTTCTTAAATCTAATTTCTTTCTCGTTGTAACCATGTGTAGTAAATTTCTAAGCATTTTATTCCGTTTGTGTGTGTATTTTATAGATATTTTATAAATATTGATAATTTGTTTTTTAACTTCGTATTATTGTATTATGTATGTATTCTTTTCTATCTGCCACTGAGCATTTTTCACTAGCAGACTAATAATTTATTATTATTAATAACTATTTGAACGGAGCAAGTTAAATAAGAGCTTGTAATATACTTCAGGATAAATACCTATCTACCAATCCGAACATTAAAAAACTCAAAAGCACTTTTTTTACTATTTTCCCTTATGCCCCTAACACGAAAATAACATTTCACCCATACTAAAAAATATTGGCTTAAGAAAACTTCTAGTATTGGTCGTTAAGAAAACGTTAAAAAAACTTAGGTTTTGTGATGACTAGTTTAGTAACTAGCGTAGACCAAGAAAGATTGGTATTGGGATCTATATATTCTAATTATGGTTTCCTATAAGTTTCCGAGCTAAATGTTGAATTAAATAAAAAATAAAAGCTGTTCCACTTATGTCCACAGATAGATGGAATATAACTTATTTTGGAATGGGATATAACTTATCATTTAAATGCAGCTTAAATATGGCAGTTTTCATGCAAATATCTTACTTCGTAAAAAAGGGAACAAAAGAACCTTAAAGTGGACGTTTTTACTTTTGACCCCTGGAAAGAAAATTTCATCGTCCACGTCGAAGTGAAAATTACGACGGACCGTGACTCGAAGAAGAATAGAACTCCACCACATTGCGCGGTGGGCAAGCACGCAGCTGATAGCGCCACTGCGACGAACAAAAATGAGGTTGTCAAATACATAAATTGACAGGAAAATTTTGAGTTTTTTTCTTGGAATTGGCTGGCTGTTGCGTTCTCTTACTTTGAAAATCTATGACTCTACAATCTTACGAAGCTCCTCCTGAAAGTCAATTTTCCAACCTCCCCCTGAAAGTCGCGACCTCCCCTTGAAAGTTAGTTTTGCGTGTTTTCAGCAAGATAGGTTATTTGAGAAGCATATTGATACCCAAAAACTAAAGATAAAATCAAGAGAGAAAAACATTGTTAGCTCAAAAACAAATTTATAGTAAATCTCGCAAGAAGAAAATAAAACAGGGAGCGAGCGTAACGTCAAACAACGGCGCGGCGTCCGTTCGATGAGCTTGACCGAAGGAGGTTAATATAATTTTCAGATTTTGCCATGTCACTTTAAAAAAACAACAATTTTTCGTTTGATTATTTTCTTGGGAATCAATGGACTGAACACGAAATGAAGTTTCTATGCATGATGCACTTCAGAAAACGTCTTTCCTACAAATATATTTGAAATTACCCAACTCCTGAATTTTTCTTTTATCAAGCATAAAAAATAATTTTATTAATTTCAGAAATATGTACTAGGTCAGGTAACTCGATACATTGTGTGATTGTATTAAACATTTTTGACTTCGCAATATAATATAGAAAAA
Organism: Laupala kohalensis; assembly: GCA_002313205.1. Taxonomy (NCBI): domain Eukaryota; kingdom Metazoa; phylum Arthropoda; class Insecta; order Orthoptera; family Trigonidiidae; genus Laupala; species Laupala kohalensis. The sequence continues at coordinate 147,028 of NNCF01127566.1, read as the reverse complement.
ATACGATAAAACATGATAAATTAAAAAATATCAGATATTGTAAGATATACATTACGTATGTCAGCGGAAAACCTAGTTCCTACGGCGCGCCAGGAGTCCGGTCAGGTGGTTCGGTCTTGAATGCCTGGGCCGTTCCAACGGCTCGGCGTATAGCGTGTAAACGAATGCTCAGGCAGCACACGCAGCAGATCCAGGGGTCTTTCATGTCCGAGTTTTTACCGAGAAATCACGATGAACGGATCACCTCGAGTGGCAACAGGCCTTCCGTTCCTATGGCCCGAGTACAGACAGATTACTGGCTTCAGGTGATAGGGCCCACCTGAGGCGCGGTGCGACACAGGCTCTTGAAACAAGGCTTAAGAACCCTATTACTCTTTTTTTCTTTTTATTGTAGTCCTTTTGGCTACCTTGGTTAGAAAATAGTAATTTCAAGATTTCTCTTTATCTTTATATGTCTTTACCTTTAGGCAGCGATATTTAGCTGTACACGTTTCCGTTCCCGCCCCGAGAAGGCAGACCCAAATCTTCTGTATGCTTTATTATCCTCATGCCATATTATCTCTTTTATTTTATCTTCTGTTGATTTTATCCCGTATTTGACCCAATTTTTCGTTATGAATTCTAAATGTTATTCAAAGTCTTCTTTATTCTGCACTAAATTTTCGAAATTTTCTGTTGGGGAAAAGTCCTATTCTGGTGAGTTTTGATATGTACTGTGCTCTTTCTTCTGCATACGTTTCACAAATCCATATTATATGTTGTGGCGTTTCTTCTTCTTCTCCACATTCACATTTTCATATTTCAAATATTACTACGCGTTTTAAATATTCTTTAAAGTTACCATGGCCCGTCCAAAATTTTATGAGATACGGATTGATCTTATACCATTTTCTATTTTTGGTAACGTATCCAACATTTTTGATGTACCGAAACGTTTCTCTTCTCTTCTGTCTTCATTCCCAACGAGTCTGTCACCCATCTAATAGTTCCTGAAGTAATCTTTTCTTTCATTCCTTTTTTTCTGTTCCTATCACTAGGGCACCGATGTAACAGGGCAATAGGGCATAAGGTAATAGGGTCCTAAAAGTGACGTCGGAAAATGTTGCACAGTGAAAGATTCGCGATTTGTTGTCTCGAGAATAAACTTTTTAGGGGCATAAAATAATCTTTTTTTTTCTAAACAGTCAGCTAAAATATGGTTTTCGTTACTCTGTTTGGAGCATAAAAGGATGAATACACCTTACGTTTATGATATAGAAATCAAAGAAAACATTGGAGAGAAATATGTTAGAAACTTTTGTAGTAGTGTAAATAAGTATGACGAATTCTTTCTGTTTTCATATATGGTGCGTGGATAGAGATGAATTTCACAGGAATGATATTTACAGTAACTGTTGATTACTTTTACTGTCCACAAGTTCTCTGACTTCACCTCTTTTCACTACTTTGCACATTGATGTGTCTGCGGTCTGCTTCATATTTCAGCGATAATTGATTTTAAGGGGTCGAAAATTGATAAATGAATGTCAATTCCCGGTATGAACTTTGAAGTTCTTAAATAACGATTTTGTGTACTTGTTCATATGCTGAGCATAGAAGGGATCGGAGTATATCCGTGCAGCCTCATACCACACGAGGGAAATCTGCGGCGTGAAGGGCTCTTGACACCCTTCGTCCTAGAGTCCGCGTCGCTGCGCGTGCTTGTTGGGTCGATGAGATCCTTTACTACAGAAGGGATGGCTTGAAGGACATCAGCGTGCGCGCACCTTCTCACGTGTCAAGGTCAACACGGTCATATTCTATTGGTGCTTTGTAGTGATATTTTCAAGTAAAACATTGTACATTGCATTAATTTGAATCGAATTGCACACTCATAGTGTTCATAGAAGTAAGGGAACAAAGCGAATTAATCAGGGAGCAGATTTATGACTTGAATACGCACGACGTTCATGTTTAATGAGAAAATAAACCAACATCAATGTCTTGTGGGTTGGAAACATTGTACAACCTAGCACCAAACTTTCATGTCTATGTTGTTGTTACTAGTTGATAGAATCAAATTTCATAGCCAATCAACTAGCTTGATGAATAACATTTATCGTGTGTTGTCGCCTCAAATAGGGGGAGCGACAACATTTCAACTTTTGACTTTTCACGGTCACACAAATATATAACGGTAATTCCTAGAGTGAGTTCATTAACACGAATATAAAGTCAATATGGATATTGCTGGTAATTTAAACCCACAAAGCAGATTACTTATTCTTTTTTTATTACTTTTCTTGCCAGACTTTTTGGGTCTTCGGCAGCAGGTTTGGAATACAGTATAGGTTATACAGATGTACCATATATGTGTTACAATACAATATTAAAAACTAAATGCTAGGTACATTATCAATATACATTTATGAAGCAAATATATATTTTTACTTTATGGGGGATCGAAAAAATGCCTGGGGAGCTTTTTTTGATGCGTTTCCTATGCGGAAAATGTTTTCCTTGTTCAACATCTTGAGCGGAAGGAATAGAAGCGATGTTTTTGTAAAATTTTGTAGCTATTTGTTGGAAGTAAGTTTGAATGGGTTGAATATCAGGTTCTCTGTGCAATTGTGAGTTCGAGGTAAACCAAGGTGCTTTGACTATTTTGTTATGAAATATTTGAATTTTGTTGATATTAGATTTAGCAGCTGCACCCCATATTAAGCTTGCGTTAGAAAGGATAGGTCGGATCATAGAACGGTAGAGATGGATACCTGAATGGATAAGTAGGGAAGATGAGTACTTCAATAAGGGATATAGCTGGTGAACTCGTTTAGTGGCTACTGCGAGTCGATGCTGAATATTCTGTTTCCAATTTAGTCTCGTATATAAGAGAACTCCTAGGTATTTACTGAAGGTATTATGTGAAAGCCACGGAATGGGATTTGAATGAAATGAGAGTGGAGATGGTGAGGTTGGTTTGATGAATATTTTTTCTACACTCTTCGATGGATTTAGTTTGATATGCCATTTACGGGCCCAGGAAGATATTTGAGATGTTGTTGGATATTTGCAGCGGCACTATCAATGTCGCTGTCGGCACTGTATATTACTGTATCGTCTGCGAAGAGAGCTATAGATGTTTCATTTGTGGTGGGTATTTCGGAGAGAAATATGTTAAAAAAGTGGGTGATAATGCCCCTCCTCGTGGGACTCCAGCTAAGATTCGGTGTGATTTAGAAGATGAATTTGGCAGTAGCACTTGAAAAGAGCGGTTAGGTAGGAAGCTGATGATTATATTTAATAGATATTGGGGAAGATCAAGATTTTGCAGCTCGTATATAAGTCCAGGATGCCATACTGCATCAAATACATTTTCTGTGTCTAGGAAAATAGCAGCTACATGTTGAGAACTATGAAAGGCTTGAATTATATCTCAGTTAGAAGCAATATTTGATGGTTTGTAGATAGGTTTCTAAATCCGAATTGGTGACGTGGGATTGTCCCGACAGAGAATAAATAAGAATTCAGTCGGCCGAGTAAACATTTTTCAAATGTTTTTCTGGTAGATGAAAGCAAACTGATCGGGCAGTAACTAGAGGGAACATTTGGGCATTTTCCAGACTTCAGAATTGGTAGAACATTAGCACATTTCCATAAGGATGGAAAGTAGCCGAGACGGAGGGATGCATTAAATATTGCTGCTATGCGTGTTATTAGCTTGAACGAGAGTTGCTTTAATATGTATGTAGAGATGAGGTCGGGTCGGTTGGATAGTTTCGGAGCTGAACTTTTAAAATGTTCTGCTACCTCAATTAGGGATATGAATTTGATGGGATGAGGAACAGTGATTGGGTTTCCAGTTGTTTCTTTTACAATTGATTGTTCACTGTTTAGATCAAAAGTCGGGCGTGGTGTAAACGTTTTCACTAGGTATTTACTGAAGACTTGGCTTTTATCAGCTGGCGAATGTGCACATCCGTTATTAGTTTCTAGTAGGGGGATAATCGATTGTTTTCTTAGAAGTCGTCTGGTTATGGTCCATAAGCATGAATTCCTATGGTTCGCTGTTGATGTCTGATGATGCAGATAATTTGCGTTTTCTATAGAGAGAAGTTTGTATTTTTACTAATAAATTTAAATACCTTTTTATGAAAGGGGAACGTCGTTTTAACCAGTAATTTCGTATTTGGCGATTATGTATAATGTTTTTGTGGAGAGTTGCAGGTATAGGAAGTGTATTATCATGATGAATAGGTGAGGGTGCTAATAGGTCTATGGCATCCAGGATTGAATGATTTAATGTTAGAATTGATTGACCTATTTGAGCGCTTGTACGCAACGGTGCAATGGGTGGTGCAAAACTTGACTCTAAAGTTTGAAAATGATACCAGTTGACTTTATGTAGATTGAATGGATAAGATGGTTTAGTTTCAGATGGGGAGAGTGAAATATTGAATGTCAAAGGTCGATGGTCAGATGGTAATGCTGAGCATACATTGATATATACAAAATTACTTAAGTGTTTTGATAAACCTAAGTCAATAATATCAGGGCTTAAATCTGCATCATAGCGGTAATGCGTACGGGAGTCCTGCGAATGTACAGTAAGGTTAAAAGATATTACGTCGTTTAGTGCGAGATTACCTCGGTAGTTGATGAGTCGACTACCCCATACTGTATGTTTTGTATTATAATCCCCCAATAGTGGGATCTGTGCTGTTGGGCTCAGATAATGTATTAAATCACTCTTCTTATAAGATTTACAAGGTCTTCTGTATATTGAGGCAATGCATAATTCTTTATGATCTTTTGTATTGATGACGATGCGGACATTTTCGTAACATATATTTGTTATGGACGGCAATTAGTAATGTTTTATATTATTTTTGACAAATATTGCAACTCCACCTCTTTTTCCAAAATTGCTAGAATGTGGTCGATCGAATCTGTAAATATTATAGCCATGAATGAAGAATCAGGGTTGTTGAGGAGAGGTGGGTATCTTGAATGCAAGAGACGCTGATATGGTTAATTTGTAGAAAATGTGCTAGTAATGGGATCTTTTCCTTTACGCCATCGGCATTCCATGAGAGTATTTTGCATGTGGTATATGAATTTGTTGATTGTGAGGTAACCATGTTTAATGGAATGAATGTAGAATTGATTGGGTGATGATGGGGATGAGGTGATTTAATAATGAGCTGATTAACGTTTGTATGTGTTGAGTAATTATCTGTGCAAGTGAGTGATATTGAAATGAATTTTGGGAGCTAGATTGTGAGCTTGCTTTTACTATGTCGGAGTAGAGAGTTTGAGAGGATGAAGGTTGTGGTTGTGAGTTGGATGTTCGAGGGCGTATGTTTCGAGGTGGAGAAGGGTTTGGGAGAGGATTATGGTTAGTGTCAAAATTGCTAGAATGACTGTTATTTTGGCTCGGTCTGTTTGGTATACCTTTCTTATGTATAATATTTTTGTAATACGGACAGTCGCGACTGGATGACGCATGAGCTTCCTTTCAATTGGCACACCCAAGATTTTGCGTAGTACACTCCGATGTAGTGTGGTTTTCAGAGTCGCAGCGACCGCAACGATTTGGTAGCCCGCAGTTTTTTTTGTATGCCTGTAATTTTGACATCTACGGCATCTAACAGGTCCGGGTCTTTCATCAACCTCGACAACAGCATTGAATAAGTACTGTAGTTCATAAATTTTTTGCGCAGGTTGTGATTTGGTGAGCGTTATATCGCAAAGAGGCCAATGGTTTTTGTTCACATCTGTTATTCAAATGACTGTAATGACTGGTAAGTTCATTTTTGACAATTCATCTTGAATTTCGTCTGTGGAGTAAGATGTTGGTTTTCTAATGATAACAGAAATAGTGCATTTTGTGGGGTCGTTGTAAGTTTTATAGAGAATGTTTTTCTCGCGAAAACTATTTCGGAGAGAGGAGAAATCATTCATAGTTTTCACTTGCACTTTTGTTTGGAAATCTTCGTGTTGCAAAATTTCTTTTAAGTTTTTTACAAGTTCTGCATGGTTTATATTTTCGTGAATGAAGATTGGGGGAATATTAACTCTGGTAGGTTTAATATTTTGAATGTTAACAGCTTGAGGCATATCATCTTCAATGGGTAGGTATTCAATTGGGTTTCTAATTGGTAAGTTATATACCTCGGATTATGATGTTGTTTTAGAGTGCGTTGACATTTAACTGGGTGGCGTATATTGGAGGAAGGGTCAATATTACTAACTCTGCATCTACTTTCAGTGAGATTACTGACGTTTGTCGGAGCACTAACGCTAATTTCGCATTGAGATGGTGAAAAACCTGATAGAATTTGATACTGTTGCTGTGTAGATTTTAGAAGAGCCGGGGGCGAAGTGTGGTACTCCAAGGGTCATTGAAATAGCATCCGGAAGTGACACGTTGGTCTCCAAGGTCGCCGAACTTGAACTCGGGATGGTCGTGAGGTCAGTCCCGTTTTCCTGCTTGACGCTACTTTTTGTCTGTAGAAAATCTTTTCTCAAAACTATATTTATGCGATATAGTAGTCGGCTTACAACACGCAAATTACATTAACGGGTTTTGCCGCACTGATAAAATCGATCGTACTGATAAGAGACACCGAGGATAGATAAGCGCGCGCACTGTTCGTGAAGCGAACACCGGAGCGATGTGCACTCCCCGATAGCTAGCGAGAGAATCTGATTACTTATTCTTCGAGAGAAAATTGAAGTCTACACTTGGATAAGACCCGTGCCTGGGGAATTCCTATGGAGCGATGACTTCACTAACCCACGTGAGCTATCTACCATGTTGGGTAGCTACTAGCGACACTTCCAGATAGAGTGTTGGCGATTAAAACGTTGTAAATAGTATAATTTATCTATGGGTGAACAAATAAGTTTTGGAGTCAAACCATGGGTTTTAGGAGAATCGTAAGAATAAAATAAAATACTTTTTTACTCAAAAGACTAAATTAATTTCAGTTTGATTGAAAGGGATTTGGTGACAAGGGTAAGGGATTTTGTTTTTGTCGAATATAAAGTCAGTAAAAGGTATGTGTTTAACGATTGTAAGTGAGTCACATTTTGTAAGTGAGATAATAGGAAAGAATATTGTTTTGACGGAAACTTTTGAATTAATTAAATTGTACTCGCTTTGCTCGCTGGGGGGTGGTTACCTCCCCCTTCCCCGTTTAGGCCTTCGGCCAACCAAATTATTTGTTAACATCATATTACGTAACTTACAACCATCTAGCAGGTACGATATTTTCCCATCCGAAGGTCATTGCTTTCATGATATTGATAGCGAAAGAAAGCGAGTCAGTCATATGAACATATTTGTGCTACTATATTGATTGGGTGAACTATAGATCTTCACATTTAATTTGTTTTCTTCACATGAAAACCATATTTTTGGTTTAGTATGTGACATAATGTTTGGTGGATATATAGTGAAATGTGCATAAAACGAAAGTAGCTATCAAAATCTGAAAATAGTTTATTCCTCAATAGTCAACGAGAGGTTTCGAATGCATATATAGCAGAATTTGCAACACTTTCGTGACCTAATTTTTTAAAATGAGAAGATAATATTTTGAAATGTTGAAAAATTACCATATTAAATGAAATGTTGTGTTAACTGATGTTTAAATGAAGAAATGAAATATTAAAAACTTACCAACGAATGTCGAAAGAAATGTGTAGTCCTGGTGAATCTACGTGTCGCGGGGATTTTTTGTCTGTGAGAGGTTCAGTATCGCGACTTCGAACTTTTGAGAACGTGCAATTACGATCGACAGAACTAAATTCTTCAAAGTTAAATTGTAGATGTTGTGATCAATTGTCTTAAAACGTTTTGGGTCTTTCTTAATCAATGTAATCTCAACGTACTATAAATTTTGTAATTTACGAGAGGTATTTTTATGTGACTAATATTAGATTCTAATCAATGCTCTTGTATAATTAATTTTGAGCTTTCTTTCATCAACCAGTTCAGTTGATTGTTTAGTTTCAGTGAATAAATGTTTTGTTAATCAGATTTCTTTTTGCGGAGAAATATTTCACTGAGGAGTGATTTGAGTTATTAGCACCAATGACTTAGAAATTTATTTAAATTTTGTTTTTCATGGTAATCAAGTTTTGGCGTGTCTGAAGTGTTTAGTTAAAGGGACAGGACGGGCGGAAACTATCATATATTCTGAATTACTATCATAACCGTGCCGCTTCAGTCGCACAACTATCAGGACCTGGATAGTTTAATAGACGTTTTTGTGATTTAAAATCCATAGTCATTTTGCCTTATTTACAGTATATTTTATATAACAACATTAATTGAGGACGTAAACCTAATTTAACTTTTCCTTTACTGATCAGTGAAGTATTGGAGTACTTAATAATTGGCTCAAGATTTTAATACTTTTGTTCACAAAAAAAATTATATCCGTAAAATTATCTCATTTAGGAGGTAGTTGCGATAGCATCTCAATCTATAGACCATTATCGAGTCAGGGTCCATTACACTATCTTCGAGAACTCAGATTCCACATTAATATAAAAGAAAATACATTATTTTTAAGGGAATAAGTGGAACATTTATGAATTAAAGAGCAAACTGTTATATCTGAGCAATTATGATATATGAATCTAGTTTTGAGTTCTTATTGAACTAACCATAAGAAGTATGGACAAATTAGTGATGAGTCGATGAAATGGATAACTTTTATGTAGGCATCCTACAGCATTTTCAACAAAGTCTTTTCTACATGTCGTGTAAAAATACAGAGACTTCCTTTCTCATCCCATCGCATTAATTATCTTGTGGTTGACTTTCGCACTGCTTTTAATATTTCAAATCTGGCCAAATTATTGACGCCAACGATATTGTGATAAGTTACGAACGCAAAGTGATCACGGTTTCAGCTTCCAACTCGGAGAGAGGTGGAGATTTTGTGTGTGTCGTTTCATTTCTCATGATAATCCAGTTATCTGCCCGAAGCCCGTTTCCCCGAGGATGCAAACCCTACTTCTCTATGCCGTGACTATGAACTGGAACCTTGCCAGACAGTGGTATCATCATCAATCATTCCGCACTTACTTGTTATAAATGGTCAGACACAGCAAAGGAGACTCAGACTTCTCAAGAATTTGCATAGTTTATCAATAGTTGAATTAACCGTTGGCGTTTCACGTAGGTAAGAATTACTTAAACCATTTAAGACCATGCCTTCACCAATCAGCATAGCGACCCCACTGCACTCATAGGGTGCTATGGTTGTTTACCTCGTTTGGGACATAAAGCACTCTTAGACTATGAAAAAACCTATTTCAGAGATTATAATTAGCGAAATTTGATGACATTATGAAGTATTACATAAATTTATTCTCTGATTGCTGGTTCATAACTTTTGTTTTCTCAGACGGCAGATAGCAGTACTGGATGATTGTTTAATATCGACAATTATATATTAATTAGTACTTTATAACAAATTATAAAAATACTGTACTGTCCACAGAAGCCCTAATTCTTAATTCGTATTTTCTAACATATTATGAACGATATAGTACTGTCTCCAGAAACCCTAAATATTAAAAATACTAAATATTAATTCGTGAAAGCAGATTTACAAATACCACAATGGAAAGTTACTTTTTAAGTGGTGTAGATATAGTATGAATAGAACCTAGTAACAGAAATCTAATTTATTAACATGGTTTCATACTTGTTACAAAGTTAGTACTTATTAGCATTTTTAATAAGTGTAATTATGAAAATCTAATATATTCCTTAAAAACTTCACTTTACTGAGTACTGATAAACACCCGCTTCGTATCATTACAAAAATATCGTCCGAGGCGAGCAGGATCAGCTAGTTTAATAATATACTTGTTTGAAAACTTTTTCAACAAAGAGTATTGAAAAAACTCATTACGGAGTTCGGATGGAAAATACATTGCTCCCAAGTCCATGATCGAATCACGGACTTGGGCAACGGACATTATATTTCAGTGAAGCAGAAAATATATGTTTTTAGATTGCTGTAAATTAGATTAGAGTGCTGTAAATCAGTGAATATTGTCTTCAATAGATTTGGAGTGACACGAAATGACCATTTTAGTTAATTTAAAGTTAAAAGCGAAATCTAAACGCCGTAAGTCCACCATGTACTTTTAGATTTGACTGCAACTTTTAAAAATTAATTCTTAAAAGATATTGTTTTATTAAACAAACGAGTTTTATATTTCGAAGGTTTATTTTAACATAAAAAGTTTACTGTAATATTATAATAGACTACTCTAGTTACAACAATGTCCATTATAATATTACAATTAACACCATAGTCGGTTAGCAATTTCATGGTACAATGCAATTCTTCGTCAGTTTCAGTTGGGGGAATAGCCAGAAATCAGTCGAAGTCAAATCAGGGGAAAAGGAATTTAAACAACATGATGCATTTTTTAACGATCACACTCCCGCGCGACTCGCGCATTGTTATGCAGTAGAGCCCACGTCCCTAAGGTTCGGTATTCAGATCGAACTTGTTGAATAAACGTCTATAAACGTTTCAGAACATCCCACTAGTAAGAGGCATTCACTGATTCACCTTCTCGCATCAGTTCCTTATGGATTTTTCTCTTCGAACCGAAGTAAACTGCGTCATTCCCTACCGTCACAAAATCTAACATACCATTTAAAAATATTATTACAACTTCGTAATTCACAACCATAAACAGTTGTATCAATTGCTATGTTTTTGTGGCATTTTCACCCAATTTAAAATAAATCTTAATGTTTCGCGTTGCTCCATTCTTCCTCCTTCAAACGACGTCTGACGTGTAATGGCGGAAGTTACGTAATGATGAATCTGCAACGTGGCTGCATTCAATTTAGGAATTTCTCCATAGTTGACGTTTATAGTTCCGAAAAGATTAAATCAATCACCATTTCCATTGTGTTTGCGACTTCCCGAAATTAAGATGCAAATATTCCTATAGTCATGTTGTGTAGGTCCCAGGCCAACTAAAAAAACAAACAAAAAATTGTTCGTTCATTCGGTAGCACTTGAGAGTTCTTGTTGTGAGCTATTTTACTATAGTGAAAGAAGAACACACACTACCACATGGTTTTAAAAATCTGTTTATGTTGCTCTAATGACAAACAACGATTTTTTTAGTATACTCGGAAACTTAAAGCTGTAATATAAACTTTGCACTGTAATATAAACTTTGTATCCACGGTAGGGTTCACGACTGGTTAATTCGGGTAAATCACGACCAATGCGGTTACGAGGAAGCTCGCGGCTACGTATGTAATAAAAATAATAATAATAATAATGAGAAATAATAGTAAGAAAAAATTGATAAGTAATCATATCATGAGAAATAATAATAATTAGAAATACATGCAGAATCAACATTTATTTATGGATGTCTTAAGGATCTACTACCTATCACCTAATCACTTTGAACAATTAATGAGCACAACGGAATAGTTCTCAACTGTTTGGGATTTGGATCGAAAAATGTAAAAATTACACATGGGAAAAGTGAATAATCAAAAAGAGTACCCATTCCATAAAACCCGTACAGGACATGAATGAAGAAGAGCTCTACAACAGTTTAGGCATGCTTAGATACTGTTCAACAACTACGAAAAATAAATTACAATGTTAATTTAAAGCAGACTCCATTTTCTTCGAAATTCCACTTAAATGGCAGAAATATAATTAAAGCAATTAACTTTTATGCTATTCCAATCATTATATACAGTTTTGGCATCATCCACTTGTCTCCTACTGATTTGCACTAGTCTCACTAATTTGCAACATCTCATTAGGACTACTATGGCAAAGTACAAGATACACCACTCAAAGTCTTGTGTTCAGCGAATGGCTTTACTCACACGCACGATGGGTAGTGACCTAATTAACATTCCCGACATTTGCGATGGGCAATTACGATCCCTACATTTCCTTGACATCAGTCCCGGATCATATAGCTATCATTGAAGCTGATCACAAGTATACACCCCTGAAACTTTCAGAGAGCATAAGTAATATTGCAACCATAATGAAGGACAGAGAGAGCATCAGAATGGACTCATAAACCTCTTCATAGGGAAAATGCTTCACGCTATTATCCAAGTGTTGACCTCCATGCATCAAGTCGATGGCTTTCTGGAGACTTCTACAGTGAAACTGTAAGATTCATATGTGCAATTCAGGGCGAGGCTATTGTTATCCAGAACTACAGGAAGTATATTTCTCAGAATTCAACTCTATCGATAGTCTTATGACGCAAGTGCAACGACGCGATAGAGAGCATTGAAGTCTGACTGCACCACTGATTCAGAATATTTACATCGCCACAATCAAGTCCGGAACATAGTACACCGAGAAATAGTCCATAATTTACAACTAGTTTCAGAACGCAGATCAAGAGCGGAGGGACAATACAACATATTGTGCCACGTAATGACGAATTTGCAGACAAGGTAACAAGACATAATGTACTTATAAGTAAGTATGAATGTATTATATCTTGTGAAACAAAATAATTGAAACTGAAATTTCAGAACGAATACCATACAACAAATATCGCCCAGAACCAGTGCTGGAGAATGGTAATGTCAGATTGTACTATGACCACACCATTATAACATGCAACATTGTAGAACACAATACACCAGAAATAACTATCACATACAAAACTAAAAACATGGCCGTCATTTGTCGATATTGCAGTTCCATTTGCTCCAAATAAACAGGAATCCTACGCTGAGAAACAAATAAAGTATGCCGACCAAGCATATAGCATTAAAATCAGTGGAAGATAAAAAAAGTGCATATTTTAGTAATTCCCAGCATTGGGCATAAACATTCAAATACAATAAAATAAGACGAAAGACAAAAAAATATGAGAAACAACCATACATAATACATTAATACGATTACGACAAAATATAAAAAACCTACAAGTGAAAAGGAAGAGGAAATATTTATCTCATTGCAAAACGATGGTTAAATTAAAGAAAGAATTTTGTCACATGTATCTCTGAACATCTTTGCACGACAAGAACGCTCTCACGTAACGAATTCCATTCTCTGCCTGCTGTATCTTGAAAAAGAGTGAAGTTTGTGTTTGCGTATAGTAAGGACTAATGACACTGCGTGATGCAAGGATGAGATGAGATATTAGTGAAGAAAGAGAAGAGTACAAATATTCGACTGTTGACAGAATAAGATACAAGAGACAGCGTAAGCTGCGCCGCCAAGCGCCTAAACCACGCTCGCTTTCACGAGATTTACTACAAAAAAAAGTGTCAAAATACCTACTACTTATAATTTTTTGAAAGAAAAGCAATTAAGAAATTGCTTTGAAAATAAAACAAGAATGAAACGATATTTTAAGGAAAAGGATGAGAAATGTGTCATTGGTAGAGTAAGAATAAAAAATTCGTTTAAATCTGTGATTAAAAAACTTGGTGTTCTGATATGACGTGGAAAACCCCATATATAAAATATTGAGTATTAAAAAGTATTTGGTGGTGCGAATAAACATTCTGAACGTGGTATATTTCACAATTTCCACAATATACTTGTATATATTTGAACGAAAAATTTCCGAAAAATAAACATGTCTGAAGAGAGTAACATCTAAAAATATGGTAATAAAAAATTATGAAAATTAACATTAGGATGCAACAAAACTTCCATATTTAAAGCGACGAGATATCATCCTGGAAGTGAAATATGTGAATCTGTCGAAGAAATTGAGTAATATATGAATGAAGGGAAATTTTGTTAAAAATAGCTATATTACCTAGACAATTGGTGAAATTACCAGACATGTTGATAAAAATGAATAATTTAATTTTTAACCATAGACCTAAGGGTCACAAAGTCAACGCGCTAACAGCAGTATTTATTTCACTCTGAATTTCTCGGCGTTCATGTGTGTTTTTCGATCACAGCTCTATTTTCGATCGTCGGCCAAAAGCGGTACATTTGCGAGGAGATGTATCATAACTGTAAGGAAAAATGTTTTTAACATGTAAATAAATCTATGGAGAGCTAATTTGTGTATGTTTACTCTTAAGATTTATCCCACCTATAAGACCAAGTTTAGCAATACATTTTTCCTTAATATTTAAAATAGACTACTTCACGCGCAGGAAAAAAACTAAATATTTTATCTTTAACAGAAGAGAAAGCGTTTGAGCTTCGAATATTATTATTTCAGGAAGTTCTTCTATTTTATCGTTTCACAAAGACGGGTATGGAGCACATAAAAAGCTATGCTATTAAAGGAGGTATATACAGTTGCCGCCGTCAATTTCTTACGTCTACGTGGTCTAAGGTTAATGTAGAATTCTGCAATGTTCAGAAGCTGTACGTGCGCCGCCGAATTTGAAGTCTTCTCAAGAGATGAAAAGCACTAGCTCTGGTACTCCCTTTTATACCTCGCTTATGAAACAAAACCCACATAAAGCGGCACTGTTATTAGGTCATATCCTGAGATGGTCTACAACTTTACATTCAATATTTTATATTTTAAGAGTGGGGTGAAAAATATCTACAAGAATTTTTCTCATTGCAATGATATGAGTGCATGGGAAGCACAAAGGAATAAAAATAAGGGTCACACGAATATGGACAATAAATCAAATGGTTCCTTCTCTGCTAGTCTCTTTTATTTACACTGCTAATTGTAATAAATTTGTAATTCAAGAAAATGGAGTTAGGTTTTAGAGAGAATTAAAAGAAAAGTATGTGTAATACAAACGTTATATCAATATTTATATTAAATCCTTATTATATTGTTTAAGGAAACCTTTTAAACATTCAAAAACATTATATTTGCTACTTCCATAAGAAATATAAAAGAAAAAGAATGCTCTAGCCGACAGTAACATTGAATAAATAGCAGGATCATTAAAACAAATCATAAATCAGAAAAAACGTGTGTGATAAGCCACGTATCAACATAGTAAGAAATGACTGATGCTCCATTATCGAGAGTGAAGTTAACGCATTGCATACAGCAAACGAAATTGAGTGGAAATCCTACAGGATGAAAAAGTAACAAACGATAATACCCTTTCTTGAGATATCACACTTTTTCTATGACATACTCTTCCCAGAGATTTTGGGGCTTATAAGGCTGATCGTGGATTTAAGCAGTATCGGAAATGTCATAAAAAATCTCAGCAACCTTTGATCTCCACACTTAAATCGGTAACTTTCGATTATTTTTACACGTTTACCATTCCCATCCCGTAACAAGGAGGTACTAGGAGTGTCTTATTTCCCATGGGGGCTGAATATAGCCTTAAACGATTACATGATGTTACTATCAATTCAGTAATACTGAAAACCGTGAACTCGTCACTGATATCTATCATTTTCGATAATATGTATATAGCAATCCCTACCCTTCGGGTGCAAAGGGTATATACTGCTTATTTTGAACTTTGGGGTCTTCGAAAATGTCATTAATAATCTCATCGGCCCTGAAAACTAAGATCTCAACGAATGTTTTTACATTTCATCCCTTAACCAAACTGAGTATATTCCCTCATTGGGGGTAATCGTGGACTTAAGCGGTATTGAGTGTGACTCTTCTCTTTTGCGACCGCAAAACGGATGTATTCATTACCAATATCGGACGTTTCTGAGAATTTGAACCTGCCACACGTTCCCACCCCTACCACAAGGATGCCAGGGATATCTTCGATTTGGACTAACTGTAAAGAATTGGGGGCGGTCTTATCCATCTCAACGGCAGCGATAACTTTCTTTTCAAATATGTTATAGGAATTTTCCATTTTTACACGTCACCCTCTTCCCACCCCCTCCCAAGGGGTGCCAAGAATATCTTACTCTCACAATGCTTCTTGTAAAATAGTCTTAGGACAGAGGCTCTTCTCCTCTCCTCAGATGATGGTCGACACGGACAGAGGATCTTCTCCACTCATCAGATGCAGGTCATTACGGACCTATGCTATTGGTCACTCGTCAGAGGCTCGTCGGCCCGAACATGAGCTTTTCTTCACTCGTCTGAGACTGGTCGGCACTAACACGCTCTGCGGCATGGTCATGTGATTTTTGTTGTTTCTTTTTTTTTTTACTCTCTTCCTCAAATATTTTTGTATTATTTTCTTGTGGTGTGAACGTGTATTAAATGTTGAATAAAATGTTGAAGTGTGTTTTTCCCCNGGGGGGGGGTGTTGTGTTAAGTATATATATTACACAAGAGGATTTTATAGTAAATTGAATCGAGCTCTTTCAAGGCAGCAATTGGCACACGCACGGAGAAATGCCCTCGGGCCACAGGTGCCATACCTTAAAACTCTTGTAAAATCTATTCGTCCAAATTTTACGATTTAATGGCGTTTTTTATCTTTGTTAAATGCATAAAACAAAGAAACCATTAAATTTGATGAATATTGATTTTTCTTACTTAAATTTTACACTTTAATTGACGTATTCCAACACGTCTATTTTTCACAACATTTTTTCGATAATTTAGGTTAACTTTAGTATGTAGACATATACTGTCGCGGACGTTTTTGTGGAACTCTTCGAGGCGAACAATATTATCAATTTTAGTAATCCATCGCTAACCGTTTGGGCAGCGTGAATATGATTCATTTTTCTCCCCGATTTCATCGATATTTATCTTCAACATTATTTTCTATCATTCTTTTCACACATTTAAAAATGAAAGCTGACCTGTGTTCATCCTGGACATCTAAACTACCTCCTTGCTATATTTCATCACGATAGGTTCTGTGGTTTAGTCGTGATTAAGAAACAGACAAACACACTTTCGTGTTACGCATTTATATATTAGTATGGATTGAATTTGCATGATAACATTCAAATCAATCATGTTTATGTTTTGTTGATTATAGAAGATTATATTAGTGTTTGATTATAATGATTTTAAGTGTTTGATTATAGAAGTTTATAGTCTTCAGGTATGGGATTAATCCAGCTCCTCGTCTCCGACATCAACGTGGTCATAGGACTTTACAATGGTTCTCATCTCTTATGTACCAGTGGGTACATAAGAGTAAAATATATTTTGAGAGGTCCCTTTTCCAGATTTCATGACAAATGTTAGAACAAAATGGTGCTAGGGTGGTCGGTGAAATCATCAGATTCATGTTCTATCCGAATGTGTGGTCTTCTTAACCCTTTAAATGGTGGGTTTCAAGATGATGATCTTCAAAAGTCGTGTTACTTCGAATTTCTCGTGTTCCAATTTTTCATGCAACGTAGAAATGAAGCATTTTATTTGTAAATATATAAATTTTCATTTCTATGTTCTATATTTTTGATGAGATTTGTATGTTCTATAATTTTTGGTTCTGTAATGAGATAATTTTGTTTTTTAATAGCTAAATGTTAGATTGTTTTGGCATTCAAGATTTAATTTTTAGTAGAAATGTTGTATGTGTATATATTTAGGAATTTTTGTAGCATTCTTTTATTTATAGGGATATAATTATAACTATGAATACATAAAGTACACGTAAGTTATCTTGTCATTTGCATTCTCATATTTAATGCGACTGTATTAAGCGTTTTAGGTAATAAATGGTTTGATGTTTGATAAAATTAATGTTACAATAATTTGTATTGTTACATTTATACGTCGTTTTCTGAAATATTAACACAAATTTTATTCACTATCTAACTAACCAAAATTCAAATAAAATTCATGCAGGAGAAGCGGCCTGGTGAAACCACAGTGCGGTGGAAATTTTGGATTTATACTTATTAATTTACATCAAATTAATCAAATTCGAGAAGTTGGAGCTACTAGGCATAGAATAAAATTCTCTACATTGTTTTCTATAAAAATTTTAATTTGAAAATTACTTTTCATAGTTAAGGACACTTGAATAATCACAAAGTGTGAATTTTATCCCGTGTTTAAAGAAAATCGTTTTCGGCTGTTAATTACTATAATACCAAACCGAATGTCTAGTTTAAACTATCCAAGCGTCACATCATTTAATTATATTAATTTTTGTACTTTTTATACAATCTAACTTTAAGCAGTTCAGTTTTCGATAGCATGCGCCGGTGAGGATTTGTAATCGGAAATCCTAAAAAGGAGTCAAAATTTACTATCTTTTACGCTAAAATGTTATGCTTACCTTGTGTGATCGCGAGACTTCAGATTATTTATTTTTACCTATTACAGTTATTAAAACGATATAAGATTTTACCTGAATTAAGTTCTGATAAAATTCTAATTTTACTGGCCCATGAAAATATCATTCCCTTCGACTCATTTTAAATCGTTTTTCTCATTGTATAAAACGACTTATGAAATACTTGACAGCAACCCGCTCAACAAAAATGCATTACGGTTAGCATTCAGAAGGGGTTTGGAATCGAAACGTTTCTTTCGTGGAATAAGATAATTTTGGAATATAAATCTTTAAACGAGATCAAATACGAGATATAATTAATTAAATTGACGATTATAATGATTTATGAATTATAATAATCCCACAATTTTATCGATAGTTTATTTAGTTCTTACTCTATATAACTTCAAGAGAGGTTTAAATCACACGCCGAATTGTCTTTGTCATATAGTATACTAACCATAAAATTTAACTTAAGTATGAAATCTAAGTGTAAAAATAAAGCAACAGAGAAAACGATTGATTAAAAATGTAATAATTCATGTATCATTCCACATCTATAACAAAAAAATTGTGCTCCCATATTTTTCCGCATATTCCGAACTTTCAAGATCAAGTAGGCTTAATTCGGTACACATGTTTTTCAG
Source organism: Laupala kohalensis (assembly GCA_002313205.1). Lineage (NCBI taxonomy): Eukaryota > Metazoa > Arthropoda > Insecta > Orthoptera > Trigonidiidae > Laupala > Laupala kohalensis. Next base: position 128,230 of record NNCF01127566.1, on the reverse strand, counting down.
GAAGGGTTAAAGCACACTAGAGAGCATTTTTTTACTTTCAGTTTTTTATTAACTTAAAGCGTTTTCCAAATAAAGCTTTATAATTTGACACATGCTTTCTACGGGGTGGAAGTAAGTTCGTCACCAAGAAATTACGAAATTCGTGTTAGATATTTTTTATACGTTCAGTGTATTTTCATTTCCACCCTCATTCCATAAATTCATAAAAGGGAATTTAGAAACAATAGTTTTACATAAATCTACACATTCACGCTAGCGAAGCAGCCGTTTTTAAACTAGTGCACTATAAAAGAGGTGAATAAACTGCAAGGCTAAAAACAACAAGAAACGTCGCACCTTCTTAATCTCAAAATAACTTCTATATTTTGAGGTGTATCATTTTGACATATTACGTCAAGATATTATTTATTTTACTGGCGTGTTTGCTCAAAATTGGGGTAGCATACATGACGATTTTGACAGAGGCCTTGGAAATTATATGCGGTGTAATGCCATTATAACTCCATATTACGAAAATAAAATATCGCCGACTTATGACAATGCATGATCAGAACCTGTAATGAGACTCATATGTAATGCAATAGGGAGGTAGTACTACGAGAAGAAAAGGGATCACGGAGTAAGTTAGTTCGCAGTCTAATGGATGCATGGCAGGTGCGATGGACAGTAAACAATAAGGGAAGATTAACACAAAAATACATTGCACATAACAACAAGAAATGGTTTAAATTAAACCCATATGTAAAAGAATATATCACTGGACGTGGGAATTTCAATGTATATCTGCGGGAAGGAGGGTTGAAGGAGCAGCGGACTTGTGTGTGTGGAGTAGACGAAGACACATGGAATCATCCTTTGTGTGACTGCATACTTTACGGGGAAGAGCGAGCTCACTATTTGATTTTCATGAGGAAGATGGGTTATTTTGATGCGGCAGGAAAGATCAAGACAAAAGTACATGGATACATGGAATTTTGGGATTTTGTAACCAAGTCGGAATGTTAAGGGATGTAATTAAACAAGATCTAGGGGTTATTTGGAAGAAGGAAGAGGAGAAGACATGAGAAAGCGACGCTTCAGTTAAGTGTTATTTTGAAAGAGTACAGGATGTTATTTTGAATTAGATTTGTTATTATAAACCTTGTAATGACAAATATAAGACGGTCACGGTACCACAGACCAAAATAAATGATAAAAGAATGAAATCCTTTATGTTTACTATGGAATCCCCAATTGGTAGGTCTCAATGACATCTCTGCGTGTTAGGTGACCTTAAGTATGTTGAGGGATGAAACAGCGTCAATAGATCACACGTTGAAATGCTAGTGAGAGATGATCTCGTGTGTATAGACTCAATTAAGTCGAGTTGAAAAAATTATCAATCTTACCGAATACGACACAAGGAGAGAAGAAGATTTTTTTCTAGCGAGGAAAGAAACTTGAAATACTGAACTGTGAGTTTGTGTGATAAGTACAAAAATTAGAGACTAAGAAACACGGGTTATATAACAGTAAGGAACCGAAGCAGGAGAAAATAAATCAAAATAAGAAAAGAAGAGGGCGCTACAAATTTTACAAGGAATTTTGAAAACTATATGTACATCTCATTATTCTCTATTTTTCGATACACACAGAAATATGAGATGTGGAGAATATATTTTATACTACTGTTAGATATGTTGTGTTGAACTGTATTAATCAATTACAAATCATATGTTGCAGGTAACAGTGTACTTGTATCATTTTTTAAATTTAAAGATGCATTAAAATGTTGTAGAGTATCCTATTTACGAAGAAAAAACAAAGTTAGTTTTTCATTTTCAATATCAATCATTGCTCTTCTGAGCGACATTCACTCCATCCCTACTGAGCGGTGTCTTGAAGAGTGCTCTGCAGACGGCTGGCTCAGAGCGGCGTAGCGTAGGTACCGTGATCTGTCTCTTAACATCTTGCTGCAATGGGACGACAAGAATTCGTCCATGGTACAATACTTAAGCTCGGTTGTTCTTCACTGCGTTACTAGCAACGGTAAAAAGATGGCTGAGAATATTGCTGCGTAGATAATTGTGTTTAAATGTATTACCAGTGTTCAATGTGATATAATATAGTAAGAGAAATGAAGAATAAGGTTTTGTGAACTAATGCGAAAAAAGCAAACATTGAAATATGGTAGAAGATGTACAATCCCGTAAAGAGAGTAGGTTCAGTTCGAGCCATGAAGACAATATGGTGGATGTGACATGGACATAGCGACATAAATAATGTGCTATAAAAATGTGAGAGGACGAAATGAGAGAACAATTTAAACAGTAATTGAGAAGTGCAATTAGAATATTGAATAAAACAGTGATAAATCATAAATAGGGGAAGTGTTGAACGTTACATATGAGTCATGGAAAACAAGGAGAATGCTATAGGCATTTCATGTGTTTATGAATGAACCAAGTGCATTTCAAAAAAACTGAAGCAGACGTAGAATACGTATGGTATAGTGAAAAACAAACATGAGTTAACACACCGGGAAAAGAACATAGTGTTTGGGAATACAGCAAAACTAAAAAAAACTAGTGTAAAAAAGTAAAAGAGACAAATGATAAATACGAAAAAGGGGCTTGAGATTATAGAACGAATGTACCTATGGTTGTAGATACTACATTGAATGTAAACAAATTAATGTCACGCTTAAATATGTTACAGAGAACGTAGCAAAGCACTCTCAGGAAGAGATTAACAATGGTAAGGAATGCTTAAAGAATGGTAAGTAAAACATTAATTGCAGCAAGGATACGAAAATATAACGACAACATGGAGTAAATAAACCCCATGTAAGTAAGCAGTGAGTGCAATAATAGTCTATAAATACGTGTGTAAAATAAGGAACTGAACGCAACGTATTAGGAAGGTTGTGCAAGAGTACGTTAGGTTCAGGCAACTATAGGGGAATAGCATTAGACCAATATAGTACACAAAAGAAGACTATGTAAGAACCAAGTGTGAACAAGAATACCATATATCATGATTCAAGTAAGATGGACGGAAGAAAGTTAAAAAGGCAAGGAACAAGGTTGTGAAAAATTAACAAATAATAATACATGTGTAAAAAGAAAGGTTCAAAAAGAAACACATCACGCAGGCAGAGCATATATGTTACGGAAGGACATCAGTATAAATACGTATGTAATGCAGTCAAAGAATGAAACAAGTGGAGTACTAACGGAATAAGTTTAAGAAAAACAAATACACCAGATTTAAATGTATCAGGCGAGTGGGAACACAATATAGGCAGGACAAGCTGGTGAGAAAATTGAAGTATAAGCAAAGGAGAGAAACGAAACATTACAGGACTTATAGGTTATGGATCGACCGATTCTAACCGGATAAACGCAAAATATATACATATAAGTTTTTGATACAACCAAGAAATGATGTTAGTACACCCTGATGATATAAAAATAAGCCATTATTGGAAACTGGTTTGGTACAGACGCTGGTTACCAAATAGGTGTTTAGTGTGAAACTAACAGAAAATCATTAATAATAGTTCGAAATAAATTGGTAGACTCAAATAAAGCTTATATGGTAAATTTATTATATCCTCTGATGCAGAGGGAACGAAAATCGGCGGCAGTACAAAAAAAATTGCAACGCCCTTTTCACCATCAGTGAGTAGTGTCACAAAAGTAGACTTTGATGACGAATGTGAGATAGCTAGTGATGAGAGTATGCCGAGGAAAGGGAAAGGAAAAGGCGATTTTGAAAACTGTATGAAAAATTCAATTGATATTAAGAGATGAAGAAAACAAGGAAGGTACTCGGTGGGTAAGCAGTGACGATGGAGGAAACGTTCAGTCAGATGAAAAACATATTTGAAGCATAGGAGAAGGAAATAAATAGTCTACAAGAGTATATTGCTAATGACCGCGAAAAGATTGCGCATCAATTAGAAATAAGACAAAGGAATACAGATGATGAGAAACAGGGTACCAGACTCGTACGCTCAGATAGTTAGACTAGATGGAAGAATAACGTTTTATGAAAGAATCACGAATTCTATATCGGGAAAGGAAAGGAGACTCAAATGATGAAAATTGGGTAGTAGAAGTAGAAGAAATTTACAAAAATATTATAGAAATTGGAAGAATGTATGGAGAATTACGAAGTTACAGGGTGCAAGATGAGGCAGAACCATTGAGGTGTTTCAAATGTTACAGATTTGGACTTATGGCGCGAGCATGTAAGGAAAAAAGGAGTATTGTGGATTTTGTACTCAGGAGGGGCACAACCATAAGGACTGTTATCGGGATGAAGCAGACAGAAAATGTATAAATTGTGTCAGAAGGAATGTGGATAGTACCATTGCGTCCTAGACAAAGTATGTCCGGTATATCAAGTTGGAAAGAGGATGGTACAACAAACTATAAACTATGATTCTTAAAATAATACATCATAATTTGCAAAGGGGTGCAACTGATGCCTCGGAAATAGGTGAGTATAATGGGTATGCTGTTGGATGTATTCAAGAGCTGGTTAATCGTAATGGGATACCTATGTATGTACCGCGTTCCTTTCGAGCTATACATGACGAGGAGTCATGGTCAGCAATGTTTGTAAACGATACAGAAGCGGATATCAGGCAAATGACGGTTAGTACAGGGAAACATCGTGAGACAATTTTATATAAATGACATGACATAGATTTAGTTATTGTAAACATGTATTATCAGTTCAGTCATGATATTAAAGAGTATAAACATCTCGAGCAAATACTTATTGAGTTTCGAACAAAAGATAAAACTGTCTGTTTAGATTGTAATGAACCGTCCAATTTGTTGAGAATGAGAAAACGAATAAAAGAGGCCAGCTACTAGAAACTTTTATTATGAAGGAGCAATTAATTTTATACATTGAGTATGGAGAAAATACATTTATAAGTCATCAGTAATTGATTTAACATTAACTAATCTATGGAAGAGACACGAAATTGTATCGTGAAAATTAATATCTGGTAGATAATGATCATGCACGAATTGAAATTTTGATACAGGGAAAAAACAGAAGTAATGAATATAACACTTGTGGAGGCAATACAGGTAAATAGAAGAACGTAGAAGAGCAAAAGGTAAATTTGCGTAAGAACATAGAGGAAATTGTATCGATATAGAAGAAATAGAACACCCACCAATAGAGATATTACAATCATGCTATGAGGAAGTGGCGGAAGGGAAAAACTGGAGACGAAAAAAAAACAGTGATGGACAAATGAATTAAAACAACTGAAAGGAAGAAGAACAAAATAAGACTAGAATTACGGATAAGAAGACACAAGCGTGAGAACGAGAATGGTCTATGGCTACAATACTCAATGTTTCGCCGAGAATTCAAAATAGGAATTAAAAGAGCAAAGAATAGAAACTAAGATAAATTTGTGGATACAGTCACGCAACGGTCATTCTGGACACGCCTAGAAGAAAATAAAATTAAACCAAAAGAAATCTGGCGTAGTTTGAAGAAAGGTGAAGACCCTGAAACGACATTGGAAGGGGTAAGACAAAAACTACTAGAAGAAATATTTCGGAACATACGAAGCAAATTTTGGGTGAGTGAATTAAATAAGGAAAATGTCTATGAACATAATGTAGAAGAACAAATAGAAATTACTGAAAAGGAGTTAGATATGACAATACACATTAAAATGTAAGAAAAGTCTAGGATTTGATAATTTATAAAGAATATGTATCCAGAAATTAAACAGAGATTACATATGACGATCAAGGGATATGTGCGGAGACAATACTTCCCTAAGAAATGGAAATACTATGCCTAAAAATGTTCTTAAACCATATAATAACCCTAAATCCTATAGACCGATTTCACTTATTCCAACTCTTGGCAACTTATATGGCAAATGGATTTACATGCGCATATATTATTGAAGAAAGTGGACTTCAAGACGGACAGTTTGGTTTCCGTCGTAGGAGGGGCACAGATAGGGCCCATGATAGATTATTGAAAGACATTGTTGAACGGACAACTAAGAATTGCATTACCATATTTTTAGACATCGAAAGTGCTTTAGATAATGCAGACAGGGGCTTACTGCTGCATACTTTAAAAAAGAAAACGTACCATTGTACTTGCAAGGGATAATTAAATCATATTTACAAGACAGATATACGATACTAAAAATAGGAGGAGATAAGATTATAAGCTTATTGTGGCTACCCTCAGGGTTCTGCAACAGGACCACTGTTTTGGAATCTTATAATGGAAAATAAATTAGAAGAGCTAACGTAAAATAACGTAAAATATGTTGCATACACCGATGATATCACTATAACAGTTGAGGAATACTATAATAGGAGCAAGAGACATCATGCAATAATGTTTTGAAGAATATGGAACAGATAATGCAAAAGTACGGGCTGCGACTATCAGTGGCAAAAGCAAAAGCCATGTGGTTTGGTAACATCAAAGAGAATAGAAGAAAACCGCGTTGAATTTATATAGGCAAAGTATTGAAATAGTTAGGAAACATCGGTTTCTAGATTTAGTTTTAGATAATTGCTTGTTATTCACTGAACACCTAGAATATACAATAGACAAGGCCAAAAAGGTTTATTATGGCCTTTTGAAGCTAGGCATTACAAAGTCCAATATTGACCAATGGGATGTTGTTAAATTGTACAAAGGGGCTATACGCCCGATTTTATCGTATGGGAGTATGACCTGGGGACATCTAATTGTTATATATATAAGAGCTAAACTACCAATGCCATTATATTCAAGATAAGATCACATATTAGGCTATATTCAAGATAAGACCGATATTAGCGTCGAGTCCATGTTTATTGTATATTCTGAGATGAGACATTGTATTTCCATAATAATGATATTATGTACACTTCAGACCACATGAGAGGCACAACTCCCATAGAATAGGGGGTTGGGAAGAGTGTGACACAAATATTATCAAAAATGTCCGCTAAGAAAGGATTTTACAAACATTCACCCCTAAGGGGGAAATAGGTGTTTTCTAAAAACATTTTTTAATAACGTAAGTGAAAATAAGGGATTGAGGGTACACATCAATACTAACAAACCTCCAACATTAATGGATGGCATTCTTAGTGGATACAATGAGAATATAAGAAAAAATAGGAGACATTTTAAAGAATTCACGTAAACATAGCTGCTTGTACTTATCTAGCAAGTATAAATAATTAATATTTATATAATATCCAGAAGAGGTTATCAAAATGCACTTCGCCCACATGATGAGAATGACATTGAGGCTGATTTGTTGCTTATGCTGAGTCTGTGAGAAGCCATTTAGTTGTCTCATTCAGCTCTTTCGCGCCTGCCTCGTCTTGTTCTTTCCTTCTACTTCTACCGTGATGCCCCCTTCCTTGGTACGCGCGCATCCCGGCGCGGGCTGCCACCTCCAGCTTTTGAGGGGAGGAGTGCAGGGGCGGCGCCGGGTGCCGGGTATCGATCTGCGTGGATAGCAACCCTCATCCCCGCCACCGACACCGCCGCCGCCGCCGTCTCTCTCTGCCAGCAGCTGCGCCAGCGCCGTTGCCGCCACCGTCACCGCAGCCACCGCCTCCTCCGTGGCTGCGTAAGCGTCACCGCCGCGCCAGTGGCGGCCTGGCCGCCGGTGCGAAGGGAGCCGCCGCGGCCACCGCCGCCGCCGCGACCAACACAGTCGCTGCCGCTACCGCCGCGATGCCGCGAGCCGCCGCCGCGGGACCCGGGGGCGTGGGAGCGTTGGCGGCCGGAGGTGCGGCCGCCGCTGCCGCAGGTGCAGCCGCTGCCGCCGCCGCCGGGGGCGCCGCGGGTGGCGGTGGTGGAGGGGGCGGGGGTGGATTGTCTTCGTCTGCGCTCATGCGGCCTCTCGTTGTCCTCGCGCTGCCCGGGATGTACCTCTTCTACAAGTACAGCCAATACAGACGTCGTCAGCAGGAGCAAACACGACGCCGGGTCGCTGAGAGGGAGTTGCAGCACTTGCATCATAAGATAGTGAGTAGACGACGCACCCCCTCGAGGGGAAGACGCCGATGTCGTAGAGTAGTGTGTGCGTAGGTGGAGACGTGAGGCGCGGACGCCGAAGAATGTCGAAGTGTTGTTCGCGAAGGCCTCTTGGTTGTAGAGCATGCGAGTGGTAACGGTAGTGTGGAATGCGTAGACGGAATATCACAGTGCATTGCATTGGAGTTCAACTATTCCCTTCGATAGTTCCTTTTTATCACAGGGAGCATGGTAGTGTGAAGTTAGAAGCAGTTTGTGTGACTGAAAAGTGATTAACGAAGTGTACGAATATATTTTTGTGTACTACCCAACTATATGTGATTATTGGCGTCCTTTGGTGTAATACGCGCATTGTGTAATTTTGTGTGTTTATATCGAAGTGACATATTTGGTTACTCATTCTTGGTTCATAGTTTTCAGGATAGAGTTGATGATTTTCAAATCTTAGCTTACATTTTTCAATGTTTTTTTCGTTCATTTTGATATGTAAACATGAGTTTTTAAAAAATATTTCTAAACTACTCTTTTTTCCTTGAAAATATTTCAGAGTAGTTTTAAATATTGTTATGTGGTAGTCTTTTTCAGCAGTACTTTCCGTTTTATTGTGTACATGATATGCACTGTAGAATAGAAGATTCAGAGGATTTAACTCGATAGAAGAAATAGCATTTGACAACACTTCTTAAAAGTTTAGTCTATTAAAGAAGATTTGTTTAAAACATAATTACATGTTAATATTTCTACATTGTGAGTAAAATAACAATGTGGAGAAATATTTGAAGCAAATTGATCTCTTAGTGTTCGTACCATTCAGTAGTTGTTTATGTTGTACATTATGAAGAGGTAGAACTGCTTCGGATACAGGTACCCTTATTCATGAGTTGAATATTTCTGAGTCCAGAAGTTTTTAAAAATTCTATTGATTTTAGCGTTTTAATATATCATCAATTTGGTTATTATCCATTCGTTGCTCTTTTGGTTCTGTTTCATTGAATTGTAAACGAATTCATCCTGAACATTCAGACACATGATTTGAGGATACCAACGTTACATGGAAGTTTTATGCTCAGACGATAGAGCAGACGTCTTGGTCAATAAAGGTAATATTTGTTATTGTTGTTATAATTATCATTTATAGTATTATTGCGAAGTAAACGTTGCTTGTGTTGTCATCATGTAGCCACAGTTTCTGCTTATTCAATCACTATATCCCTGCTAAGGTGGTTGTAACTTTTCTCCTCATTGCTAGTAACTCGTCAGTTGAAAGGGAAAAAAAACTCAGCATGCGACCTTCAGTCGCGTGACTTTGAGTAGAAGGCTGTGCATGTGGAATGATGATGCATCTCGGAGCCTCCGAAGCGTAAGCCAACAGCGTGGGTTTAGGAAGGGGGAGGGGGTCGAGGAGCGTCAGCGTCACGGGGGTGCGAGGTGACGTCACGACCTTCTCTGGTCGACACGGGAACGGTGACGGCGCGTCGCGTCACGGAGGTGCCGATCATGACTGCAGTACTAACGTCGCTTCAGCGGATGTTATTTAAACCGTTTACTTTTGACTTTTGCTCAGACCTTTTGTTCTTTTTGCATTGAACACGTGAACCGTTCTTCGTCATAAGATGGTCGTTAAATTGATGTCTTTTACGTAAAATTATTTTTGTGTGCCTGGTGATGGCGTAGTAATCATATCTGAGTGTATATAAAGCGGAGATAAAATTGCAGCAGTAAACCTGTAAAGATTAAGTTCAAGTCAATGGATTTTGTAAAAATTTAATAATTAATTAGTAATTAGACAAATAATTTTTAAAAGTGCTATGAAAATATTCTTTATGATGAATATTGTTTCGGATAAAACGTGTTAGTTTTGAAAATTCTCTTTTTTTCGCTTTAGCGAGTTTTGCGCCAAATATTGCTTTTTAGATGTGTTCAACTTTTCCTCTGCGTTCCGGCAAAAACTGCAATTATACCATAAGAAAGAGTTTTTAAAAACTTTTAATATATATGCACTGTGTGTATTATGGATATGTACTGCATTATCTACATGTGACGAGTTAAATTTCGATGAGTGATAGAAACCTGCCCATTAAAATCTTTATTTTGATATAATATTATTCATTTTCACATTCATTCTTTTATAGAATTTGTATATTCATTAGATGTATAGTATAATCAACAAAATAGAGATAATTAATATAATCGAATGATAAAAGTTGGTCTATTTATTTTAACATTATAGAAACTTTTACTTCTCTAGTTTAAGCAGAAGTGAATAGACGGATTTGAACGTAAATGAACCGCTAAGTGGACGAAAAATTGTTCGAAATGAGTGATAAGCAGTTTGTTTGTACTATTCCTTTCCTGAGTTACTTAGATTTCACGATTAGACATAATTTTGACTCATTAAGGGTTTATATCTACTATATATTTCGTATATGTATGAAGGACAGATAAAGTGAATTTATAATAATAATGAGAAGATAACGAGAAAATATATTTCCATAAAGAAAATAAACTGAAAAAATCTTCGAAGAAAATACTTCGAAAAAATAAAGACCTATATAATGAGAAAGAAAATGAGAGGATGTCAGACACAATCAGGAAGAGGAGAATTAGATTCATTCGTCACATAATGAGGATAGATAATAGCAGACTTACAAAACGAATCTTTAACCACGTCTACAAGAGCCAAAATGGCAACCAGTGGATCCAAGAAATTAAAAAAGATATGGTAGAAATTGGCATAACGAACGATGCAATACAGGACAGAACAACGTTCAGAAGGTTGATGCACAACTTTGAGGGTTTCCAGGAGAAGAGAATAAGAACTAACATCTGGACAGAAGAGAAAAGTAAAGAGCAAAGTGAAAGGATGAAAAATTACTGGAAGTAAAAGAAATAAGCACGATGATGAATGCATGAGGTTATTTCACGCGGTTCTAGATTACTAAAATCGAAAAGAAGAAGAAACTGAAAAAATATAGTTTTTCTTGTGGCTTCAGGGCTCTTTGAAAATATTGAAAATGAAGTTTACAGCACCACTAGTTATCAAACAAAATCGTCAATGATAGGATGAGTAAACGTTTTAGATTGTTGTCACATCGATAATCATGTTCAATAATAATAGAAGATTGTGTTTTGGGTTTTCTAAAATAATATCTGTAATTCTAATGTGAAACTGAAATTTCATGTTCCAAAAATCAATTTTTCTATATGAAACCTACGAAATCATTAGTATAACCAACGAAACTTGGGAAGTGGATGAAAATTATTCATAAAACTTTAAATTCATTGGTTATTTTTGTTTATTTTGCCTTTTATTCATTTTCAAATTATCAGGATACAAAAACTACAATAATCATGTTTTAGGAATGATTTATTGTGAAAATGTAGAAGATAATCAATAAAAAGTAAAGCGGAAGCAAAATTAATTATTCAAACTAATAGAATTTATAAGTCTTTGCATGTAGATATTGTTTTATAATTCAACCTATGAATACTAAAAATAATATCATAAGTTTTATTTAAAAATACGATCTTCTTCACTTGTTTCTTATTTATGTAATTTAATTTTTTACTTCAAAGAATTTCCCCATAAATATTTTTCTTCTTTTAAATAGTTTATTACGTAAATATTTTGAAATCTTGATGTAAAACAAAATTTCTATATGACAATTACTCCTTTTCTGTTTACCATTATATTTAAAAAAAGATTCCTCGAGATTACGTTTTTAAATGTAATTTAATACTAAGCTCGTTGTAGGTTTCTTACGTAAACTACTTGTGCTATGATATCACTTTCAATTTAACAGAAGTTCACTCGAGGTTAAATTCATTCATTTTTTCCAATATTGATTAGAGTAAAAACGAAATATTGTCTATTGCGACACAATAATTCGTGCTTAATTCGTCCCTATTTCTCAGAGTATTATGGTTTTGTTTTACACATAGTCATTCTTTAGCTCAGAAACAAATACATGTGTATGTTTGATTTTACTTTTAAAAATATTTTATGTTGTTTTTCAAATTATACAGATAAAATAATATTCATGTCCTTAACAAGTAAGTATTGCTGCAAATCTATTTTTCCATCAATAACANATGGGGGAGCTTTTAGTATGTAGTACGAAGTTATTAGCACGAAGGTATGTACTATATGTAGGATATATGTAGGAATAGTGTTCCTACACATATTTGACAAGGAATTTGATGCTTTGCTCTCAACCAGACACGTGTCTTTAGTAAGACGCCAAAGATCCGTTTACTTGGGTCAAACTGTCTGGCGGATAACCTGGTGCAAGTGACCTTGATGACAGCTTGCATGTAAATTACGCCGATTTTGCTCGTTAGTCATATGTGCGAGTGTAATGAGGGATCTTATTCGACATTTATTCCGTGAACTAATTAACACACGAATACAGTGAACTTCTTCTGGATGAGTTAGAAGGGAAGAAATTGAGGACTAAGGAGTAATTGAGATATACATGGCCCGTTATCGCAGTTAGTAAATTAAAAAATGAATTATTTGTTTATTTTAGACACATTAAAATTGTATTAAAAATGTACCGGACATGTTATTATTCCATTAATGAGTAAATTATTAACTCACAGAATTCACATTCTGTACATGAGCAATAGTTCAGTGGATGATCAGAACATGGGAAACAACATATACCAATTTTTCCATGAAGATAAAAAGCCATAGCAAATTAGTTTCCTATTTCTTGTTAATTTAGAAATTATTTCTACACCATATTCCATTTATAAAAGGCCAGTATCCTTAATTTATACTTCAAATTCTGTATCATTTTGTACTTGTAAACAATCTAGAACACTTGCAGAAATTTCAAATGCAAAAGATAAAAATGAATTCTTATGATAGTATCAGTATCACATCGTATGAGAGACACCATCCGTAATAATTTCATCATTACTTCTTACATAAATAATTTAAAACTTACGACCATTTATGGACGAATAATACTTTTATTTTTTGTGAAGATTACCATGAATGAAGCCATATATACCATTGTTGTAAATTTATAAAATCTAAATAGAATATATTCTATGTTGGAACAAGCTCTATAAACTAATAATTACACAGTTAAAGCTTCTTTAATTATCATATTTCATTCTGATACAAATTAGCGAGTAAATTATTCTTCCACTTTCTCCAGTAAAATTCTTACCTAAAATGAAACAACTAAGAAAATAGTATTTCTTTATTTCAAAACTTACATAAAAATCTTGGTTTATCCTCTATTAATTATTAAGTATACAATATCAAAATGGAACGTACTGTTACCATCAACACGAACACCATTGAATTTTAAACACTCCAGACACTTGATGTAAAACAAGCTGGAGCATGTGTATTGACCTATTTTATGTAGCTTACTTCATGTGTTTCAATGAAATGCACTATTTCGATGCAAGTCTGTCATTTTCACAAGAAATAAATTAGTTAATTTGTGAAAATGTAGTTCATACACCTAACTGAAGTATTTGTGGCAGTGACACCTCCACATGCTCTCTCACTATTCCTTCTGAAGAAAATTCTTTTGGCATGTTCCTCACGACATAATCACTATACACACGATCTATAAAGAGAAATTCAGAGATAGATTATGGAGTCCTATTTACTGCTATTTACATTTGTCTTCTAGTATCAAAACACGACATCTTTGACAAACTTTTTCAGGAAACAACAGTACCCCGTCTAAAAAAATAATATTTTTTCTTTGGTGTGGCTTATTGTTATTTACAACTTGACGTAGGTCTATCTTATTAAAAAAAACATGTTGAATGTGTCTCCTTGTCTTGTTTTGAAACCAACTATTCATTTCAGCATTTAAAAACAGGATCATGCATCTGGTTTTTAATGTTGTTTCTCTCTTGTATAGAGACCACTTAACGCTCTTAAAATCAGCTGGAAACTCAAAAACGTAAAAATGGTGATGTGACACATGCTTACTATTTTCCAACACAGTACATCTATAAACAAAATTCAGACACTAATTAATATGTTAAGATTATGTTAGGAACGTCATTATTATCAAGTAAAATGTTATATATATATTTACTTGCAAATTCAACAGCAGGCACAAACAACAATGGAATTTAAACGAGAGATACAAACGAAACTCACACGAACAAGTGGGCGTCTAAACTCACATTCTGCTTTGAGGGGTGGGGTGAGTCGAGTTGCTTTAAATCTACTTTCTTAGGCAAGTAACCAGTCTGGTGAAATGACGGGCAGCTTGCTTCATTTTTGAGACATGTTGTATTTACAAGAGGCCGGACCTGACAAGCAGCTTGCCGTGCAGGTTACCTGCCAGGTAACTTCCCCGTGTAAACCGGCCGTGACTGTAATATTGTGCGAGTGAGCCTAATAGCACTCCTTCTAGCTATTAATATTTTATTTGCATACACTCGTAAAACAATGATCCTCGATTGTGTCTCGTGTATTGTTTTCCAAGACGGTATGCGCTCTCTTTGATTACTTTTTGATGCTCGTGTTTTTGTTAGCTACTCTTCCAGTTTTGAAAAATTATACTTGATGAATTTTCAATGTTTATTCATTCTGTGTGATAGTAGTAAGTCCTTTATTATCATGCAAAACAATCTGCAAACGTATTTCACAAAATTTTCAAAAGTAAACTTCGACTTGTATGTGATGTTCTCTTTGTTTTCCATAACTTCTAGTTAAAGTCATTTACAATAAATAAACTCTATTGTAAATGCGAATTTTCAATAAAATTTTGTCCATCCATTACATCAGAACTTTTCCACAGACAGAAGAAACTTGAGCCTGAACATTATTTTTACAGTATCAGCGGATTCTAAACCAATATATCAAAGAAAATATCATGACCGGTTCACGGTGACCAAATAAATGCATGTAATACAAACTTGGGAATAGACTTTGAATCGGGAATTGAATTCTATTTCTGGAAAGCTCATTCCAATTACATTTACACACTGTGCTCCACCTTCAGCTTCTTAAAATTAAAACATTTGAAATCATGAAGACAAACATTTTTCTTGAACAAGAAATTCTGCGTACAGATTACTAACAGCATTTCCGTACATCGCACCGTTTTTGAAATACAGCGAAAACAATTATGCTAATATTTTTAGACAAAAGGTGTAATCTTGGAGGCACCTTGTTCAGATCTGCCTAAGAGACAATTGCAAAGAGTTCAAGGAGGAAGATGATAACTTAGGAAAACTCTATTTTAATATGCAGATGTGTAGTCTTCGTAAGGTTTTGGGTATAAATATTTTCAAACAGATTGAAGTGTTTAATATGCCACCGTGTTTGAAAACATATATATTCTTATGTTTCTTATCTATAGACAAGTTGCTATTTAGTGCTGTTTTTTTGCCAGAAATGTAATTGGAAAGTTGAGTGGTGCATACTTCTGATTTTTTGTGTAAACGTCACTTAATCGGTAGGCTTCGGCGACCGGAATCAATATAAACTAGTTTGTCCGGGACAAACCGGGAGTCTCAGTAGACAGAACAACCAATGTTTCGGCAACCAGAGTAAAGCAGCGACTTAAATCTGTACGACTCAGAAATTGTCCTGGAAAAGGTCACAGTCGAAACGTTAGTAGTTCTACTGATTGAGTCGCGATTTGTCTCGAACAAACAAGTTTATATAATCCGTTTTGTTTGTATTTAAAATTTTATTGGAAACTATCCGATGAACGATGGAATTTCTCAACTTTTCAGTTTATACATTTTTCAAATATCAACAAAAATGGAAGAATTTCTCTCTCTGAACCACATTTAATGAACACAAAATTTGAAGAGTAATAAAGTAAGGCATAAATCAGTACAAACTATCGATAGATAGCAAAACGACACTAATGATGTCAGATGAAATAATTTACTGTAACAAATTGTCACATGTATCGTTCCGGCCAGCTAAGGACCACGAACGGCGAGTACTAGTAAGGCTCAGTTTTTGTGTGAGTTTACTCACTAGACCAGTGGTTCCCAAACTTATTTGGCCTATCGCCCCCTTTCCAGAAAAATATTACTTAGCGCCCCTTGGAAATTATTGTTTAAAAATATTAATAGCAATTAAACAGAAAGATATGTGTTAATGTTTCCACCTTTTTCGTAAAATATAGTAAAGAAAGGTGTAAATTAGAAACATTGAACTTTGAAATTATGAAACTATTTATTGAAATCAGAATAGAAAGGTAATACAAAAAAAAAGTTAAAACATTCGAAATCATCTTAATGAGAAGAATGAACCTGGTACACTCCTACCAATTTAGTAATCATCGGCTCTATTTTCGTCAGCAGTAATCTTAAATCACCGCGATTGACTATTTGCAATCGGTCTCTTTAAAAAAAAAAAATTGGTTACCGCACTGAATCCACGTTCCACTAAATATGATGAAGGAAATGCAATTAAGTACTTTTGAATTACAGCCCATATTTCAGGATAAGCAGTAGGGATCTCCTTTTGCAGCCAGAATTGTTGGTAGCCTCTTTTGAATTTAAATTTCAATTCATCATTTGTAGTTGCTTCCATCAGTTCTTCTTGTAACTGTGGAGATTCTTCTGTGTTTGCACTTGAAAAAGGATCCAAAATCCAATCAGGTATGTTCAGTTTCAAAATATCATCAAATCGTTGATTAAGATCTGAATGGAGAGCATCCAGGTGCTCACAATAAGAAAGTTTGTCATCTTTTTTTTTTTCTGCTCCTGATAAATTAGGGAACTGGCTAAATTCCCCTCGTCCAAAGTTTCGTTGTACAGAAGAAGTTTTGTCACAAATGCAGAAATAACAGATTTTGTTTTTATTAAATTCACTTCATCACCTTGAAGCTGAAGATTGCTTTCATTATTTTTTTGAAACAAGTCTGTCAAGTAAGCAATGTCACTTTTGGATTCAGTTAAATTGGATTGTAAAGCATCATTTTTATCTTTCAAGAACTCCAGCACCGAGTTAAACAGTTTATAAAACCTATCTAAACAGGCACCTTTTGACAACCAACGAACTTTGTATAAAGCAGCAAACGATTAAATTCTTCATCGTTTTCAATACAAAGCTGTTTAAATAATCCGTCATTCAATGATTTGCTTCTTATTGTTTGATAGCTTTAATTACATATTGTAATGAATTATGTAGGCGTGCACTTAAATTTTTGGCAACTAGGTGTTGACGATGNCTGTCTCTTATACACATCTAGATGTGTATAAGAGACAGATACAGTGTACTGTGAATGCATTCGGCACCTCCTTTTTTAAATATGCAAGAAAACATCTGTAGCGCCCTACCATCGCTGGAGCACCATCTGTGGCTACTGATAAGATATTACTCAGAGGTATTTCTTTTTCTTAAAAAAGCTCATCCAGTGCATGGAATATTGATTCTCCTTTAGTATCAGTTTACAAATATTTTGCAAATAATAATTCTTGGCAAATCTGTTCTTCCGTTGTGAACCGCACGTATGCTAAAAGTAAAGCTTCATTTCCTGGCAAAGTTGACTCATCAAGTTGAATAGAAAACCGAGATGTTTTTAAATATCCATACAATGAATCTTCAACATCTTGAGCCATTTCATCAATTCTTCTTTGCACTGCATTATTACTCAACGAAATTTTCTTGATAATATCAGATGCTGGCATGTGTAGCACAGTACGTATTACTTCACTTATAGCCGGTATAATTAGTTCTTCATCAATAGTATGAGGTTCTCCCGATTTGGCAATCATGAAATATTGTAAGAAGCAAGCAAGCCATCGCCATCTTGTGTGGTTGCGGTTGAAAAGAGTTTTGCCAATGTCGGTTGTTTAATAAATTTTTCTTTTAGTGTTCGAAAATAAGATAAATCCTTATCTTTTTTATCACCATGAATTTTAGTCAAATGTTCTTGTAGTCTGGAAGGCTTCATAGCTTCGTTTGGTAAACGTTCTGGCAAATCAGGCACATTGGTAATGTATTGTTTACAGGCGACTCAATAAAGCCATATTTCAAATATTCGATATTATATTGTCTACACTTTTTCTGTGGTTGAGCCATTATTATCTGCAGAAAAAATAAAATTTTTATGGAGGTATTAAAAAAAAAAAAATTTCGGTAATTTTTTGAGATATTTTCGTAAAAAACAAACTAAAATAAATACTAATGAAATAAATAAACATGATTTTATTAATTGTAAAGCGCATATAATTATTACAAAATAAATAAATAATACTCACCAATTATAGTCGCACTATTTGTTAGTTAACTTTAACTTGTCACAATATCACAACAATCTAACTTCGCAACAATCGCACGAGTGGCAGTTGCCCGCAGCAATGCTCGTAGTGTTCACGTGTTTTGGAACGACAATACAGTTGCACCACATGAACAGTGGCAGTGCGCGATTGCATATACCTCAATGCAAGTGAGGGAGTATGCGGGAACCGAGCCAACGTCCCGCATAGTCCAGTACGTTGTTCAAAGAAAAATTAAGCGTTTTGAGCGAAATACATAAATTAATTTTTCTAAATCTTCTCTTCTTTCTTTTATGGTTTCACCGCCCCCTTACAGTTATTCATCACCCCCAAATGCACCCGTGGCCATCACCGCCCTCCTGGATCGCTGNTATATATATATATATATATATATATATATATATATATATATATATATATATATATATATATATATATATATTCCAGTTTGCCGCGCTCACTCTTCCTATTTCTTATTGAATTTCATTTTATTTCTCAGTATACTCGCTATTTTCCTTATGTTAGTAAAATTCATCCCACGTTAACTGCATTCATCTGAGGTAATAAAATATTATCTGGATATTTCTAGTGTAATTTACGTAGTGCGAATATTGTCAAGTTAAAATGATCAACTTACACCTCATGGTATAAGCTAGAAATATATTGTTTTAAAGTATTGTCCGTCGTCTATTTTCCACCCAACGTTTGTAAAGACAATGACTGGTTGTAACGTTTGTGCGTTATCATTAATTTCCACAAAAAGTTATGAAAAGAATATTTATCGCAACGAGTACTAAATAAAGCTCCATCAAAACGCCACTACAATGCATAAAAATGCATAAAGTACATTCGAGCAAAGCATCATAAGATTTAAAATTTATGACCAACGTTTTGTATGTATGTATCTCGTTTCGGGCAGCTAGGACCACGAATAACGAGTGCCAGTAAGACTCAGTTTATGTGTCAGTTTACTCACAAGACACATCGTGAATTTGACCGAGATCGGAGGAACAGCGTCCAGATAGGATCCAGATTGCTGTATCCGAGTATTACAACTGCGGTTTTAGCCGCAGAGGGTGAACTTTTCATACATTACAGCTATTTAAACTGAGACACGGAAATGAAAAGCTACAAATTTTCTCTTGCCCGACCTGGGAATTGAACCTGAGATGACTTTTGGTGACGAGCAATCACGCTGACACCGTAGCCACGGATGGGACCAACGTTTTGTTTATAGTTGATATATTTATGTCCATTATTATTATTATTATTATTATCGTATGATTATTTAAATTGTAGTAATCTTTTCTTAGCCAACTTATCCCTATTTTAAATAGTTCAATGTTTCAGACAGAATTTTAGCCTTCATCATGTGTTTACACAAACATGGTAGTATTCTAGAAACATAAAACGAACTTCGTCATATTTTTTAGGACACCAAATTCCAATATATTGAGTCCTGTGATTAGAATTGAATTATTTATTCAATTAACTGAAACGTGTTTATTTTTATTTTATGATAGAAAAACAATTATGCGATTTAGATGTGAGATATGACTCTAGTAGATAGGTTTCGGTATACGATATGGAGCTAACGGGAAATTTCCGCCACTTCTTGCTAACAAGAGCACATTATAAACCACCAGTTGTAATATAGTTATCTGAATTTCGACGTATTATATAGCACTCTGCGCGATTGCAGTACAGCAGTTGAAGTATCATATATCTGTAACCATTACACACTTCGCGTTATTTGAGAATAATTTTTACTTTATAACGAGGGATATCCGATATTTAGAGATGGGTACAAAAATATTTCCCTCATAAAATAAAATTCATGACTATAATATTACCAATGGGGTGGAACAACCAAATTCTTGTCAAATTAAATAAATAAATTATAACATACAACCACGTGTTTTATTGAGACATTTCGTTTTGACTCGAGGTTGGAATCATCGTCAGGTGTGAACAAATTGTAACAACAGGTAAATTAAACACATATTATTGACCAAAACCTATCTCAATATATGCAAATTTAAGTATGAACACAAAATATCAAAGTATTTTATTTGTCTTTTAAATGTCTTTTATAGTTCAGGATCAAATTCCGCACGTAGTTAAAATGAAGGTGCTAAAGTAAATAGATATAATGGTCAACATAATGTTATGATACGTGAGGTGTTGATAATTTAGATTTTAAAGTAGTTTAAGACTAATCATGTTACGTCGAATGAAAATGAGAGACGGGACCGGGATTCGAACCCGGGACCTTGAGCTCTACGCGCTCATGCGCCTACCAACTGCGCCATCCCGTTCGCCTGTCGGGCCCGTCTACCATTCTCATTCAACTTGTGAAACCCAAAGACCTCTGAGGTGGTCTCGTAGAGACTAGATTACTCATCTGAGGCGACTCCCTTAGGAAGTACTTGATTTGGGTATTATTTTCCATTTCTGGTTCACAAACATAGAAATCTCTTAGATTACGGTGAACCTCACCGCCAGGTAACAGATTAATCATGTTACGTCGAATGAACCTGGCCTGGCGGTGAGGTTCACCGTAATCTAAGAGATTTCTATGTTTGTGAACCAGAAATGGAAAATAATACCCAAATCAAGTACTTCCTAAGGGAGTCGCCTCAGATGAGGAATCTAGTCTCTACGAGACCACCTCAGAGGTCTTTGGGTTTCACAAGTTGAATGAGAATGGTAGACGGGCCCGACAGGCGAACGGGATGGCGCAGTTGGTAGGCGCATGAGCGCGTAGAGCTCAAGATCCCGGGTTCGAATCCCGGTCCCGTCTCCCATTTTCATTCGACGTAACATGATTAATCTGTTACCTGGCGGTGAGGTTCACCGTAATCTAAGAGATTTCTAGTTTAAAACGTTTACTGAATGGAAGTGATAATTTGGGTGTATAATTTTTGTCATACTAGGGAAGTGTCTTATTAGGAAAGTTCCTAAGTAACGTTCAACCTTTCTCAGAGAAATACGGTTCACATGAAACGTTTATGAATTTATCTCTCAGTGTTATTTCTTCAAAGTTTTGAGATGACATCGGACCCCCAGTCAAATCAATAGAAGTATATTTTACGTGAAAATCTATTACGTTCTAACAAATGTAATACAGTATTCTCATTCAAAGATATGCAGGTTCGATCCTTCCCCGAGACAATGAAAATTTGTACTCGCTAATGACATTGGGTGTCTTGCGTGGAATTTTCACCTTTTAACGTGCGCTTCGGAAAGTTGCCGTACCAAAATTAATCTGAATTTCTTTATAAGCTATTTACGTTAACGTAGACAAATTATGTTTCCTGAGAAAACATACCTACCAGTTACATGAGATAATAATACATACTCACTGAAGAGATATATTTAGAATTTAGCGATTTGTGAGCGAAATAGGAGAAATAAGAGACCAAGAAAAGTATGCACTAATGTGATTGATTATATTCATTAAATATACCACTAACCTTTTAATGACCATGTAAATAGGTGAGGTGATCTAGGACAAGTTCAAATAAATGAAAATAAATGTATTTTACCATTGCTAAAGACATGATAGGACTTCATTATCTGTTCTAAGCTAAATCTGGAAATAGCTAGAGCAAAGACACTGGCCCCATTGAAGGCCGTTAGCCCGTAGCGTGTTCGCCGTTCTTTCTCGGTTCCTTTACATGTTAGCCATTGCTGTGTGTTCGAGCTCTACATCTGAAGAGGGTCAAGGATTCTATTTCAATTTTTTCACTGTAGGTACAAAATATTTTCTGCATACACAAATGCGTTGTATATTGAAGGAAGTGAAACCTAGTGTATGTGTCATAGAATAAACACACTAGCAACGCGGTGATATTTTACAAAATACTTTTCTGAAAAATTTTATACGATAAGAACAATAAGATAGCTAAATATAATAAGCACATAACAGTGCATATTGCATAATATCAACATCGTCCCGAGTTAATGGAATGGGGGAGATTGGGAGAGGTTTTCATGCGAGCCAAATTGTCGAATGACCAGTAGTTTGTGAAATAGACACTCGAATTTTTGACCTGAGAGACCGCGTTAATAACAGTACGTGCCTTTGATGTAAGATATTATTTTCATAGCTGTTTCCGTTTCGAGAGAAGATCCTTCTTGTATTTCTTGCCGGTAAGTGAATTTTGCTCGTATGTAAGTCCATCATAATATAACTCTGGGAGAATTTAATGTTATTTGAATGACACACAACGCATGAGGTCTTGACCATATAGTAATATAATAGATCTTTTGAAGTTTGATTTCACTGTTTTCATTCTAGTCCAATTGAAAAAATTGTGACTGAGCAGGTCTTCTCAAACCTAGGAGTAATGGGAAAATATGCCGGTGAAATAAAAAGGAAGAGTCAAGTGGTGAGAAAGACTTGCTTGCGTATAGGATAGCTCTCCAGTTCCGACCGCTTATACCATGTAAAAAATAATTTTTTTAGAAATTTGAAAACAGTTATATCCTCTTTCAGTTCATATTTTAAAATATGATAATTTCTCTATATTTTTATTGAAATTAGTACTGTTTTAAAAGAACCAGAAGTTGAAATTTGGTACTATATTTCACTAATCATTGTTTCAGTTCTGACCAGGCACATTTCTTATAATACAGTTATATTACATGATTTTACTTGTGAGAATGGAATAACAAATATTTCACTAAATCCTTCTACCAAACAAAGCGGTAAGATGTTGAAGCTCTTTAAAGACTTTTTCCTTGAACTTGAAAGAGACCACTCGGGATGTTCTTTTTCTTCAAAAATTAAACTTTTTGTTCGGAGCAATGGTCGTGTTTTTTCCATGGACTAGTTCGATGTGTGAGTATTCAAGGAAGTGCTGGAGAGATGTCTTTCCATTTATTCTACGTGGTTTTCTAAAATGATAATATGTCGTTGACTTCTTCAATATACTATAAGCGCTGGGGTCGATGAAGTAAATGTGTATTAAATGAACTTTTTTTAGGTGTAAGTACAATGCTTGGGATATGTGCAATGAGATGTACATACCTTAAAATTACTTATCACCTAACATCAAAAGTACTCTTGCGAGCGAACTATTTTTTACTTCTCTGTCCTAATATTCCTTTTCTACAATTATTTTGCTGGTTATATTTTCTTTCTAACATTGTACGTTTAATGCATTTTATTGAAATTACTCCACCACTATTAATGTTTTTGTCATCTCTGCCGACACAGTAACGTGTATCCACTCTGCAACAGGGAAATGTAAATGCTTTTTTCACAATTCAACGTGCCATGGAATACATTTTTTGACAACATTCCTTCAGCTTCACAGGAATGTTGTCAAAAAATTTATTCCATGGCACGTTGAATCGTGAAAAAAGCATTTACATTTCCCTGTTGCAGAGTGCATTGTCCCTGATGGAACAACGACGACTTCATATGGAATCATAACGTCATATTCACATTCGTCTCCACCACATAAAATATGAAATCTATGAAGGTCCCATACTTCCCATTTCCCTGAATATCTGAGACTCAGCACTCATAAAATGTTTACGACGTGCATCCCCGCGGTTGAAAAGAGAGTTGGCATCGCATTCTCGAACCCGCGATGTCTATTAATCAGACGCTCTCCACGCCGGCCACTTAGGAGTCGCCTTGTTAAGAAACGACGACGGAAAGTGAGTGGGCGTACGCATAGGACTCCCCCGGCGTGACGTGGCGGGCGCAGTCTCGCTTCGCCTCGCCTGGACGCGTCTCTTCGCTCATTGCGTGTCCCCGAGCTCCTTCCAATTAGCAGTAATTGAGGTGCCGGCGACGGAGTGGAGTGTTTGCGCAACGTCAGGGGTTGCTCACGAGGAAGGCGTTGGAGAGGATGAAAAAGGAAAGGGGAAAGTGTAAAGATGAGCATGATTGTATTTCGAAAATATTGTTACCAGTGGCGTGCCGAAATTAATCTGGCGCATGGGCTTCTAGTTGTCCACATATTAACATATTCTAAATATTAAATAATATGTTGTAGTAAAATAATGTCAATTATTCTAAAGCATTAAAATGATTTTTTAATTTGTACACTACGTAATAAAATATGTGCGGGTATCAAATTTTTGAACCCCCTCGGCAATATGTAATTGCAATCCCTTGTTTTGAAAAATAAAAGTAGGTTTTTCTCGTACTAAAATTTCCCAGTTGTGATATTTAGATAAAGCTATACTATATATTTGTGAGTTATACTTAATACGGTAATTACATTTTCAAATGATGCTTTTTGTTTTCCTTTAGTAGAGGGATAGTATCATGCAAAAATGTAAAAATTAATTACACGAAAATTAATTGGAACAAAATTTCTAATTTTTGGGGTAGAGTTTCTCCTGTGTGCTTGGAAGTGTTCCTGTTTCTCTAGATAACATGTCTGTTGATAGAGCTTGAATATGAATTTCGAGTGTCCCAAGAGCTCTATTTCCGAAGTCCTCACGACGAAATTTATTTCTATGTGCTTCTCTTTTTGCACCGGATATTAGTGTCTAAATATTTATTTGGAAGAGAAAGGATAACAGTATTAGTTGTGCTCAATCACAAATATTCATTTACAATTCATATACTTATACTCATGGTAAGATATAATGTTTATATTTATTAACGTATGGTATATTTTTGAAACTACAGTTTAAATACAAATATGTTTAAATTGCTTTTTTATTGTCTCAATTTTAGATGACTAATTATTTAATTCGAGCTGCGAAATTCCCCTAAAAGTAAGTACATCTATATAGATTATATGATGGTTTTTGTTTGAAAATTTGGGGTGCTAAAAATGTTTATCTATAAATATGTGCCCCATTTTTCAGTCATAACTTTGAGTGAATAAAACGAACTAACTCCATTTCACAAACAGACGTCTGCTGAAATAGGAGATTCGTGTTATAGAATATAAGTCGCGTGCACTTATGTTAAGTTGCGTATACATATAGGTGGTGCAAGAATTTACTATTCATCAAGGAGTGCTAATTCTTCCCCCGAGTCCTCAATGCCGACCGTCCATTCTACTTAGACAGTACATAAAGAAGACACGTTGAGCAATTTAAATGAAACAAATAGAACAAGCAATGGGAAAAGGGCCATAATGATTCCTGATACGTTCCTCTTGCCGACGTCTACCGAAAGAGACTCTATGATTCTATGAAGAATGGAGGAAACGTTTGAGAGAAAATTCCATCACTTTGCACCGATATCAATCACAAAAAAGATATGTTATTACTCCAAAAGTTTATAAACTGTACATAGTTATGTGCATCAATAATAACCTTAGTTTTCATATAATTTCCCATTAAGAGACTCATTCGTATTTAAATTCTGTGGAACGTGTTCAACCCTTTCTTTAGAGGAAACTATGATGATTTCGTTCGTTACCTTTTTATAGATATATTTTTCGATAATATACATGTTGAAATTGTAGTTGAAGAGAGGAAGGAGGGAACATATTCCGACTTCTGTCGTAATGAATTATGTTTAGGAATGAGAGTTAAAGGGAATTCCTCCCATCTGTAAACTGGAAATTATAATATCGAAGTTCTCGTAACAAAAACCCTAAATGCATCAAAGGGGATATTATTTAGTTCGAGTCAGAGTCTGCCCACGTCGGCGGTCTTTTATTCCCAGTCCCTCTCATCGCCCACTACAAATGAAGGTTTTGCTCACAGAAACATATAGGGAACGCGTGGGCGGCATACAACTTCATGGTTTCTCTCTGAAAGCGACACGAGAGGGCATTGGCATGAGGTGGAGATTGTGGGACCCTTCTAGACTTGGAAGCTACTCTTATAGAAAGAGGTGGAGATTGTTGGGCATTGGTTTTTATTTATTTAAAATATTTAAAATCTGTTCAAAAGCTTCCAATGAATCATAAATTGGAAGCTGACAACCATATCGTAGATTCATGTCTATAACTCATGCCAAACTGAAGTTCTAAGGAAGAAGATAATAACGAAAGAGAATGAATCATGAGGAGGCGATGCGTGTCATTAAAGGGAAGGTAGATAGGTTGGTTGGCTGCGTGGGTGGTTATGGGAAGGGAGGAGGGGGTGTAGTTCTCGTAGCCGCTGTCGAGTCCATTCACAAAGCGTTTACTTCGCGTGGGGAGCGAGCTCTAGTGAGGCGGGTTGATGACGTGCGCGTGCGCGGGTCACGCAGAGGTGGAGGCTGGAGGGAGATGTGCATTGAGGGTGGGTAGTTACATGACTATGATGGGCAGAGGAAAAGATTAAAATAGAAGCACGGTGGGGATTATGACGTTTATATTTAAAAGGATAAAATAAGGAATTCTTGGCAAATAACTCCCTCCTAATCGTTTTTGTTTGTTTGTAAATACGGTTTAAATGAAATGTACAATCCCATTGATAGATTTGAAATAATTTTATGAATTGAAAAATACTAGTTCTGAGGTGTAACTTTTCATAATTTTTATGTAAGTAAAACCTTTTTAAAATCTTGTCTTAGGCGTTATTAAAAATAGTGTGTTTCTTACCGCCTGTTCGACAAATACGCTGGACGCCAAAATATTTTCATAAAGATTATAAATATTATATAACGTGAAAACCACACACATTTGTTTATTAGAATACATAAGGAATGTAATAATCAAAATTAAACATTAAATATGTCAAACTTCTTAACACACGTAACAATTTCTTTAATTTCATAATTTTAATTTATAAAAAATAACATCGTGAAGGCTGATTTTTCTTTAAAAAATATTACGTCAAACAGGTCCAAAATTCTTTGAGATATGGCGCGTCAATGGTGGTACGAGCAATTTGCGTTCGAGATAATGTGTTCCAATTGGTGTACTATGTGTGCATGAACTGTGACGTAAGTTATACGAATACAAGTATTTTCTGTGTTAGGATCGTTATTCAACAGCGTTAAATGCTCTGCCTACATTAGTATAGCTTGTACGTCAATTATTATCGTATTAACTTACAAAATTTAAAACCAATGTCCTTACTGAAACGTCGTATATTAATTTGTCTATTAAAGGTCGTTAAATTTCATAAGTTCATACAATTGCGTCAATATTTTGCCAAATGGGTAGAATTTATAACATGAATACGTGCCTAGGCTTGTGATTATCTAATAAAGAATTATTCGTATACACGAGAAATACGTAACGTAACATTTTGTACGGTGGATTTTCTCGATATGGCGACTACAGAGAATGTTGAAAAAATGATAGGTATTTTTTGTGGAAGAATATGCAATTGAAAATGGGGGTTCCTATTTATGATTTCAAAGTGACCTCTTCTCCCTCCTCAAAAGAGAGGCAGGCGATGTAGTTATAGCACGATTAGCCCCTTTTAGACATTACCCATTTTTTATTTTTGCTATGATGCTTAGTTGTTTAGAAATTGTGAAACTTTCACAAACATGGATCATGCTGCATGGATTACTTGGTTTACCGGGACAAACGGCGACTTGGTAGAGAGAACTACCAACGTTTCGGCCTTCCTGCTGTGACTTTCTTCAGAGCAAAGTCAATGTCCACAGTGTTTACAGAATATGACAGCAACTTCGATCTGTTCGACTCTGAATATACCGAAGTGATTAAATACTTAAACTTATTACCAAAAAGTAAAATATACTGAATAGTCATACCTTTAAAAAATAAAACAAGTATAATATTCAAATAATTATTCACGGATTTTTTTATGAGCGAATTTTCCAGAGGTACGTTTTCTCCAAAATAACGAGAAAAATCTAGTTTCTTGCTATTTTCTAAATGTGTACAGAAATATATACATCGAATACAAAGATAAGACTATCGCTTGAACTTTTACCTCTTCCAATTTTTTGTGCGATATTTTCCTTCACTATGCACGGAAATGCAAATTACTTTTTTTCAGAATTTAATGGTTTGCATAACTGCTCCTTTCTTTCATACTGCTCAAATCAATACCAGGTAGTTTGTATTTACGATAAAAGGATGGACATCTCACCACTACGTCAATCCTAAGCGTTCATTGCTAATATTCCTTGCATGTAGCAGTTTCATTGCTAAAATTCTTTCTTTAATATCACTTATTAAGAATGGTACTGAAAACTTATAGAACAAAACAGATTACTCAATTAAACATTGTAAAAATTGATAGTTGACTAGTTATGATGTCAAAAGCTCTTTTCTGGATAAATAATGTCAATAAATCTTTTCACTGTTTGTTCGTGTCTCGTGTCAAGGATGGAATAATGTATTTCACTGTATGTAGCATATTTTTACGCAAAGACTTCATTTTGAATTTGGGGGTCACAGAAATATCAGGAACAGAGTCCACGGGAACGGCTAAAATGGCCGTTTTCGCAATTTTGACTTTCTAATCACTTGATACAAGTACATATACCATAATTTTCCAACCCTTCAAGATGAGATGAAATGTACACTAATTACCTTATTTCTAACTTTTGCTATTTTCGTACAGAATGTAAATCGATAATTAGTATGAAGAAAAATAAAAGTTTTTTGATATTCCTGCAAAGGCCACTTAATGTCGCAAAACACTCAAGCTACTCAATCTGTATGGGATTCCTGTATCATAAATATTACTAAAACGTAATAAACCATATTTTATAATTTGACATATTTACTTGTTTGTAAATATATTCTTGCATTTATTTGTCAACCGACGAGGATCGGAGTGATAAAACTTATTTCAATTAATAAATCATGAATGTGATGGCCTAAGTAGCAAAAGAACGAAGTCCACCGAAAAATGTCATGAGCTCGTATCATGTATGAGGATATTTGGGAAATATAATGAATTTATCAGAAAGATAGTATCATTATTGTTATCTCAAAAATTTTGCGTTTATTCACAGATTCAAATTTCTACATAATAGCTGTTATCTTCAATTTCTACAGGAATAAATACAACACTGTATAATAATAATAATAATAATAATATTGTCTGCACGTTACAAGCAACCATTATATTAGAATGTGGAAAAGAAGAAATATAATAATAATAATTATTATTATTATAGTCTTTTAAAAAACAATAATATAATTGTAAGTTAAAATATAATTCCCAAGGAGAGGTTAATGTTACAGAAAATGTTGATATCACACAAAGAGAAAAAGAATAATTTCTGTGAAGATGGGCGAGGCTAACAACATTTGTTTTAATTTTGATTATGCCAATAAAATTATAGCAATGCCGTCAGTATTGAGAAGAACAGTAATAAGAAATAGCGTGTACATAACTACAGGCAACTAGACGTGGAAACCAGATAAACTTATCTGTGGAATGCCATCTAGATTTCTTTTATATTTTTCTTTCATAAAGTTGACGAATTGTACGATCTCCTTCCTTTGTACGAACTTAATACAACGCACAATACACTTAAACAGGCTTTTAAAAAATGTTTCTGAAATTAACATAATTAAGAATACTCATTTAATTTAATATAATTACATGATGCGTCTACACTGTTTTTGGTTATTGTTACAATATTTATTTATGACTTATGTTTGTCTAACTGAAATTAAGAGGATCTGACTTGTAGGGAAGGTAGGAGAATTACCTTTCCATAAAATCTGATTTTTAACGTTTTGAATTATCTTGTCACCGGCTCGCAAACTAACTCACATGTTTTTCTTCATTATGCCTGCTACTTTTCGGTTAGTTGTTTACTCTCTACAAGACCTAATTAACCATCATCGAGATTATGGGGTTAATTTTCGATTATAATTAATATTACTTCATTTATAGTAAAAGATTCATTTTGTCAGGAAAGTAGCAAATCAATTTATCGCATCACAACTCTGAAACCTAAATGAACCTATTTTACTATGATCTCTATAACTTTTCAATAATAATAATAATAATAAATATTTGCCGTTCATATTATGAGCAATAACATGGCACTTAAAAGTACTAGAGTTTAATCGAGTATTTGAGTAAACATGCGAGTACTTGTCTGAAGTATTCTATTACACATTCTTTTTCACTTGTTGGTGCTTTTTTATTTGTAATCGGTGTAACTAGTTATTGGATCAAAAAAACCTCCTTTTTGTAGTCGAGTTATATGCTTTAAAGTTTACTCGTGTCTTCATTTTTATGATATCATCCTTCTTGTAGGATTTTTATAAGGACACTGTGTGAGGTAAAAAGTAAAATTTGTTAAAGTTAAATAATAAAATATTTCGTCTATGCTAAATTGTTATATTCTACAATTTTACAATTCTAAATGGTTATATTCAAAATTTAGTCTCATTTTTCAATGAATTAAAAAATTCTACAGATTATAGTCGGTTAAATAAACAAGAACTTTCTTACAATGTGCAAATATTAACAAATGTCATAAAATGTGAAGGAGAATGAATCGAGTTTTGTAAAGAAGAGCTTCAATTCCATTGTTAAGATTAGCTTGCACAGTTCGAGCTTACCAAGCGCCTCAGCTTCAGTCGAGTAATCTTCACAATGATATAGCGACAGAGTGGATGTTTGCTGTTTGATACGAAAGCGTTCCTCCCACACAAGCGTCGCTCGTATCTCGCACTCCCAACAGCATTGTCCCCTTCGCAGATGAAGTATTCTCTTCGCCTTGTGAGAAATATTTGGGGTCAATGAAAACAATTTTGAGCCAGCGATTAGCTTTGTTTTAATCTCTGTTAATAAGGTAACACTTATTTAGCACACAATAAACAATACCACAATGCAAAATAAACTCAATGAATGATTATCATTCACTCATAAAAACAACCCGGCTCCTGATTTGATTTTTTATTTTACTCAAGTATTATTCTCCATATGAACAAGAACTATTTTTTAATCTTCTTTGACATAAAAATCTCTAACAGGTTGTGCAATAGTAAAAAAATATGAAGAGTATTCCCTCTCAAGTATTTAAATTTAAATTTTATCCTAAATAAAACCTGTATTTAAAGAATATTTTTGCTGTAAACTCAATTATCTATTGACAGATATGAACACACGAAAAAGCATTGAAAAGCCATTAGTTATATGCTCATTTCTAATGTATCTGAATTTCTAATAATCTTATTTGAACTTGATTGTCATTTCATGACCATAAGACAAAAATGATCACATAGCTTGGAAAAATTAGTTCATTTGTCTGACAATATTAAAAAATGATTGGTAATATTTTGCGTATAACAATGATAAATATTTTTTATTCATGTATTTTATTTCAAACACAATGTTTTCAGTTACACGCCAAAATTTGTGACGTTTTGTGAATTCAATATCATTGTGTTATTATTAAAAAGTTTAATTTATGGTGAGTCCAGTACTTCATTTTACTAGTTTCGCCATGTTATAGAAGATATTGGTCCAGTGTACCTGTAAAAAGCGAACCATATCATTATCATCAATTAAGGTTACTAAGAAAATATGAATTTTAGCGGCAGATGCGTTTTCATGTTATTTAGGAAGAGGGACAGAGTTCTGACGACGGAAGATCTATTTTTAAATTTAATTTATTTGGATTTTCAATGGTAAACATATAGCATCACGCAATATCCTTGAGCTATATTTTTTGAGTCAATTTCTTTAGAACTGCTGCAAGTAATTAAAATTTAGTTATCAATATTACTCAAATTTAATTTTGTTTTCTTGATGTAAAAATAGAAATATTGAAAATATTGAGTAAGTATATACGTAAAAGTCCACACAAAAATGGGATACAGGAGAATGGAACTTTGCAAGTCAGATACGACACTTCTTTTGTAATCTCACACAATTCAACAGTGATGTGGTAATAACTATAAAATCCATATTAACTATGAATAGCAAATTATCTTGTTGTTCGAATACCTGGAGATACTTGAGGGATATCATTAAGGGACATAACAACGCGTAGTGAAGCACGAGAATTATGGAAGGAAGAGGAAATGAAGGGGTACTGAAACGATCGAGTGAGGGGCATGAGAGAGAGAGAGATACAAGGGCTCTACACTCACCCCAAGGGTTGCATGGGTGCATGCAAATTACACGCTAACTAAATTACCACCACCTCTTCACTGCTCCTTCCCACTATCTCAACTTTGTCTCTCGTCATTCTTCTAATATCTAATTTTCTGTACAGTAGCTCTCATTGGGATGGAAAAATAAAATAAAAAGGTTCATGTAAAATGAAGTTGTGGTGGTTCTCTGTTCGAACTGACCCAGAGTTAAGAACTGATCCAAATATAAGAAGTAAGGAAATATTGGATATTTTCATTGATGCATTTTTATTACTAAACGAGTTGTTTGCTTCTTAATTAATAGTTAGAAAAAATTCATAAAATATCCACAACTTTCTCATCTGAGTAGAATCAATAAATAAAACAAATCAAACAATTATTATTAATATCGTCACGAAGTTTCATTAATTTTCTTTAAAACATAAAAAACTAAAATGATTTGAAATTAATAAGTAAATAACGTAATAGACGCATCTCATAATATTACTAATCCAGTTTATTGAACTTTTGAATTATATTTTCGATTAGTTAATTGTAGTCAAAATGTAACAGTATCTTTTATTTTTGCATCTCCTGAATTATTTTGCATTTGATACATTTTCAACATAATACAGTGGATTTAGTTCTTTCTGATAATCATAAAATTATTCTACAATCATAGTTCTACAACAAATAAATTCTTATTCTTCAATGGATGAGATTGGTCGTGTCACTTCATTGCACTACACCGGTTTTAATTTATGTTTATTCATGAGAATAACCACTTTAGAAAATCACATTAACTTGCTCAGATCGTTTTCAGGTTCGGCAACAGGCTTGACGAGATTGCCCCATTACTGTAACGTCGATATTGCAGACAAGTAGACCGTTAATCTGTGCGTAGGTCGAGAGTGGTTTCTCGTTCTCTCCCTGTATCATGTTCAACCTAGTGGAAAACATTGTTAGTGGTGTTTGTGCGTACAGAGTTGAGTGAACACTTCTGTTACGAAAAGTATTTAATGCAGTTTGTGTTCCACACAATTAACATGTAAAGCGCTTCGTAATAAAAGAGTCAGTCACGTTTTTAAAATTGATTTTTGCCTATGTACGAGAAACAAAATTCCGCGGAATATTTAATTTCACTATAAAATACGCTGAGGATAAGACGGTCACTGTTCATGTGTAATATATTTATATTGTGATATTATTCACTCATTTAAAAATAAATGCTTACAAAGTAAAATATTGATATAAACGTAGGCTTCCGCGGCCGNCTTAAGAAAGCCACAGCATGATGGCCGAAACGTTGGTAGTTGTATCTACTAAGACGCGGTTTGTCCCGGACAGACAAGTTGAAAATATTTGTTGTTTTTCATATTCTACAATTTTTAGAACGAAAATGTTCTGGCCAATTTTCAAACCATTTCATGTTGATGTTACGACCAATTTGAAACCATTGTCAAGCTGTGGTTTCTTTTTTATAAATGTTCAAACAACACGAACTAATTGATGTTGTGTTGTGATATTAGATAGAGAGAGAGAGAGCATCGCGTGTGAACACGAAATCTTTCTTGTGCGAATTGAGTACACAATATCTTTTTTGATGCAACCATGACACAGACGTGCGTTGCGGTTTGCATACGTTAGGAATTTTGCCGCTCAGTATTTTGGTCTCTCTTAGTGTTCGCGAGATGTAGGTACAATTCGATACTGTAGTCGCGCAACATGTATGTGATTTAACGTTATCTTATACATTTACCCCTTAAGTACTTAATTTGTAAGATAATTCTCATATTTTTTCAACATCATGATATATTTTCCTTTGGTTCCAGTACCCTTTAAGTTGGTTAAAAAATTTCACTCTTTGGTCTTCTTAATTTTTCTGTAAGAAATTCAAAATAATTTGAGCTCAAATAATACGACATTTTCCTAGTTTTTTTAGTATTTATCCATCTTTTAAAAAAAATATTATTGTTTTGGTTACATAGATGCTTACTTAACATTTAATTTACCTTGTACCTAAGAAATTTCGCGATGCTGGTGACTGCACTATTAGTCTTTATGTATACTAAGTTATAATATGTAAAACTTACTATTTCTGTTGCTTATTGATGTTTACTATTGCTGATTGATGAGACGAAAGGTCAAAATTTAAATTCAATTGAAACGAAATAAAAACTGAATAACTAGGTCTCGAAATACGTCAAATGAAAAAAAAGCAAATAATTCTTATCGATTTACTTCTTTATTTCTATTTTTACATAAAATACTTCTTTACTTGATGCAAAAATCGAAACTAAATGATATTTTTGTTCAAATTTCATTTCGTTGAGACACATTTCCTTCTTTATGTTTTAATTCCATTCGCGCCGTCTTTTCCACTTCCTCGATGTTTACCACTCCAGCTCGTGTGCCCGTTGCGGCCACCTCATGACGTGTTTACAGCTCGCCAGTCATCTTATAGCTTCCACGAGACGGAGGTGGTGCGTGCTGGCAGCGCCATTTTACGACGCGATGCAGTATTCCCTAGTGGATCGAGAGGCTCTTCCACCAGCCTGAGTCAGTTTCTCTCGTTCCTTTCTTTCTCTTCCCATTCCTCTTTCCCCTTTTGAACACGAAGATTCGGCTCGTGTTTGAACAATTTTGTGAATGCTATTCGTCACACCTTCGTAGCTTTGCTTCATCCATCGTTAACAAAATAAATATACTGAACACTATTTATTATAGGCTTTGTTGTGTAAATGAGAGAGAATGCAAATCAGGGGAACTCACATATTATCATCTCAATTGACCGAGCTGTAAATATATTGTATCGAAATGAATAATAAAGCTTAGCTAAGATGACTCGTCCCTCCTACAGTGTTTCATTTCTTTATTTACTAAATCTAAAACCCATATTATTGCAAATATTTATCCCGGTCCTTATAGTTCACTCCTTCATGGTTTACATGGGGGAGTGAGCTGAAATATCTTGATCTTTCTTTAGGAGGAGAAAGAGTACAGGATACAATATGGTGGTTGGTCCCATAATATCAAGACTAATTTTAGTACTTACCTTCATTTTTACGACGAACTGATTATCATATGATCTGCCAATATGTCTGCTCCAAAAAACAACAACAATATATTTAGTCTGGTTGTTGTATAATTGTCATTCGAGTAGAAGGCAGCGATATCAATGAATCATTTCAGAAATCGTTTTATCTGTTAACTGTCGATACGGAAGTATATTTAAAATATTACATGATACGGATATATAAAAACGTGCAGGATATACAAAAAATGACGATGCAGGTCACTCTCAAACCCTTTCCCTTCACGAGGACTGTAATTGTCCTCCGTTGGAGCGTGATGTCGATCCGAGCGGACATGCGTTACGAATTTTGTGACGTTCTGCTTCAGTTCAATTTCCGTGTGTCGATGACTACGTTTCCTTGCGCTCGCCAGACAGATACGAAAATTTACAGGAATTTACAGGAAACTGAAAATCAAAACGCATTATGCTCAATGATTAAAATATATAATGAATGCCATTTTGATGAATAATCTAACAAAAACTTTATGATCTTTCTAAAATTAGCTAATGCAAACATCTTCAGTGACGCAGTTTTCATATCCTAAAAACAGAGATTTGGAAATTTACACTCTTATTTAGACAAGAAATAACATAGTGGTTAAAATTTAAAACATATTGCAATTTAATTACGCTATCTACAGTATTAAAAATATTCAAACAATAAATAAACTGCACAATATTGGTTGATGGAACGTAAAGTATAACATTTTCCGTAAATGTTGCTATTATTTTCTATAATTTTCTAAAATTACACTAAATCAGTAGTAAAATTCAAAGGTATATTAACATTTTATTTTATTATTGTACTAATGTGAGTATTTTAATATTAATTCCACATAGTATATTTCATAGAATATTTATAGAGTTTAGCAGGATAAGATTTTTATGGACATGAATCATTCAATTTGTCATCATAAGTAACCATAAAATTTTGATTCAAAAGTCCACCCCAGCGCCGGTAGTGCCAAATAAGCTACTCTTTCATTTACTCAAAATCTAGACCCCACTTCATGTTAGCTTTTTGGGATTTAAAGCAACAAAAAATCAATTAAATCAATTATTGTACCTTAGGCGAAAACTACAAATATTTTTGCAAAAAATGTCGATTTTATGCTGCGTTTATAAATATTCAAAAATGTTTTTTTTCATATATTTCGATAATGTATGCAGATTTTTTAGTTGTTTTTTAAGTACTTTATCCACTGTAAGATGTTATTCATTTTTAAAAAAATTGAGTGGGACAACGTACCAAAATATTGACACTTGTCAAAGATTTAAAACTCTAAAAAACTTCAACAATATACACAATATTAAAACATAAACATAAATACGCAAAGTTTCATCTTGTGTGAGAATTAATCAGGTGACTAAAACATTAATCTTCTGAGCATTGCTGTCCTCGGCTATCGCAAAAAATCCTCCCTTATGTGTTATTACCAGAGAG
Organism: Laupala kohalensis; assembly: GCA_002313205.1. Taxonomy (NCBI): domain Eukaryota; kingdom Metazoa; phylum Arthropoda; class Insecta; order Orthoptera; family Trigonidiidae; genus Laupala; species Laupala kohalensis. The sequence continues at coordinate 91,503 of NNCF01127566.1, read as the reverse complement.
AAAGGAAAAGAATGTATCCATACAAACCCAAGAACGATTAAATTTTATGTCTAACTAAAAAAACTTATTCTTTTAAATTACGGTATTATTTCGAGATAAGCGTCAGATTATTTGCGGGAAGCGTCCCCCTGAAATGCAATGTCTCCTCATACAAATAAGTATAACGAATTGCATAACCTATGCCTTTACGTTATAACTTCTCAACTTATCAGCGAAGGAAAATCTTATCTCATCATTGTGTGTAGGGAAGGAACGTTTTGCCTTATCATGACGATTGTTCTCAAGATATGATTGTACCATTGAAAGGTCTATCACAAGGACGCATATTAAATTAATCTTATTTATTTATATAAAATAAAATTTTGTGCTTAAAAGTTTTGGTTTAGTATTGTGAACATATGAACTAGCAAGATTAATTATTACAAGTAAATAAACAAATACTAAAACTGAAAAGTAGAAAATACATACTTCGTATCTTGTAAAGAAAATACATAATTCGACAAGTACTTACCAACCAATTACTGTCCTATGAAATTAATTGGTATCCACTTTTATCAACGTACGACAAGTTCTTTTAAGTCAGATAATTCAACATGAAATATTAAACCATTTTCGGCGATAAAGATAGCAAGAACGTTATTTTGATTTTGAATTACTAATGTGAAGTATGCATTGAGGTATACATTATTAAAATAAACTTATTTTATACGTTTTAGTACATTGCTTAAATAAAAACTTATTTTTAAAAGATATTTCTTTATTCTTTTAACGTGGTAGAATATTCTCAGTAAAATTCTCACTGATAATAGCAAGCAAATTACCTTCACTGTAAAAGAAACGTAAAGCGAAATTAAGGAAATGTTAACATTTTCTTGGAAATGGAACACAATGTTTTTGAATTATATAATTCTAAAACAAGTATTTTCAGAAATATCAATGCGTTTGACTTGCAGATCTTACCTTATTATGCCGTGATAAAACTGAATTTTAATTCTTGTATACAGCTAGCATATAAGTTCTATAAATCTACAAAAATGCTAATTTTACGCATGTATTAAAAAAGAACATTTTGCTTTTTTAGTTTCCACACTTCATAGAATAGACAATGTATCTTAATTACAGATATGAATTTCTATATTTACGGAGATCAAAAAGTGCGCAAACCTAGTCACAGCACCTGACAGTATGAACAAAAATGAATAATTTGGAAAAGTTACAATTCACTTATAAGTTGCAAATTTAGTTACATACAGGTATAAATTAAAGAAACAAATAGAAAAGAATACATATTTTTGAAAATTTTTAGGAAGTAGTTCCACCGGAAATTTAAAAAAAAATGTATTTTTTCTGATAGTACATTAAAATGAATTATTTTCGAATCCGTTTTGTAAATATTAAAAATAATAACTTTCGACCAGGTGAAAATGGCAACGATCCGAGAATGGAATTTGGTCTGGGTACACTTATTTCTCAGGTCTTCCGAAATTAGGCCTGAATGGAAAGGGTGTAAAAGTTTGGAAGGTAGTTAACACCCCTGCGATCATATGGGATTGATTCCCGGCTCTTCGCCATTGTCACCTGCTCCATGTTAAAAAATTCGTGTTCAGCAACCCCAAAAGCTTCATGAAATAAAGGAGATCATGTGAAAAACGTAAAATACGCGAGGGAAATATTAAAATATGTTTAACCCCAACTGAATTAGTCGGTGCTGCTGGATGATATTTCCGAAGAAGTACGTTTCTACGTACTAACTACGAACGAAATAACTAACTGCAGGTCTCCAAGAGAACAAAAATATATCATTTTACCTGCCGCATAACTTACGGAATAGTACGGATTAATGCTCGTCCTTGTGTAAATACCGGATGAAATCGAGATGAGAATGTGACCTTAAGATTCTGATAAAAATATACCACCTTTGTGTGTACATTTTATGGCGTGTTGAACAGATTTGGAGAGACAAAGAGTTTAGAGAACAACAAAGTCACAAGGCAATGAGTGTTATAGACGTGAGCGTATTGGTTGTGGTTCTAGAATGCCAAGGGCAGGGATATTCAAAACTGCGTGGATGGAAGCAGGCGTCGAACGAAGGAGGACGAGGAGAAGAAGTAGAAGGAGATGCTGTCAAAGGAGACGATGTTCTGGCTCTAGAGACTGGCTGGTGGTGGGGGTGGGCGAGTGGCTATGATGGGCACCATGGGACGACAAGCGCTTTATGGATATCGCTCGCACCGCTTTAGGGTTCGCGATCCTTCGCCTTGCTAGCAACGGAGACACCCGAGCGCCCCTCGAGACTTACACCACTTTCGAGCTTTACGTCTTTTTCTCCTCTTTCTCATCCCCGTCCGACGCTTCGCCTCCTTTTTTATATTTTTCCTTCTCACAGTTCATTTCCAATCTTGTTCTCATTCTTCTCCTCATATTTTCAAAATTTCTATCACAAATATTATTTTCCCTTCTCCAGTTTCCTTCGTCATGATAATTCATAGTATCACTCCCTATTATCTCACTTTATTAGTTACATTTTATCAAACTTTCGTGGCGTGATTATAACTCTACTTTATGATCCTGCTTCTTCCCACATCTCTTATCCGTTTAACTCGTCTACTTCACCGGCGCAGTTCGATCACTTCAGCAGTTTTTGCCTGCTGCCAAAGGAGAGTTAATTGAGGACCAGCACTCACTTGAAAGGAATAATTACTTTTTGCAGCGCGCGCCTTTGTGCTCATGGGTTCCCCTCCGGCTACCCCGTCGTTTTATGTTTCCGCGCGGAACGCAGGCGAGACCAAGTGCCATAAACAAACGAGGAAATTGCCGAATGTCCGCCCCTTTTCTGCTCTGGAATATTGATGTGATAGGTTCAGCGTTTAATTGCGACGTGCGCACATCTGTGAAAGATTTGTTAGCTGTTTAAATAGTGAGTACGTGTACTTTCATACGAAGAGATGTATAATTACCAAGAATGTCCATCTACGGAATTTAACTCTCATTTCATTAGGAGTCGGAAATAATCTAGCTGGTTTATTGAACATCATCATTGAACGCCATCTTTTTCACCCTTTTTTTCTTTCGTGGATCTGTTTCTGTGTAGTATATTTTTCCAGAGAATTATTGTATGAAGTTTAATATTGAGATGAAAACAATAATTTTTATTAATATTATAAATATTGTTTCAAACTAACTCTTTGATACATGTTCTTAAGTAAACACTCAGTTTTTATTAGGAATTAAAAATTCATTAATACCTCATTGAGCGAAGTCTCATATATTATAGTAGTTACAAAACCTTTTGAATAATTTTGATACATATTATTAATAAGTAACTAAGTTCCAGTGACTTCATTAACATCAAGTGTTGGTATTTTACAGAAATATTCTTTCTTGTATCCCCTCTGATATATACTGACAAAATTTGCTATGTTCAAAATTCAGATCATGAAAAATGCTAAATGTCTAATGATTCCTAGGTTGGCAACATGAAATATAGATTAAAATTTCTCTTCAACAAATGCAAAATGATCAGCGGAATACCATGCATGTATTACTTAAAATAAATTAAATATATAGAGAATTATTTTAAAAAAATTTAACCTAATAACTTAAATACCGATGTATATTCATTTGTGTTCATAAATGAAAAAAGAATTTCTTAACATCAAACAATAAAAGTGTTCACATTATTGCAAAATGTTCGTAACTTACAATAAATATTCGAAGCATTATCATCACCACAGCTAGTTTGAATACCACATTCATATGTTCTATTCATTCCTCGATTACCAGTCCTTTTAAAATTAACGATTAATACATTTCACTCACTTTTCCCACAACAATTTTTCTTCCGAAAATTTAAAAGTGATTGTATAGACCAATATTCATACCGTTGACCTTGAAGAAAAAATTGTTTAGGGATAATTAAAAATTGGGTCAAAACTGTTTATTGCGATAATGAAAACTGAAATATATATTTTTTGCCCCTTATCATTAGATGTTCTTCTGGGGCGATGATATGCATCCAACCCTTCCGAAACTGTATTAGCATTGCAGCATTAACAACGTTTAACCATTAGAAGTTTAACCAGTCGTCTTGTACTGAATAATACATTCATTGGCAATATTAATATTATTGATCTAGTTTTACTTTCCGTTTGATAAATAATTATTGAATGTATAGAAGTGCAAAAAATATTTGAAAAAGTAAACTCTTTTACAATTATGAACTTTTTAGCAGTATCAACATATTTTTCGAATATATTGAAGAATTCAAGGTCACTCAGAAAGTTCCTCGCCGCTTGAAAGAAAATGATCGTAGGAGTAGTAAGCAAAATTAAATTACTCTTTCTTTACTCGGTGTCGTGAAGATAAGCCAGACGAACAAGAAAATCATGACACGAAATAATTTCGTTGTTATTTATTCATTTATTGGGTTTTACTGCCTGGGTATGCATTATTTTGAAAACAACACCTCGTGGAGGAGTGTGTCGCAGTGGTACCGAAAGTACCCTCTGGCTGCGGCAGCAACGTCACGCTGACGCGGCGGCGGACGCCACGATCGATGCCTGAGCAGTGCGGACTACCATCGCGCTATTCAGCGACGTCCATCGCTGCAGCAGCAGCCGTCACTGGACCAGGGCACTTAAACATCATCAAAGGATCTCACTACAATAATATCGAAATACTATATTTTCTACATCAGGGCTTGTAATGGATTCATAATCTAACATCTTTGTAATCTTTATTACACATTTCATTTCCTTTTCCTTTCCCTTAACACAACCATATACCAGCAAGATACAAACATTATTAACTACAAACGTCATGTGGGTTTGTTTGTTCAAAATATATTAATAAAATTTATTTTATTAATAATAAATAATTAATATTATATAATTTAGAAACGTTGGCAAGTAAAATGTGATATCATTGCAATATATGACCTTACCTCAAAAATCTCCTGTATACAGTGTATTTCAAGGGTCAAGAACAAACATGGTATGGTAAAATGAAAATGTCACTAACATATCCAAGAAGCGCGAGTACTGGAGTTTCATTTGATGGATCATGGATAGAACTATTTTTATCAGAGGATTATAGAAATTCTTGGAATTGATTCAAATATTATCAATCTAAAGTAAATGAATTTTATAAAATCTTATAAAATGATAATAGATCATAGTACGTTAATCTTAGTGCTCTATAGTTTACAGTTTATTATCTTTCATATTTTTGTACAAGAAAATACGTTTATCACTTACTGCATGTTTATTGTTTTGAGTAGTCCGTGTATTTTCAGAAACTGTTGTAATACGTTTTTATTTTGGGGAATTGGAGACTAATGATGGAGTGAGAATTGAGATATTTCATCCCTCCGTCATGTATTATACGATGTGTCATCTGGCACTCTCATTTGAAACGAACGACGAGACGAAACTTGTATTCTTTGCTTTTGCTCACCACCTGATTTACCAACTGGTTTACATACCTCGATTAGGGGAAAGAAGTACTGAATCCTTGTGGACATCAGAAAGTATGGTTCCTTGCTTCCGGAGAGTAAATTAGGTTATTGTCCTCTACGTGGTCATACGCAGTTTGTAACTGCTTTTTTGACAATAAAGTTTATTATTATTAATATCGAACTTTTTCATTATTTGTACATGCCACTCTCTTCCAACCCCTCCCTAATGGTACCAGCGATGTATAGTCCCCTCAGTTCTTGTCAGATAATCAGTAATCTGTTTATCAAATTAGATTGAAATTGGTCCAGGCTCTTCCGATTTATGATAGGATACATACAGAAAACATTCCAACCCCTATTTCGCCCTATTAGAAATGGATTTTCGTAAAATTCTTTCTTAATGGATGTCTATACTGTAATACAGTTTTATTTATTTATGCAGAAAATTATTATTTATATTTGTAATATGCTGAAACAACAAGTCCAATGACACTAGATCTTTTCAAACAGATTTATAGTTTATAAAAAGAAGAATCCAAGAGAGATTACGAGGAAATAGTATTAAAGTACCTATTAAACAAAATAGAAAAACACATTCTCAGAAATCCCACTCTAAATTTTAGTTATATACTTCAACCACAGGACAACTAAAANACACAAAGACGATTCACACATACAAGTGCTGCTTCTTTCATCAAATATCATCAAAGGAGTGATTTCAATCCACCATTTAATAATTTTTTATGATGAAATGTTTAGAAAACCATCTATTATGTTTTGTTATAGTGCCAGAGTTCCAGTTTGTTTGTAAACTGTTTGTAAGATGTTGTAAAATATATTTTTGAACAGATGAGATTAGGGAATCGAGGAACTGGGCCATTAGAGAAACTGAAGTTACTCCCTAAATTTAACTTCGGGACCTTAAAGATGTGATAATTCCTTAAGCTATGATTTTCCTTTTGTGGGTTCCATGAGGAATATTTATTTTAATCATTCTTCATACTTCGAGGACGAAAAGATTTCGAATAGAAGAAAAAAAAACTAACTAAAATTCGTCATGAAAGGCACATAATAAGAACGTAGCAACCAATATTACGAGCCAAGTGCTTTTTTGAAAGGAGTACCCTTGTTGAAACAATTACGTCCATTAACAGCATGTAATCCTATGAATATTTAATTCACAATCCACCTCACAATTCACAATTCCAAAAAATAGTTATGTTTTGGAAAGGAAAGAAATATAGAATATACCAAATATTGGAGGATGACAAAAAAGTCCAAGAATTGCAGGAATTTTTATTTCAACCTCTGGCTCGTATATCCTCAAGAAATAAGAAGAATTTCTCAAAGTAATTCTAAATGCTCTTAAGAAATTATAAGAATTATTTTTTAAATAAAAATGGAATATTATAATCCATTTCGGAAAAAAATATAGTTTTGATTAAATAACCAAAATATTGTTGTTAGATTACCTTGTATGGAAAAAAAGGAAATTAAATATTTCACGTGTATACTATTGTAAATAGAGTAGGTAAATCATGAAGATTTTCGGAGACTACATTTGTTGGTTCATAGGTGGAAAAAAAGACCAGTAAGACCTAGAATAAAATCTGGGGAGGTTGCTGGGTTAGAATGATGAAGATCGAAAACCCAGAATAACAACAAAGTAAACAAAGTCGTTGAAGAATGTGTTACAGGCCAAACAATTAGAAGAAAAAGTTGAAAAACATTTAAGAATGTAGGGCGTAGTTTAATCGTGTAAAATACTAAAATCTAAGACCCTTTACGTCTTTTGAAGAATCGGACAGGTAGTCCATTTTTTGCAATAAAATGCGAAGTTTGTGGTTTCTCATGTTCTTTTGTTCTAGTAACTTAGGAATTGATCTTAGACAAAAAAGTTAAATTAGCGAGTTGTAGGTCTTAATATTTTGTTGTTTCTCCTATATTTGCGTAATATATCAGACTTTAAGCTGATAAAATTATACATTCACCTTAAATTGTGTAGTATCAAAAACATATCTCTTTACTTTCTCATATCTGTGGTATACAGAAAGTATTGTAATCGTGAAAGAATTTGAAAGCGATATTTTGACAGAAATGTCTTGCAATAACTAATGCAAAAAAGCAAACGTTTTCTGAGTTTTTGCAATATAATAAGTAGATTTTAACATACAATATCACATTTTATAGGTTTTTTAAGACCTGCAACTCGCTGATTTAACTTTTTTGTACAGGATCAATACTTGAGTCACTAGATCAAAAAAGACATGACAAATCGCAAATTTTGCACTTTGAGGGCTTATTGCAACGAATTGACTACCTCTACGATCCTTCAAAAGACGTGAAGAGTCTTACATTTTCGTATTTTACACGATAAAACTAAGCCCTTCCTTCTTTAAAAAAATTTCGACTTCCTCATTGAGTAGATTCCCCATTGCCTGGTCTAATGGAAGACGAGGAATGTTGAAGTTGAAGGAATACGGAGAATTTATATGAAACATAACTAAGAGCATATTTACTTTTAGATTCATAGACAATGTAAATTAGTCATTAAGAATAAGATACGATTTAATGCGAATGACATGATACTGAAGGTTTTAATAAGACTTAATAATAATAAGGAATTTCAATAATTCTTAGACCGAATTTCCGAATTTCAATAATTTGGAATAAAGAAAAGTACTACTAATACAGGCTGTGAGGGAAATGAATCAGTGAACCATGTAATGCGAGTTATATAGTGAAGAGTTAAGGAGCGACTATAGTGAAGAGAGAGGTTATACTTCAGAAGAGAGAGGTTATACGCTATTTCATGGAGGAGATAGGAGTATAATATCTTTCAGTATAATAAGTCAGCTTTGCTCGAACAGATTACTTGAGATGATTAACATGGGAAATCTTATCATTTCTGATCTAAATTTGATTCCTCATACCTCTCCTGGAGTACAGATCGGAGCGTATGATAGTTCCTAACACAATTCTTAGTTATCATTATTATTATAAGACTAATTATAAAAGTTCCTATGTAAAGTTTGTGTATCGATACAAAGCCAATTTTGAAAATGAATATCACATCATAAAATATGGAGTTAACAAAAAAATTGATTAAATACTACAAGTAGTTAAATATTATGCAAAATATTTACGGTGTATAGAAAGAATATTCTTCAAAGAGGAAATGGGATACTTGATGTGCCTTGTCTACGATGTATAGTACCACTAAAGACGTTGATCAGTTCATTTCTTCGGTGATAATTTTAAATATTGTACGTCGTATACACACTTGCAGGACATTTTTCTCAAATGTGTCTTTCTGATTTAAATTTACTGACTGATTAAGACTAAATAAGTTCGGACCGATCATTATAATAATAATACGCATTGCTTCAGAAGAAATAAATAGCTCTTCATAAATCTGAGTTAAATGTTGGAGTATAAAAGAAACCTGAGTGGTTAATGCGCTACGATCGGTCTCGCATGGGGATTTACAGCATGCAAAAAGAGTGACAAATGAGTTGTGATTGTTCCCGATGAAATTGTTCGGCTCGACAAGTGCTCACAGTGAAGGAATGATGTGGTAATAAACTTTTGGTTCCATGTTTCGGATGGCTGCTTTTAGTAGCGTCGACAAACTTTACTCTTCAACGAATTACTTTTTATCGATAACTACCATTCCTATATAATTCTAGATACAAATATCGTTTGAAGAGCGCTAATGGAACTATCTCAAAATTTATTTACTTACTTCTTATAATTACTTAAAGAGTATTTTAATCCATTTTCCTATTGATCAGTATTATTGTTTATAATCCTGACGAACTACTTTTTTCTTCAGATTTTTAATTAAAGTTTTAATAAGAGTTGGAAAAATATTCAAGAAAATATTTCTGATGACACGGAAATATTGATAAAAGTGTAGACAATATTGTGCAGCATTATGAATTGTAACACAATCCAAGTTACAGAAAAGGTTTTAAAAAAGTATATTTTATTATTTGTCTACATTGTAAATTAATCTTCCACAACGTTTCTTCAAATCAATAATTATATTAAAACGTTACAAACATATTTCTGGAATGTTTCTGTCTCCTCAGTGTTCTACAAAACAAGATATGATAGAATAATCACATAACGAATAGAAATATATACCCTAACCCTTTCCCAAACCTCAGAAAATAAATAACAAGTGTGATATCAAAAAACAATTTTGTTATTCTATTCAAAACACCAAAGTGAAGCTATCTGCAAAAATCCAGCTCCTCTAAAATGTTTCCGAAGTTTAAACTGAATTTACTTGGATTATTATTATGTTTTTATTCATGTTTAATCTAAGGGCTCTAATGTCCTAGAGGTTGGCAAGTCCTAAAACCCCAATAAAAAATGTTTAATCCAAATTTTTTGTATATACTTCTGTTCATCTTATTATTTTGTATTGATGATTGAAGATAGAAAAAGCTCTTCAAAAGTATTTTTTATTTTGTATTATTATTTCTTCAGGTAAACATTATGGAAGATTGTTTCATTCTTTCATCTACACAATTTCCAATATCACGAACATATCACAATATTTAATTTGAGCTTTAAGGTTTGCTGAGTATGTTTCACGCAACTCCCACTACTTGTCAGCAAACGGATCTTGCTGACATGATTTGGGAATAATGCTTAGAGAGCAGCAGACAAGTAATAGTATATTTAAAAACATTAAAGTGAATTTTAGTAAAAGTATAAATAAAGAATATATGTCGTACATTGATAAGCTATGCACTTCAAGAAGCGTAAAGCATTGAAGAAATAGAGGTTTATGTCCTTGTTTTCGCCCCGGCATGCTATCAAACTGTAATTGTATATACCTGCATGGTATTTTTGCCAGAGCATCAATTTTGTATTCAGTCGTTCCCTCATTGCGGGTTGATTACATGTTTCATTATACATTTACCTAAATTAGATATCTTTCAATGAATATAAGATTAAAGAACTAAGTATATTCTACTTTTCTCATTTTCTGACCCACAGATCTATCAACTTAATTCATTTTTATCCTTGAATACTTTTGTGTGGTTCATGACAATCAACGGAACTCTGTTTATTGCGCGTTCAATTATGTTGGAGAAAATTGGGAAGGTCTTTCATGATTGCTTTGCGCTCCAGTCATGGGTACAATATTCACAATTTTCCCGACGAAAAAACTCCTGCGTGTTCTGATTATGAAATAAAATTGATGAGGGTCGTCTCACCTAAAAAGGTCTAACAAAAAAATAAATCCCACCGAATTTTGAATCGTAGTTGAGTTACTAAGAGAAATATCCTAACCCACACACATGTGACTAATACAGTTGATACGTCATGTAGATTCACAAATGTTATGAGGGTACGTCATGAAGGTATGGTAATGACAAGAAAGATGAAAGAGCGTATTTTTAAATTATTTTCGACAATTGATAATATTTTTAGTAATAAATAACATATCTCTCAAGTTCCAAATATAAATTAAAAAATTAAATAGTCAAATAGTAAAGCTCCATCAATGTTTATAATAACGTTAATATTATATGTTATTATATAGATACTAGCTGATTACCCGGCGTTGCCCGGATTTTTTTCTTTTCTTTTTGGTCAAACGAACCCACTTGCAAGTCCAATTATTGCTTCCGAGGCAAGCTGGCTCCATTACAACTGCACCATTTCAATAAAGCGCTTTTACAATATATACAATGCGTCTAAATTTTACGATTAAAAGATGTTTTAGTCTTTGTTAAATACACCAAAAGAAAAAATGTTAAATTTATTGGTGATTGATTTTTCCTTCCTAAATTATGTTCTTAAATTTACGTATTTTAACACTCCTATTTTTAATAATGTTTTTTCAATAATGTTGGTAAACCTTTGCAGATTGACATATGCTGTTGCAGATTTTTTTGTAGAAATCTTTGAGGTGAATAATATTGTCATTCATAGTTATCACCTATCTCTAACCGTTTAGGCGGCGTAAGCAAATATACCTCTCTTTTTTCCTGATTTCATCGACTTAAAAAAATTGGCCTATGTTCATCCTGGGCAACTTAACTATATCCTTGCAAAATTTCATAACGATCGGTTCAGTGGCCTTACAGAGGCCCTAAAATTTACCGTGGGCTATGCATACTATACCCTAGTATTCACTCTCAATGAACTAAAATTAGAGGTATTAATATACTTCGATTATTTGGTAGGTAAATATCAGTAGCGAAAAAAGAAATTAATAAGTGTTAATAACTTATAATAGGAATTTTTTTACTGTCATGGATATTTTTAATATTAATTTTAATTTTTAATCTCAGGGATTGTTATATTACTTAAGTGAATGTGTCGTTCATTGAGCACCGCTGGGAACCACGGAAAACCAACGGTTAGGGCAAGGGCGCTAATTATAAAAGAATCTGTTTGGTAACTGGAAACCTGTAACAGAACAAAATAATTCGGAGGAAGAATCAAATAAATTCGTAGAAAGAATACATACTTATCTGCAGGGCAAATAACATATGCATACATTCCAACATACCCAAATAAATCTTGTTTACATATTTACTTATATATACATACATGTACATGGACCCATATCCGCACATGTACACATTTTTAAATCAATGAAAACATACTAAAATAGAATACTAATATTACTACTAAAATCACTCACAATAATAATAATAATAACGATAATAATTTAAACAGATTTAAATTAAGTGTGTTCATTGTGATCAGTCTCCTTCATCAGTTTCGTCTCCCNCATTGTGATCAATCTCCTTCATCAGTTCCGTCTCCCTCTTTTTTCGAACCATACCCAGAAACTTGCCAAGGAGTAAAGTAACGGAGATTGCATTATCTCGCATTATTTCAAAAGCTAGAGTGTAATTTCTTGGTTTACGATTGTATCCCCCCTCAAGAAGCCACTTTTTTCGAACTATTTCAGTGCTAACCCAATTTAGCAGAATGTGAACTCAGTCTTCTTGTTCCCTGCATAAAGGGCATTGCGAATCTCGATCCTCCCTCAATTTCCTTAATTTTCATCCGCCAAGTCGAAACCAAGCGTAACCTGCTCTTGCTACCTTGTTTAATTTGTCTATGTACGGTTTTCACCTCCAGTCTCCTGTCACAATATTCTGTACATTGTTGTTCCTTTCCCCATTTCTTATTGAAACCCAATATTTAATAGCCCTCACTTAATTTTTACTTCTAACGGTAAAAATCCAAATTCCCAAAGAGTACCACAGTTAGCTGTACTCGGAGGTATGCCAAGAGTATTTTTTATGAATTTATTTTGAAGCGAATTAAGTGATGCGCAATCCCCAACACCCCATATTTCAGCTCCTTACGCTACTGCAGGTACGAATAGTGACTTGTACATCGTTACTACAATCCTAGGATCTATGTCAGGGATGGTACCAGTACTTCTTTGGATTTCATTTAGAACATACATGACTTTTTGTTTTGATTTTTGTATATGTATTGACCAGGTTACTTTAATGTTTACTTTGACACCTAGATAAGTGTAAATTTTAACTTTCTCGAGATGTTGACGTTTGTAATTCCAAATTTCATTTTTACTAAACATCCATCCGTTCTTTAATACCATGACTTTGGTTTTATGAATGTTTATATATAGAGACATTTTAGCACAGAATAGCTCCAACGTATGTAGACCTATCTGAAGTCCCGACGGTGTTGTGGAGAATAGAACAAGATCGTCCGCAAATAGCAACCCCGGTATCTGTCTCTGTACAGGAGGAGCACCTATTGTTGGGGCATCTGTGGATGCCTCACATCATTTTTTTATTATGCCGTAAATAAATAATATAAATAACAACGGAGAGAGAACACATCCCTGCTTCACTCCCTGAGTTACTTGAAAATTTGGAGTTAGAGTAGTATTATTTGTTTTAACGCATGCATTGTCAGTGCAATATAAAGCTTGCAAAGTACGTAGGAATTTTTTTGACACTACCTTGTCCGCTAATACACACCAAAGGATGTTTCTGTTCACAGTGGCGAAAGCTTTCTCAAAATCTACGAACACACTTTACAGTTTTCCGCGTTTCTTTCGAGTATCTCTCTCGGTTAACGTGTTTCAAGTAAATAGATTATCTATTGTGCTATTGTTGCTTCTAAAACCAGCCTGTAATGACGAGAGTTTATTTTCTTTCTTGGCCCAGAGTTGTAATCTCCAGTACAGAATTTTGCGATAAATTTTTCCCATAACATTAGGTATATAACATATTAGTAAACAGTAAGTATAGTATGGATGCATTTATTCTTTGATGTTTTGATGTTTCATATAAATATTTAATACATATAAGGTACAGTAATTTCACTAATTCATAGACTAACTGTGTGTACTATTTTAAATCTTAATAATAATAATAATTATTATTATTAATCTAATTATTATTATTATTATTACTGTAATTATTATTATTATTTATTTTAATCTCATAGCATAAAGCTATTATAAAGGAAGCTCATATCTTTTTACTTCCGTGTGCGTCAATAAATGACGTGAATTAGATGCACCATTCAAAATGACAGATAAGAACAAACGTTTCCGCATTTGTAGTGTATTTTAGTATTGTGTATTTTGTCTATTGTCGTTCATTGAATAAATTGGCACTTCTACTCATATGAAACTTTGTGAGAAACAAAGTTGATTAACTAGTTGCAACAGACCCGACGAATTATCGAGCGCGTTGGGCTTGTATTAGATTCATTCTGTTGATTACAAAATTTTCTACTTAATAAGCTTAAAATGCAATAAACTGCTACCCCTGGAGTTTTCGGTAGCTTGAAGGTTATTTAATATCATCCAATTACTTCAGTCGCTGAGATGTGATAAGAATGAAGTTTGTCGGCGTAATGACGCAATTTAATGTACACAATTTTTGCATGCGTAATTAATATCTTAAAATTGTGTAATGACAACCATAATTAGACTTAATATTTTGGTTGGGGTTTTATAATTCATTCTTAGCCAAGAGAAAAAAATGAAATATTGAACCTTTTAGATTTCTTCCCTCATAATTAACCTGATATTGCAGGTTATTTTCATGCCTTTCGAGTAATTTTTACTTCATGATGTATACGCCATTGAATAAAGGCTGAAAATATGGACAATAATCCTCCAGATTCGGAACTTGGCTGAAAGTTAGGTTTCGGGGTCACTTTAATAGGGAAAGAATATCGGGCACTCCAGCGTACCGCTAGGCCCTCAAGGAGGGGTCAAAAGGGGCGGCAAAAACGGTTTTTTGTAAGTATCTCAAAAACTACCCTCGCAAAAATCGCCGATGTTGAGCCGACTTTCGACGTATTACGACGTCGAGATCGAGTCGAAGGACGATGTCGAGTAAACGACTCCGTCTCGACGTCGTATTTCCCGGAATTTGAAGTCGAGAAGACGATAATAAACTACTTTGTTTCGACGTCGAGATCGAGTCGAAGATCGACGTTGAGATGACTCCGTTATACGAGGTTGAGATGATAGTAATAATAATAATAATAATTGTACTCCCCAAATAATGTTAACTATCTTTGAGAGAAAAGAAAAAATAAATAATAATAATAGCACATGGGTCTCCGCTCTCGTTAATTGTGGCCCATTTCTCTTTGGTTGCAACCCTACGGTCGGAACCACATTCGAAATTTCGAGGTTCCGTCTTCCACTGCCACCAGGTAGTGGAATTTGGAACTCTACTGGGTACATTTTTCTCCAAGAATTAATTTTCCTGAGAACATTCTATCTTTTACTTGTTTACGGAGATTACTATCTTACGAGTTTACTATTCATGGAAGCAATAGTAAGACAGATCAATACAAGAGGATAAAAACTTAGATTTCATCAATATGTTGCTGTAGCTCCGTGGTAGAACGCTCGCCTTGAGACATAAACGACTCTAGCTCAATCCACGCCGTAGTCGAACTTAGAAGACGGAGGTTGTAAATCGACGTTCTTAAAGTGTTACAAGTCTCATAGAATATGATTTCACGAGGTAAGTTGTAAAAAACTAATAATTCAACATTGTCAAGAAAGTCGTGTTGACGACGTTGTTATGACATCGTTACCAGGCGTCGAGTAAGCAACGTTCTCTGACGTTGAATCGATGTTACATGTGTACGCTTTGGCAACGTTTTCACAATGTGGTTTTTTGACGTCGCCACGACTTTGACAACGTTGTAACGACGTCGTTACGGCTCGAAATTTCTACGTGGTTACGCGATATATCAAAAAGTAAAGTAAAGTAAAGTTAAGTTAAAATAAAAATTGTAGCTGACAAATTTTGTAACAAATTTGGCCATAAGTTATATTTTCATCAGACGCACAGAAATCGAGGTATGAGCGCTCAAATTTGAGACCTATTTGCAATTCTACGATTAAGGCATTTTTACGAAAATAGGAAAAATTGCATTTTTTTTCAAGAGACCTATTTTTGTGCAGTGAAAAGCTCTAAATGTAATTGTTTGTACATGTATTACCATGTATTTGGATGTCAATTTTTGCATGTATGTATTTATGCACACACATGACAAATTTTTAATTAAAAAACGAGCATTTTTTAATTAAACATTTATGTCTATTTATTGGGTTGTGAGTCTTTAATTATTTATTTAATTATCTAAGATAAGTTTCATTTTACTATGAAATCAAAGGTTGGAGTAAGAACAACATTCCAAAAGGAGCAGATTCTGTTTTATTGTAAGCTTACTTTAGTCACTTAAAATAACATTGTTTAGAAGTATTCATCCGAGTATGCTACCCATTAACACTATTCAAAGGTTATTTGTGTCATTTACTTCGATAACAACTCGATAAATGAATGGAGGGATTAAGTATCTCAGATGTAATTAATCAAGGTCACGCTAATGGGAAAAGGCGTAGTTCTCTGAAAGAATACACCAACTGTTTAAAGTAGACAACCTGCTAATCTATATGCATTTTTAGCTTCCACCATGCGATTCATTTACGTGATTCGAACGAAGTCGCACAAAAAACTTCCGAACAGGAAAAATGCTTTATAATTACTTCTGATGAAAGTGTAACAAACTTAAATTTAATCCGAACATACACAACACACTTTTTTTTCTTTCAATTTTGGCAGGTTATACAATTTATTTTAGTGTCATGGTAACGATTATATTCAAATAGAGGGGGATAATTTGCACCTCTTTTTGTCTAATGTTTCTTAATTTAATGTTTTTTTAATTTTTTTATAATCAGCTACAAATCTCGTTTATGCTTTCAGTAATTTTTTATTTTAAAATATTTTTCAACGGTCATTTCTTTGGGCTTATTAGATCACTATACTGATAATAATGGAAACGATACCTGATAATGGAATGATAGTGTTGATGGAAAGCGCGCTGGACTGGGATGTTGAAACCATTGGATGTCGCGAGATTAAGTCGCAGCTTCGCTAAGGAAAACGAGGAGTTCCATTAAGAGGGCTTCGACTAATGCACTTGTCGGAATGGAATTAACAACGAGAGCACAGCCTTGGAGA
Source organism: Laupala kohalensis (assembly GCA_002313205.1). Classification (NCBI taxonomy): domain Eukaryota; kingdom Metazoa; phylum Arthropoda; class Insecta; order Orthoptera; family Trigonidiidae; genus Laupala; species Laupala kohalensis. The sequence continues at coordinate 74,526 of NNCF01127566.1, read as the reverse complement.
CGTTTCTTCCTTCTGTCTTCTCCCCTCTTTGCTCTTCTACATCCATTTCATATTACCTTCATTCGGTCACAGGAGTCACTTCAGCAGATTGTAATGAAATTTTGCTGAGGATTAAAAAGTTTCATTAAATTTAAAACGTAATACTTTAATTAATAATTTCATCTGTGATATTAAAAATATAGTTTAATTTCCTTTATAAATAATAAATAAATAAATTTTATTGTCAAAAAACAGTACAAACTGCGTATGACCACGTGGAGGAAAAAAAAAACTAATTTACTCTCCGGCAGCAAGCAAGGGACCATCCCATCAATTCCGATCAAGGGCCCTAAGGCAGAGGCGGATTCAAAAAATTCAGCAAAAATTCCTAGATAAGATAAAAAGTTAGCTGCGAGTTATAATACTAATAGAATGTCAATATGTTTGTAATTTTAAGCAAAAAATTACATGTAAGTTATTATCGAACTATAGATTATTCTGAGTATAGTGCTTAAAAATTGAAATAACACTAAATTCACGATTTATTGTTACAATAGACAAAGCCTAGAGCCCGCCCCTAGACAAAGCCTAGAGAACCTGTATGATAAATCCGCCTCTACCCGAAGGAAAACCGGAGAAAAACCCGGGCCAGGATGGGATGATCAATTGGATCTTTAGATGATCAATTGGATCAATTTATTTAAGGACTAAACCTATTGTCATTAAATTTTAGTTTTCCAAAATTAACTTTGAGGAGATTTATATCATTGCGTTTCTTGTTTTTTCTAACAATCGTAGTTTTTTTTCTACGCACCTGTTTATCTTAGCTTTTAACCAAAATTGGGAAATAGTGTTTTTATAAATAATTGCATTAATATGTGATTACGTTAAAAATGTTTCTTACGAGTTTCTTGATAAAGAATGCTTTTAACTTATTGCATTTAAGATAACATATTCTTAATATGATCTACCATATAAATTTTATTGTATTTTTTTTTCAAAAAATAATAAATTGAAATGTCGCATAAATCTCATTACCTAAATCACTTAATTCAAAACGCTGAAAAATGTTCTATAAATACTTTATTATTGTGGAACAATATTCGTCATCGCTACAGCTTTACCAGTTTTAATTGTTATTTGATACACNCTGTCTCTTATACACATCTAGATGTGTATAAGAGACAGTATATATATTGAACAACGTATGACGGTTAAGGAAACCATGGTTTAAGAGTACTATAAATTAACACGGTTTCAGAGTATTAAGTATTTGCTATTCTTGGTTAGATATTCGAAGTAATTATGTTCTCTAAAATCGAGAGCAGTTGACAGTGAAGTTCGTTAAACTCTTTAACAAACCAATATTTCATTCTACTGAACTTTTCTTACTTCGAGAATTTAAAGGTATATACGACCAAATGTGTCCATGTATTTCAGAGAGTAAGTTCTATCTTGCCTGTTATGCATGATTAACTTTTTGAGAAAAGAAACACCTCAACTAGAAAAGCAGAAAGTTCTGAAATTTAAAAACCATCTACAAAATTTTCAGTTTCTTCAGCTTCCTTTGAAAACATTAATTGATTTTCATTAATGATTCGACGATGGATTGCGATGTCCCAGTGATATTTCGAAATACATCTTCCACCAAAGCACCGGCACTTTAATTTGTATCATATATTGCCAAGTTCTAAAAAAAAGTATTTGATGGGAAGTTTGGGAAGTTGAATGGGAAGTTCGGTAAACCTGTAAGAGTAACGAATAATACTGAAATAAAACTAAAAAATATCCTTACTTTGTGAAGAAACTTCAAATAGTTTGCAAGTTATCGAGTTTAAAAGAAACTCATTTAGACGTTTGAAACCGAACATAATCTCAAACTTGGAATATAGTACCAAAATCACCTCCCTAATATTGTTTATGAGATACGGTTACGATGAGCTCCTAACAAATTTTTTTGTTTCATGATTGAATGATATCGACTCTATAAGTAAAAGTTCATATCGCAGAATGATGAAGAGAAGCTTCTAATGTGAAGGGTGAGCATTTATTAACTCTAAGGAATATCTCTACCGTCAGTGTATTTTTGCCATACAAGAAACTGCTGAGTGCTACTGAGTTAAGTACTGATCTCTTTTCTGACAATAGTTCATTAATGCTAACTATCGTAGGTAATTACCGTTAAACTTTTTTTATTTCCTCTCCATTGACTGATAATTCTTTGCAATGTTGGACACCCACGCTTATTTGGAAAATCTGTTTGCATCTACTGATGAATCACTGTGAACTAGATTGCCATACTCAGTCACCTAGAAACCCCACAAATCGGTTGGGTGTCTTCACCAACGCTCACCACCAACGGACACATCAGTAAGCTCCATCGTCATCAAGAGACGTTTCTTCACTGAAGCAACCGTTTTATTTTTATGTTTCATAAGTTATTTCCTACTCTTCACCGTATTAACCACAATCCTTAAGAAGGACCCTTCAACATTTGAGATTAAAGTAGAAAGTTCTTTCATAGATTTGAATGTTAGAGACTATTGAATTCAATTTCATACCTTACACAAATTCAGTAAATATTACAAATAATGAATCAGGGCAATACGTACTCAATAGAGATGTAAACATTAAAATTCAATTTTAATTATTTATATTTTGTAATTGAATGGTGCAATTGCATTTGATGCTATAACATGTGAAACTTACGGCGAGGAGTTGCATTACACTTGTATTTGCGCTTGAACTAAAATACCTGCATAAAAGCTAGATATAACAAATTTTTACTTCTTTTGTCTTGCGTTATCATGTAGGAACACATTTTTTATCATGTCTCACTGATTTATTATAAGAGCATCAAAAGGTTTTTTTACGTTTTTATCCAATGCTTTTTCACATGATATAGGGTGCATATAATTTTTACTACGGCTAAAACGTTTATTGTACTTTTTCCGTGTCATCTTCATAAATGTTTGGTATTATTGTTGCTTCTGACCCGACTCGTTAGAAACTGACAATGTGAAGTACTAATTATGTGACGCTGATGCTGGTACACCCACAAAATGACCTTTTCATCCCTTGGTTCACTTATTGTACGCAGAGCTCCATTTTATGCTCTTTCAATTCCATTGTTGTGTTGAAAACAAGAGACTGCAACATCACTAGTTATCTCTTCAATTATTCTCGGGTAGCACCTGCTTTCAACGAATTGAATTCAGTGACGTGAATACCACCGGTGTAAACCACTGCATGAGACCATTTCTCTTCTTTCTCTTCTGTCACTCTAATTGAAAGTTTCAAAATAGCGGAAACAACTTAAGAAAAGATTTAATTGTAAATGTAATTTCATAGGCAAGTTATACGAAACCTTATTTAGCTTATGGGAGTAAGTTACCAAAGAAGTTATTTAGAAAGGACGTAATAAAATACATATTCCAAATATAATTTTCCGTGAATATGTGAAAAGTATACTGCAAGATAATGTAACAATATTTCGTCCCTTTGTAGCAAAGCAAAGAATACAAGCATTGCTGTTTCGAATCCCGTTTAGGGCACTTATACTTTTGTTTGGTTTGATGACTGGAGTCCGCGATTTCCCACGAATTACTCAATTTTTTAAAAAGTATGTCAAGTGAAATCTGGGAGACATTTAATTATGATAATAACTTTCCCTAAAATACTACTAAATTGGAAAAGACAAACACGGGATACACTTTTAAATTTCTTCATTTGTTAGTAACAAAAATTTATATTTAAAACTGAAGGAGTTTCTGCCTAGTTTATTTTGCCAATAATTATTTTGTATATTCCTATTTTATTTATTTATTTATTTTTGTATCTCATTAAAATAACAATATTACAATAACCTTACGAAAAATATCTTATTCTAATTTATGTAGTGAGGTGTCAGTATATTTCCCTGAAGTTCCACCAGATGGCATTTTTATCACTAGGTGATGTAAGAGACCCTTGAGAGTCATTCCATCATAATGTATGAGAATCATAAGTGATTGTCAACAGTCTTCACCTTTTACAGACAGATTCAGAGCCGTTTGTGCCACAAATAAGACAAAACTGAAACTAAAGAGTACATAGAAACTGGAGAATACCTGAAGGAAAATTGGTAAATCTTATGTATAAAAATTCAGTCTGTGTAAGTTTGTGTTCGCAAAACTCGGAAAATAGTGGGTCGATTTACTTGAAATTTTGACACAACGTTGCATTTGAATTCGTGCGTATTTTATAAACCTATTATATAGATGTCACAACTGTGACAGGAAAAAATATGCTTTTTTTGAAAATATATAAGCGAAATACCATTTACGAACTGACTAATCACGAAATAACAGAAACTACAAAGCCTAAAAACTTGAAATTTCGCCTTTAGGTTAGACATCCACTAAGAAAGAATTTTACTAAAATCCACCCCTAACGGGGTGAAATGAAGGTTGGAATGTTTTATGTATGTATCCCACCATCACTCTAGAGTGCCTGGAGCAAATTCAACCAAACTTGATACACAGATGACTGGCTATATGAGAACAAGCACTGGGGCGGCGGGGTAAGATATCCCTTGCATGACTATGGAGAGGCTCAGAAGGGGATGACGTGTAAAAATAATGGAAAAATCCTATATTAGATTCAAAACCATACTTTTTGGTGCTTTTGAGATGGATGGGAGAGTCCCTGGTGCTTTGTAAGTCAACAATCAGTCCACATTGCAGATAATATTCTCCTAGCATCCCTGGGATAGGGGTGGGAATGAAGGAAAGGTAAACATAATAAAAACGACCGATATTAGTGTTGAATAAATCACTTTTGGGGCTGATGAAGTGAAGTGATACCCTCATTGCCAGATAAGTGCACGATCACCCCCTATAAGGAATAAACACCCCCCTGTGTTGGGGAGGAGAAGAAGTTAAATGTAAAAATTATCGAAAGTGACCAATATTAATGTTGAGATCGTAGTTTTCGAGGTCGCTGAAATAGTAGTGACTTTCACGAAGACGTCAAAGTTCACAATAAACTCCAGCACCCCTAGGGAAGGGGCTGCCATGAAAAAAATATCGAATATGATATACCAGTGAAGAGTCCATAATTTTCGGCGTCGCTAAGGTTATAGTGAAATCCCGATATCGTGTAAGTCTGAACTCAGCCCTTTTAGAACAAACACACCCCTAGCAAACGCAGGGGCTGTGGGTGGGGGAAATGGGTTTATGGATAAAACGAAGTGAAAACTAATTTTGAAGTAAAAAATATGAAAATGGCATCGATCCATAGTATTAGAGTCGATGAGATTTTTAAACTACCAATACCGTTAACTTTAAGTTGAGATCACGGTATCCTTACAGTTGAGGTGGGAAGGGCGAGACGTAAAAAAACCGGTATTAGGGTCAGTCCGTGGTTTTTGAGAATGCTGTGATGAATAAACGTTTTTCCAATGACATAATGTTACATTATGCACATTATTCACGACACCTCTAAAGGAGAGGTTCGGAAAAGCGTGAAACGAAAAATTATCAAAACTGTCAGGTAAGAAAGTTTTTTACGAAAATAGGAATATGGGAAATTGGTGCTTTCGGATTTTTTTTTCTCAATTACATCAGTAAAAATGAGAGATTAATGCACACCAATACTATCAAACATCCACCACTAATGGATAACATTTTCACTGGTTATCAATGTAAGAAAGAATAATATGTACTACTTAATAATACTCGTCGTTGGAAATTCATTGATAAAAATCTTAGATATTTTAATAAACTCTTTCAATTAATGGTTTCATTTTTTCGGGTATAATACTGAAATCTTTCATATTTAATAATTTCTGGTTAATGTATTTCACACGATATTTGACGATTTTCATTATTTTAGTTTGCTTTACTGTTGAGGCAGCACTTTAGACACATTTTGCAATGTAGAAGCTTAATATTCACGAGAAAGTTATTCCTATGTACTTTAAACGTTCTGATCAAACCGGTTTTGTTCATTTCTCCTGGAGAAGCAACTTCTGCTTCTTAGAATGACAGTATGTTTCCACAACGAACTTCCTTATGGAGATCAAAACCGTAACTCCAACCTGGTTCTAACTCAAATACAAAATAACACATTATATAAAAAAAAATGTGTGACTCCTGTTCACCTATTTTAATATATAGGTTGTGCTAGTCTTGTGTCTTTTTAAATGTACGTTTAAAAAAATATTAACATTCTTACATCAATTTGGATAATCATGTTTATACTTGAAATAGTTTATCTCAGGGATAGTATATATCAATGATTATGAGCTTCTACAAGCGGAATATTCGGTCTCTGGAAATACGTGTTTTGGAAATGTGTTCTTGGTAACGTGAAGTTTATAAAGTTTCTCAAAGAATTAAAATGTATGTTTTACTTCACTTTTACAATATACTTCACCATTTTTATGTATAGTGAGAAAAAATTATAACATAAATTAAGGTATGCGAATAGAAATCTATACGACCAACAGATTGTCACGTTATCAAGGAACTACAAATATACCATTAAATCGTCATTTTCGACCCCGTTATCCATTATAAATAGTAATTATTGAACAGAGATCCTAGGACATATTTCGTCTTAGTTCGATTTAATATCCTTGGACTACTCAAAAATTCATATTTACTGCGGCTATATCATTTCCCCTACTTACCGATTTCCAAAGCATTTCTTTTGGGTATCTGAGCTTCTTAGTACCAATTACTGTAAAAAATATATGGATCTTACGGTTTTGTATTTTAAATTTTTAAAAATGTTTTTGAAATAAAATTGTTTCCGCTATTTGACCAAGAATATTCGATGAATTTTATTTGTCCTAGATGAAATATATTTCGTACTTCAGAAGACCATTCCCCGCCTCTTTGCAGACTTGATGAAGGTAGAGCAATGGTTGTCGCAACTTCCTTCGTTCGCAACGTCACAGCGATGCAGGCGGCGCGCTGGACCCCGAGCCGATACAAGCCATCGATCGTCTGCGTCGCGCAAAGCCTTGTTTCCTCCTCTACGTCACCGTTCCCGCTCATTCCTTCTCTCTACTCTTCTACCCTACGGCCAATGACATTTCTGCGTGTGTCATTTACCGCAGCAATCCCCTTGGCATTGTTCTCTTTCCGGAAACATAACGCGTTCGTGTTTGCTTAAAAGCCGTGCGTCGTCACAGCTTACATCACTTCGATATCGCTCACCAATGAGGGAGACGTGGTTGATGTCTTTAAAAAATATGTTGTTGGTTCTCTAAAAAAATCAGAGATTCACATTTAGGAAGGACGTAAGGACATAAATGTCTCAAACCGAGGAGAAGAAAGGAATAACTCAAGAATGACAACAATTATGGGGTTCCAAGAAAGAAAATTTTAAAGAGAGAAAAATTTATCATTAAAAACTTCATTGAGAGGAGTGGAAAACATAATTAGAATGACACGACGAAGAATGGGACATTTATAATAAAATAAAATGAAAGGGAATGGTGAAGTTCTGATGAATTAGAACGTGAAGGTTAATTGAATGGTACTATATACGATGAACAGCGTTTGGCTGACTTGTTTTGACAAGGTTCTAACTATTTTTTTTGGTTGAAATGAGGATATTAGCCTTCCTCATTATCCAGTTATTTCATATTGGAAAACTTAGAGGGAGGAGGAGCTGTGCCCACCCCAGAATAGATTTATGGACGATGCAATTATTTGTGACTCAAAAGAGGGTTAATCAGAAGAATGAGAGAAAAGCAGTTGCAGGCTACGATACGATCCTTTCATTTTACCACATGGTTGTGCGTGAGATCACGAGACGTGTTGGAGCGTGTTCGTTGAGATTTAGATCGGATGGGACGTCTACACGGAATTTGATACGATTCAGATAAAAATATTTCTATATCTACTTCGTCTAGGTTCCAGGCCCACAGCAGAAAATGCTCCTTGTTACGCCAACAGTCTCTTATACGAGAAACTGAATTTGGTTGTGATCGATTCATAAACAAAGGATTTACTCAGTTGACCACATTTTAACAGCATATACTTCTATTCTCTTGACACTTCTGGCCACGTTAGAATTGTATTGGAAGATCAGATGTCATTAATTGCATTTGGTTGTTTACACCACGAATGCTCTTATTCAGGAATTACTCATACTAAACGCAATTTCTGGTGGCAGTTGAGCCCATCCCTAAGTATACCTCTGTCAACCACTCCAATACTTATGGTTGTCAGTCACTACTAGGAAACACAACAAGGAAAAGCGTGAGAAATGTAAGGAATATGTGACGCAAATACGAATGATCAAGGATATAATAAATAAGGAAGATTGAAGAAAGAGACAACAAAATGTTAGACAGAGGTGAGACATACAAACAAGAGGACAAACAGGACATGACAGATGACAATGGACGTGATGTGAAAGTAGATGAATAAGAAGAAACCAGGAGTTCAAGAATTGAAGGCAAAGTGGCCAAAAGTTAATGGCCAACAACATAATAAACAAATAAATAAATGGACACAAATATACGCAATGTTATACTTTATCGGTGTGCAAATGATATTTTTGTAATATACGTAATACATCGAGAAAAATGAGTCCAAACGCTATAAAATTATGATAATATACTAACGTAAATTCGATTGTGATATTGCAAAATGAGTATGCTCTAAATGACATCATAAGGTAATAATGAATACACCCGAATCCATAAACAAATAAATTGACATAACCCTTACAAAATAGTGCAGATGAAATTAGAATGATTTCCAAATTTGCTGAGTCTGTTAAGCAATAGAACATCAAAAGTTGGCATCCCCTTCACTCACATTAATGCTTAAGTTTCAGAAGAACTTAACGAACACTGTATTTCAACATCACTACACTCTACCTTTGGACAGGATATTTTAAATGTTTATTGAAACTTCCCTAAGAAAATGCAAAAGAATTTATTCAGTTAGCAATACCTTTTCTAAGAGTATTCTTCTTGAGAAGATACAGGACAGATTTCTAAGTTGCGGGAAAAAGTTGTCAAGGCTACTTTTCCTTTCACGCTTTTGCAAGTCTGAGTGCTCTACCCTAATATTTAGCTACCTTAAATGCGCAAATAGATTAATACTTCTAAGACTTACTTGTTAGCTTGAACTCTTATTAATCTAAATTTTATAATAAATTAACTGAACTCACACACGAAGTTTTCCTACATTTTCACAAAGTTTGATAAATAAGAATATCAGTAAATAAATGAAATACCAATAATTATACAGAATACACCGTAAACAAACATATGTTTAGTATTTTCAATATTATGTTAAATTGTTCAACTACAAAGTAAATAGAATTTTATGTAGAGTCTCTATGTAGTATCTCCAAAGAAATATCACTTCTCGAACCGCTTCCCTATTGAACACTCAAACTTAGGGTTTTTCTTAGAAACGTTAGATTTCCCGTCTGAAGAAATACTTTAACAATATCACCAAATTTGATAAATATCCATCAAATTATATAGATTAATTATAATTATAATAAAATAATTATTGTACAAATTATAGAACAGACATACAAATATTCATCTTTTTTGTATAAGATTACTTTTTTAATTTACTTTATGAATGTACGTAATGTACAATAACTCAATTTTTAATTCTTTCAATTTCAGTTACAAAATGCAGCACTAATAATGGAAAACTAGGAAAGTCCTAATTGACACTTTTATAGTCTCACCTCTTTGTCTGAGACAAGGTTCTAACTATGTTTGACACGTTATTTTTCAACAAGTGCAATTAGAAACATAACGAGCTTCGCAGGCATAGGAAGTGATGTAAAAACTTTCATGAAGTTTTTTCACAACGATGAAAGTAAACTTGAACATAACTTGAAACGTTTTTCTAAATTTTGGTCGAATCAGAACTTTATCAAACAAGGTAGCGATGAGTTAACATTCTCTTATGTTCAAAATTTAATTTTCTTTCGGCAATATACGATAACAGTCTCGCTTTTCTTGCTGGTAGGTTAATGCACGCTATACCCCTCGTTAAGGCATCGGGCCTATCAAATTATTTCTTTAGGTAACAGTTTCTGTGTTAAATATTTTTCAACCACTTAGCAGGTACCATGTTTTCCCATTTCCAGATAATTGCCTCGACGATACTGAAAGCGAAATAATAATAATAAGTTGTCTGGACATATTAATGCTTCTGTACTGATAGGGTGAATTGCATAATCTCCACATTTACTTCGTTGAATTAATCAAGTGATAAAACGCACAATATGACTAGTACATTGAAAAATAGTGCTTATTTATCAAATAAATACTAGCCCTTGAGAATGAGAATGAGATGCGGATGAGCGTGCGGATGAGCGTGCGGATGAGAAAAATGCTAAAATGATATGACATAACATAGACTAATGATATATGGGTCATTAACTCATCATGATAGATAAATATTCTGATTCTATTTCCAACGAACGATGCGGTGACGGCCACAAGAGCAGAACAATTGCACTTGGCGAGTTTTCTTAACCATCTTCCTTATTAATTATAATCACATCAAAATTATATTTTTGGTTACTGAAAAAGAGATAATGTTTAGTGGATATGTGGTGATATCCGAAAAAACCGCAAGTCACCAGTACGTAGGGAAACTTTTTTGTTAAGCTCGTGAGCACTCATAGAGAGATTTTGATTTTTCACAAAGAACATGATTCCTTTTCGAAATATTATGATAGTCCCTTCTTCAATAGTCGACGAGAGTTTTCAAACGCATTAATTGTTGAACTTGTAAAACCGTCTATTGACCTGAAATGTTCGCAAAATACCCAGAAGGGAAATTTTTTATTGCAACAATTGCAACAACAACAAAAAATTGCAACAAATTGAAAAGTTTGACGTGTCAATTTAGAAGAAAGGAATCGATTGTTAGACACCGCAAATTGCTAGTAAGTAAGGAAAACTTTTGGTCGAACCTTTGGATAAATTTTTAAGTCTTTTTACCGAGAACTGGAGGTGTTGAAATATTTGTTTTGAAGAATCATCATGTATTAAGTATCCTTTGATCTAGAAGTTCACCAATGTTTTAGATTCGTACTAAAACGTCATCGTTAACACAAAAAATAAATCATATCCCTCGAAAAAACATTCATTGTACAGTACGATCAAATTTCAATTATATTTATAATTAAACCATTAATACAAAATGGTAGAGGTAAAGAAATGAAGATAAGGAGAAAGATAGGAGAAAGAAAAGATAAGGAAGAGGTAAAGAAAAATTGTTAGAAATAAATAACTCATAGAAAAATATAAATTATTTTTATTTTATGGCGCCGCACTGTGCTGAGGCAATGTTCGCGGTCCCAGGGAACAATGGAACATTGGAAACTATTACCCTCAGGGAATAATGGAAACTATTGCCCTATTTTTTATCAAATTAGTCTATCTAATAATATTAAAAAACACTTATTTTTTGTATTCAGTAAAACAAAAAATACTTTTATAAACGTAGGCTTCCGCAGCCGGAGTCAATATAAGCTTGTTTGTCCCGCACAAACAAGCTTATAAAAATACTTTTCTTAGTAAATCATAGTATAAAAGCACGTTAATTTTTTAGAAATGGTGTGAGGGTTCAGTAACAGAAAGTTAAAAATTACGAGCTTGAAAATCAATAAGCGGAGTGATGGGATAAAACGTTTTATGGTGAAGATACAAAAAAAGCAATACCTTCATCATTCATTGATCATTTTGTCCTTTCTTATTTTAAACAGACTCCATATATGATAAAAATGTCCATGGGAAATTGGAGAAAAGTTTGTTTACGCAAGCCAGTAATTGCAATACAGGGCACACGGAAGTATTTTTCATATTTTCATTGAACAGGATGAAGAACGCCATATTTTCAATATTCAGCGAAGCAGAAAACATATTCTTACTTCGTTACTTCACACAACAATGTCCAGTAGCCATCAGAAAGTCAATGAGATCTCATTAACTTGCTCCCTCTATTTGATTTATCTTTCCATGATTTTTATCAATGAAAAAGAATAAAGCCAACAGTTTCAGATGTAGAAAAAGCAAATCAGGATAAGGACGTGGCATAATTTTCTTGTAAAACTACGGATGAAAAAAGAAGAAAGAAATTTTTTTGTATGTAGTCCATGTTTATTCTTTGACGACCCATACTAATTAGGAAGACGGACTTTGAATTACAACGTTTACTGAAATGTCTCTGTAGTATAATTGTTTAATCTGCATAGACATTCTTAGTTCAAATGTCACCTATTAATTTGTTTAAAAAAATATAGTTTATGAAAATTGGTACTAATATTCCTTTGCTTCTACCTATTTACGAACGTAAAAAAGTGGGTAACTCCATGGTGCAGGATTACGTTTTTATAACACTTAATAAAAGCCAAAATTCAGAAATATTTCTAACAGTGCATTTTTCTCAATAAATATAAAATATTTTTCAATGATTCTCGCATTTACAGCATCATTTGATGATTTTAAAAATAGTGTCATGCTTTGAAATTGCGATCTCGTAGAATTTACTTTTCTTTGTCTTGCCAGTTTCTTCGTAGTGACAATCATTTGTGTATGTTAAAAATGTGACAATTATTGGTCTAATTACATATTCTGCTCTAAAAGAACTTCGTAGAGGAGGCGTGCTTCATTAGTCTTCAAGGGTATCTAATACTTAAAAGGTTGGGAACCGACTTACGTAACTCTTCATCCATGTAATATTGCATTGTCCATTACTATTCGTGTCACAGGTAAATTTATCATCATATAGCTCAAAGATATACGTAGTTGATTTATCTTCCTTGAATAATATATTAAGGTCCCCATTCACCACCTTTCCCGCTCCGGCTATTCTTTTGCGTTACTGATGTATTGTAAGGTTACCGCAGAATAACACAATTTTTAACCACATTTAAACATTGTGGCAGAAATACATAATTTTTAAGTTCCTACCTCCTCTCCTTTGTCATCGGTCTAACTCCCACTGAAATTATCTCGTTTAGCAGTCATATTTTTTTGACTTATCATTTGCAACAGCGTATCAAAACGTTCAAACGCTCAAGAAGAATGTGACGCCTTCCTCGAGCTTCTAGTGAGTGTTGATGCCACTGAGAGTTGAAGGGGAGTTGGGGAGGGTGTACCAGAGCGCCGCCGCCACCCCTGCGAATTCGGGGGTGCTTCCCTGGGCCGCTGCGAGTGGGGTGGGTTGCTCCCGGGCCTCTGCCGCCATGTTGGACGCCGCACCGCGGCGCGGGTCGATGGCGAGAGCCTCCGGCCCGGGGCCCCAGCGACCTCATCCCACAGACCCCGCTCACAGCTGCACAAGGATCCCTCCTTTTATTTTTCTCTATTTCTCCTGAATTGAGGAATAGCATGAAGATCGGTAATGAGATAAGCGACGAATGATATTTTGTCAATCAAGTTCCTTTTATCACTGATCAGAACGAAGGTTTCGTTAGGTTCAACCCCGAATTTTTGTTAATATTTTTGACATTAGGCATAGGATTATCAGTAATTGAGCATAAATATTGTAGTGAAGAATATGATTTATTTTATGTTTTTTTCTTTAATTAGACCAGTCCGGTGTGCACATCTATTAATGTTAGTTTTTTATTATAACTTATGATCTAAAAAAAATTATGTTACGAGAAATACGAGAAATCCCGTGTATTGCGTTATAATTGGATAGTTGAATGAAATTAGATCGTTTATATCTTACCCTCCAGTTTCATTATACTATGCTTTAATTATATTTTTAAATATTCGGGAGCTAAGTAAAATTAAAGGGAATAATTGGATATATGTGACTCAGAAGACATGATTTGTTCAGATAGATTCATTTCCATTATAATTTCCAATGTGATTTCCATTGCAAAATTGTTATAATTTAATTTTTATTTGTCTTCAATACAATGATACAAGACATAGAATATCTCCAATGTTTAATACTATAATATAGAACATACAAATACAAAACATACACCCAAACCATAGTTCAGTTGTTGACATTGTTATTTTATGTATTTTTATTTGCTTTTTCACATGTATTTAATTTGTAGGTAAATTTGTTATCCTAAATATTCTTAACAAGGTTGCCAGTGACGTAACCTCAAATATTAAGTTCGATTCAACTTTAAAGAGTGAGTTATCATTACATGTAAAACAGTTAAGTTCGAATTATTTGCTAGGAATCGCCTCCTAAACGGCTTATTGTATTTTCATAAGGGTTTAACCAATGTAGTTTAACTAAACCCACAAAACATCAAAAGTAAAATAATTATTTAACTCAGTTTCAAAACCGAGACATCGTGCAATAAACAATATTCTTACAATTGGCAAATATTTTCCTTTCATGGAACTCCTCAATACTGAAATACAATTTAAAATTTCTAATACTTGTAAATGTATCATGATTGAAAGAAAAATGGTTACTTAAAGCGCTTCTGTCTAACAGTATTCTATTCATAATCACAACAAAACATGATGCGGGGAGATAGAGAACTCATTCCTTTTACTTTCCATTTGATATTGTTTCTAAAAAAAAGTTGTGAAGGTAAATATATAAATTATCCCATAAGTAAATCCAAAATACAGGGTATATTGTCCCTCGACCATAAACTTCATGACAGATCGTGTTTGCAAATAATGAAGATAGTAACATAAAAATAATGAAAAAAAGTGCAAGGGAAATATTCATACTCACCCTCAGCACCATGAAGTTGAACATATAAAATGTTGACGTACCGATTTAATAACGTGCTAATAATTTAGTACCGTAGTTGTAAAAAGAATGAGCTCTACATACCGATTTTTTCTACATAGAGTCAATTATGAGAGGGAAAAAAATTTACTCCAAACGTTCGTGCTTCATGAGAGATGGTACAGATATAGTGGTTGTAGTATAAATCTGGATGTGTAATCATATACTATGTCAAAAGAATCACTTAAGCAATATGAAAGGTACCTATGCTTAGTTAAATTAGAAAGTGATGTGAGGTAATAGCTTAAGAATTTTTCCAACTATCCTGAAATTTATGATCCAGAAGGATGTCAAAAGGAGGGACTTTGATTGAGTTTGCATTAGAGATTTCAAACTGTCTTAATATCATTGTACGATGACATTTTCATATTAAATTAATAATAAAACGTAAAGTTATGACATGAAAAATGAAATAACAAAATCTGAGATGACAGTTCATTGAAGATGAAGGAAGCGTAAACGGAATTTTTCAGTCCCATATCTCTTGTGAAGATGTTCTGTACATGTAATATCACAACTTCGATATAAATGGAATGGAGTAAGTATGGTATTGAATAAGTCCTACGTTAGGATAGTTCATCACGAGCTTCAAAATAGGAAGGTATCGACAGTGATTGTCTATAAATCTACTTATTGATCATATTCAGAAAACGAGAAGCGTGAAAAATATAGCACTATTTGGTAAGAATGTTCATTGATTAAGGAATATAAACTCAAGTCGAAAGATAGGAATTACTGTCCCTTCGTAATCTTCTTATACGAAAGACCCAACAGGTAAAGAAAACAAAAGGCAAAAAGAAACAAAACAGTACATGCCGTATCTATTTCCAATCTTTCAAATAACTTCCAATTGCAATTGCTTCAATTAAAATCTTAACTTAACAGATATGGACGAATTATGAAATTTTACCTTCATTAATATGTTAGAGACCTTGGAATGAAAATTGAAAAGATTTACTACCATGGATTATACATTTAGTATGTGTCTATGTTATTTCATTTAGTTATTAGGATTCAATATTACTCTAAAATATTTACAAATTAAAATAATCATCGAGGGGAGAATTATGAAAGGGAGAATATAATATTAATTGATAGGTACATTGATAATAAACAAATTCTAAAAGAAACTTTCCTCGGTTGTTGAGCAGCAAGGAAATTTCCTAGTTTAATAATACAATAGAATAACTATAACAAGAGTCTTGTCTGAAACTCCCATTATAAATTGAAAATCTAAAATCGGTAAGAGTCAATAACTTAAACAAAAATGACGCCAAGTCACCAAATTTACTCTAGTAAGTATTATGTACATTAATGCATCCCACATTTTCGTTCATTTCGTAGAACGGCTGACGTTCAATGTCCAAATAATTAAGATTGCTGCCATAGTCCTGTTTCCAATCAAATATCTTAAGAATAAATATCTTGACTCACAAATATTAATTGATTTCGTAATTTTTCCATGAAAATTTTGATTTCAGTACTTCAAATAAATTGTTAATTGGTATTGAAAGTAAACGGCATGATTTTACCCCTCTTCAGCAATTACTTAAATCCCATGTCTTGAATTTGCATTACTAATTTTCACAACAATGAAAATTATTTCAACATAAATTGTATCATTTAATTAGAACATTAGTACAGCCATTCAGAGTTCAAAAAACGATCTAGCCGGAAAGTTTTGGAGAAGTAGTAATTTTATCTCCTATATTTTTTAGAGGGTGTATTATGGTAGTTGACTTTTCCACTTCGAAAAATTTCAAGAAGTATGAAAAAAATGACGTAAATTGTAATAGAATATGACAAAAAAAACATCGAAGAAGTAAATAAAATCAAGTTTTAAAATGTTTTTTTTTTTGCGTAATACAGGAAACACATGTTTCAAGAAGAAAATACCAACTACAGCAAGAAAGTAGACAAAATTTCCTGTAATCCCTTCCTTTGCATGTTTTCGTCAGGCAAATAGTCTATCCGTTAAAACGTGTTGAATTTGTTATTTTTGCACTTAAAAATGCACTTTTTGAAAAACTCTCATTACAAAAAAAAAGTATCAAAAAATTACGATAAATTACTTATTACGCTTCCCCGGTCAGACAAAGAGTTGAACGTTACTTTACATCCAGCAGAGTTTGCAAAATCAACACGTTCTAACTGATTGACAAAAAACACGTAGATTACCGGAAATTTTTGTCTACTTTCTTGCTCTAATAAGTATATTCCTTTGAAAGATGTGTTTCCTACAAGAAGCAAAAAAAACTTTAAAACGTAACTTTTTTATTTTTTCGATGGTTTATCGTACGTCCTGATATATTGAAGTAAAAAAGTAAAAAATTGTAATCAGCATCTTGTAACACATAAAGAAGCAAAGTTTCAGATTTTTTCCACAACTTTGACACAAAAGTTTCCAAAATGCTTGAGTGTAAATTCAACGCCCTCTACCAGGCTTGTACTTCTGTAAAATTGGAGCGTGTGCAAATTGCCGTAAATTTCGTGTAGTTTATTTAAAAAAATAAACGTTATCTTCGTATGGTGCACAGTTTTCGTATAATAAATCAAAAACCAAGTAAGGGCGCAGTTTTTGAAATTTCTTGAGGGAAGAATGTTGAAATTCGTAATTAGCGCCCTCAAAACCACACAGGAGCAAAAATTCTCTATTTCTGCAAAACTTTCCGGGAATAAACATCTAATGACTGTATAACATGACTGTTTAAAATATATAATGAAATATCGACACATCTACGAAAATACATTAAAATCATGGTTAAATAATTGTTTCTGATGGATTGATTCAAACGATCTAATTCTTTCCATTCTAACAACGTGGAACATTTGTCTAGACCCGACCTACTCCAAGTACACATTAAACCGTGTGCCTTGGGCAACCAGAGCACGTGCGCGAGCGAGAGAAGCAACGCGTGACTGCGATACGACTCATTTAGTTGCTGTCTAGACACAACGTATTTATATCTTTCTTTAAATAGCTCTGCCATCTAACTTTTTTCCAATTACTGGAGAGCACTGTAAACCAATGGTTTTCAATATCTGATTATCAAACATTCACCGCTTTCCTTAAGTATATTTAATATTTCATGTTAAATATTTTAACAGAATGGACATGATAACGATTACAATTATTTCTTTGAAGAATGTTTCACGCGAATATATTTTAAAACCCTAAAAATTACGCAACTTAAAACACATTACAAAAATAAACCAGTAACTGTGCTTTTTCAGCGAAAAATATTGAAGAATAATTTTGAGAAATAAAGAATACACGAGAAATAATTATTTTGCTGTTCAAAATTTCGTACACGATATCACAGAAGGTGTAGTGTGGATACCGAAATGAATATAAAGGGCAAAACTGATAGAGAAATATTGTATATCATATTTTCAGCCTCCACATTGCACAATAAGTATTTTCTTGCGTATAGAACAAGTAAATCTCATTTTTTTTACACCAACGGTGCAGATTTAACATGAATACACTGCTCATACCATCCTATAATACAACACCAATCATACATCATACACATCCGAAGCCATAATCCCATAAAGAACTCATAGCATTTACACACATCCTTACAGCCAACAAGTAATACCTAGTCTAACTCCTAGACCAGATATCCATTCAAACTTCAAGAATACCAACAAAAGATTTGAACAGAAGAAGCAGTGGATGCGCAGCGCAGTGCAGCGCCGCTTAGCCATCGTGAACCTACCCCAACCCCGTCTCCCACACGTGACCACAGCACGTGCAGAGTGAGTGAGGGAGCGACTGCGGCACGGCTGGCGCGGCGCCCCTGCGCATGCGCACAAGCATCATGGGTCCCAATGTCCGCCACCACCGTCTCCACTGTCGCCCTTGTGTCTGCTTGGGTCTGAAACACTGCGCTGCTGCGGTGGTTCTGCCTGTGTCCAACCCCTCTGCCGCCGCTGCCCCAGTCTCGTCACCGCGTGGGGTACCGCCAAATTCTCCATCCTCATTTTCACAGAGAATGCACATTTTAGCTGTATGACTCCAATAAACAATGGCTGCTGCCAATTCAAACTCAAGTAGTATAATTTATCTCGATATTGAAGTCGACTCAAAATAAATATGACTTAATTTTTGGGTCAACAATGTATGAGCTATCACAATTGAAAATCGTCTCATTAACCTGGAAGAACATTTGTAACATTTCTCTTAAATCAAATTTCAAGGAGATCACTCCCTCTTCCTTTTATCTTATCTTTTCTACATATTTATTTTTTAATTTGTAAAATGCATCGCCACAAAACGCTCACCACAATATCAATTTGATGCGTTTGAAATAAGTACGTTTTGGAATAAATGTGCTTTCTTATACTTAAATATAATAAAAATAATTTTAAGGGTAAAAATTCCGTATTATGAGTAAGAAAGAAAGAAAGAAAGAAAGAAAGAAAGAAAGAAAGAAAGAAAGAAAGAAAGAAAGAAAGAAAGAAAGAAAGAAAGAAAGAAAGAAAGAAAGAAAGAAAGAAAGAAAGAAAGAAAGAAAGAAAGAAAGAAAGAAAGAAAGAAAGAAAGAAAGAAAGAAAGAAAGAAAGAAAGAAAGAAAGAAAGAAAGAAAGAAAGAAAGAAAGAAAGAAAGAAAGAAAGAAAGAAAGAAAGAAAGAAAGAAAGAAAGAAAGAAAGAAAGAAAGAAAGAAAGAAAGAAAGAAAGAAAGAAAGAAAGAAAGAAAGAAAGAAAGAAAGAAAGAAAGAAAGAAAGAAAGAAAGAAAGAAAGAAAGAAAGAAAGAAAGAAAGAAAGAAAGAAAGAAAGAAAGAAAGAAAGAAAGAAAGAAAGAAAGAAAGAAAGAAAGAAAGAAAGAAAGAAAGAAAGAAAGAAAGAAAGAAAGAAAGAAAGAAAGAAAGAAAGAAAGAAAGAAAGAAAGAAAGAAAGAAAGAAAGAAAGAAAGAAAGAAAGAAAGAAAGAAAGAAAGAAAGAAAGAAAGAAAGAAAGAAAGAAAGAAAGAAAGAAAGAAAGAAAGAAAGAAAGTAATTGCTTTCTGATGTAACATGACGTATCAAATGAAAAGAAATACACTGTTGACCATTTTGTTATTAGGCACTATTTTTTGAAGAAAATTAGAACGCCATGAAAGAAATAACAACAAAAATGTGCGAATATTTAAAGAGCTCTGTGTATTCAGTGGACTGCTTTACGATTTCGACAGTTATGCGCTATTTGAATTCACTAAAGAAAACACTCTCAAATTGAACTGCTCATTATTTCTTCTTCACAATCAATAGCAACAGCGATGACTCGCTCGTTGTTGACTTGGGGGATTACACCAATCGGGGTGGGGTCACGAAAAGAAATAAAGTCTTCATACTTCGGTTGTTTTACAGAAAAATTAAAAAAAAATATATAACTATTAATTGTGAAATATTAATAGCCGATTCTTAATGTATGATTTTTATAATTTTTACATGCACATTGGACCACACAGTTTTTGTGAGGAGGAAGTAGAGTACAATGTGAAGTATCGCCGGTTATGAGGGGAGTCCCAGCTTGATTAAGATTAAGATAACTGACTTAATTATTACAAATTACTAAATACAAAACTAAACTTTACGAAAGAATACATCGAAATATTCCATTTTTTGTTAAACTCCAGAAATTTCTATATATTAGTTTCAACTCATTACAGACCCCTATGTACCTCGAAAGTGAGAGATTGTACGGGAAAGCGGCTGGGGAAAAGTAGTTATTTTTAATGTAGATGAATGACCTGAAGTAAATGGAGCAGTCGTGAGTTGTCCAAAAGTGAGGTTCTATCTCACGCCACAATGCATACATCGCATGTACTTCATGAGCACACACATACGTCACTTATACTACATTTGATATTAGTGATCACGGAGAAACAAGAGTTTTATCTTGTACGCTATACGAAAATGTTGTAGTGTCCCTGAATAATCTAAAACCTCCCACAGAAATGTAAAAAAAGTTCGAATATAATGACAATTTACTGGAACTATATTAATTTGTATGTTTGACATGACAGGAGGATAATTTAATTGATGAAAGTATCATTTAATGAAATTTCCTTTAGCACTGGTTATTCCCCGATCAACTTAAAGTTATAAATATGATAAGAAGTTTACTACAATCTGCACAGTAGTTGAATCTTTGTATCTTACGTGGTACACTTTGTACTTTAATTTGCTACGGCCTATCTACATAATTATGATTTTGTATTGTTTTAAAAAGTAAGCAGTTAACCGTGATCCAAATCTCTATAAATGTTAACCGCACTAATTGACGTCAAGTTTTATCTCTATATTCCGATCTAAATGGTTCATCCATTTTTGTTATTCATTTGTTTCAAATGTTCCTCCTTGTTCCAACTACCTTTCCCATTTCTCATATTTGATTCACAACAATGATACTGTAACATAAGAACCAACTCATTCTATAGGTTTGTGAATTGTTATTTTTACTTCCTTTCACTGAGTTGGAGCGCCTTTGAGGAGCTTAGCCGGACGCCGCAAAGGGGGAAAGTTAGCGTGTGACCAGCACATGCCTCTCCCTTTGTCTTATACTATTTCTGTGAAAGTGCATATACTCGCCATATTTGACCGGGGCGAGGCCCCTTAAGGAATGTTGGCTGTATTATACTATATCTGTGAAAGGGACTTGCTCGCCATATGTACCGAGGCGACGCCCGTTGAAGAATGCCGGTAAAATCCCGAAAGAATGTTAATATGTTATGAATGGAGTATTTTCGCCGAATGCAGAGACAATGACAGACCTGCGTTCCCAGAACGACTGATGGAAGACCAAAGGGGTGGGAATTCGTTGTGGCAGCGACAAGGCGTGGTTGCCTGCTGGCCACGAGACCTCCTCTTCCGTATATATTGGAAGGATTGAGGAGCTTCGAGGACTTATATGTATGGGTTGAGTCCGCAGTTTACTTGAGATGTAACCTGGCTAATATTGGTCATCAGACCACTGTAAGAGAATGCTGCGGTAATCTAGATACATTTGCTACTAGTTGCGAGTGACGTAACTTGTAACAGTTCGTTATTTGAGAAAGCAACTTGTAATTTTGGAGGTTCGGATAACCTAGGTGGGTTATTCCGAAATAATTGTCAACACTCAATTTACATGTGTTTAATCAATGCTTTCTGATGGCATTAACTGTGTAATGACAACCTTATAATTGTATTTATGATTTTGTGAGTTTGTCCAAGTATGTAAATACTCAGATTTCATTTTAATTTGAATTAAATTATTAATTATTGTTTTTACACGTGTGTTTAATTGTCCGTGAAATTGGACTGGTGGCAGCGGTAAAACTACCATAGGAGTTGTGGTGTTTTTGTGGGGATCGGCAATCGACTCATCTCTACTGCCCCTCTCCACTGTGAATCTCGCTTCTACCAAAAACACATACCGCATCTGGGATTGTGGTGTGTGGTTACAGATACGTTATACACTGATTTCTCCTAGTAGGAATCGATAAGGTAAGGCGTGTTCCTGCAGTATATTGGCGTCCAAATATGAGCCTCGCTCATTAGCATTCGGTCAATGGCCGCTGTTCGACGCCTGCGCTGCTCATGCTTCTTCAGTGGGAAGTATCAAAGCTGATTCTCCTCCATAAATAGTGTCTACGTAAGGTCACTTACTCCAGGGATTACAAACTCAAAGGTCACTTCTACCGTTCACGGTCTCTGTGCAACGTAGGTCGAGGTCGCAAATGCTATCGCTTCATTCACTTGTGTGTTACGTAGTGACATTCAAATCACTACGTAAGGGGAGACTTGATTTCATTTTTATTTTGAGAGATTTGTCCGTGAAAACAATAGGATCAAATTGCGTAATGCGGGCAATGCTGATCACGAGGACAAACTCATGCTTCATGATAGAATAGCTATGGGGGGCACTCGAAGTATTCGGGCCGAAACAACAAACCTGTTAGTTGCTTATTTCTTTGTGTAAGGTGTGATTATTAACTCGCCCGAGTGTCTGTGACTTCCTATTATCATAACGGAACCAAGAGAAGAGAGCTGCGTATGCGAGACCGTTCATCCACGTGATTCCTCGTTGGTGGTCGTTCTACGACTGATATTTATTTTGAAGCTACGAAGATAACTCAATTTTGTTACTGACTGACCACTCCTGATATAATTACGATAATCTCTGAAATTGAATAAACAGTCCGAACAAATTTTCAATTCGTACAAATTAAAATTTCTTCTCGATCGTTAAAGCGATGAACGCATTGAATAGTTTCTCAATTCGAATGTGTGTATAATCTCCGGGTTATAATTAATACTTAATCTTCCTTAAAGGATCACAAGCATACTTATTTTAAGGCATATGATGACGCATGATGATAAACGTTTTGACTATTTCTGCTTTTTTTACGTGTATTAAGTCGTATGCATTTCGTTATTTCAAGTAATTTTTCCTTCTCCTTAAAATTCATTTTCTAGATAACCTATGAACCCTTCATTTAATTTCAGATACACGAAGTTCTTTTCAACTAATAATGTTTGCAATATTTGCCTATGATATGTTTGAAAGGTGGTTCTGTGTTATACTCGTTAACTGAATTCGTAATGTGGATATCCTCATCTCGGTATGGAATACAAGAGTATTCTTGTAGGACCAGTGCGCCCCAGGTGCTTCAGTGCTCCATCCCTCGAACGAGAGACACTGCGTCGAAAGGGACGTGTAGGGATCCAGAGCGCATGCTGCAGAGGGAGGGGATTCGCAGAATCCGCAAAGCCAGAGATCGATCGCGGCATGTGCGGAGTTACAGCGTCGTACGCCACAACCAGCGTGACGTCATCACAAAGAGCATTTAATAATTATTTGTACCCTTGCCATGGCATGGAAGAAATTGGTTTATTGTCGGAATATTGCGTTCTTCCAATGTGGAGTTCCAATTTCATTCTTTCCTCCGAAAGTACGGGTTACAGCAGGAAATTAATTACCTATATGTTTTTAATCAAGTATTTTAGTGACTCTTCATTAAGGTCAATAATAAGGTGTTACGGGTATTTTGGTTATGTATCTCAGTGCTGCATTCAGAGGTGATGCGTATTTGCGAATGGAACTAATGTACTTTATGTAATTTTGGAATTAAATATATCACAGCACGGGTTTTCTCCCGTTTTCCCTGTTTTCTACCGGGTAGAGGCAGACTTATTTATTGGCTCTCCAGGTTCGGTCCTATGAGCAGCGGCGTCATTAAAATTGTTGCAATTATTATTAATCTCAAACTTTGAGTGATTTTAATAGTTATGATTATTAGTAATATATTTGGGATATTTTAAAGAGTTGATAACGGAATGTACACTTTAGTTGGAATATCAAGCATGTAATAATATTGTTCTATGTGAGGTGGGAGACAGGCTTTACTGGCTTTTCGAGCGCAGAAATGTTCAATTCGCTGCAGTCTTAGGACCATTTGATCGGAATTCATGGGATGGTCCAATGCTTGTTTCCACCGAGTAAAATAAATCTCCACCCATTCATACGCATATTGTAATTCTGTTTAAGTACATTGATTAATATGACATCGAATTTCATGAAAAACGAAATAATATGGTCACCAAACATAGTTTTCAACAGAAAATGCTGGTGGACTAAACTTTTTCATATAATTATGGTAAATGCTATTTTTTCGATATCGATCTTCTCTATATACAATTAAAAGTCATTTCATTAGAGTGTCTGTGACATCGAAATACAAAAATGCTTTCGGAAAATTGACCTATAATTTTAAAGAACTCTTCTTAATGGTTCATGCAAGTGCTGTGCTGAATATGGGAGGTAGATTGAAGGAACATAAATAGAAAAACTGTTGCTTCGGGTTCGATGCGTCGTGAACAAGGAGATAGTTTACATGTACACTATGAGCATAGGCTAACTGTTATTTTTTTAGTGTGCAATAAGAAAGATAGATGGTATATACATTAATGTTGACAAAATCGGGAAATAAGAGAATTATATTCGTTTACGCAGCCTAAACGATTATAAATAAGAGACAACTATGAATGGCAATATTGTTTGCCTCAAAGAGTTCTACAAAATTATCCGCAACAGTACATGTCAATCTACAAAAATTAACCTAAATTATTGATAAAACTTTATTCAAATTAGAAATGTTAAAATACTTCTATTTAAGACATTAATTTAAATTACTCTCTTAAATTGAAAGAATCTTACTCTCTTAAGGAAGAAAAATTCATCAACCATCATCAAATTTAATGGACTATTTGTTTTGTTCATTTAACAAAGATAAAAAACGTCTTTAAATCGTAAAATATCAACGAATAGTTTAGATTTTACAAGAATTTTAATGAAATGGTGCAACCGAGTCATGCCTTGGAAGCGAATATTCGACCGGCGCGACTCCCACGAGATGGTGTAGTGTATGCAAGTCACGTTTTGTATTAATATTTTACTAATATTAATTTGAAAAATTAGGTTGCTATACATGTTTTAAAAAATCAGGAAGTAAAAGTATTTTTATCTTACAGTACAGACAGGTTTAATCTTTTTCTGAAGTAAAGAAGATTAGTGTAAAAGAAAAATTCCATGCAATGTCGGGTAATCAGGTAGTACTGATATATATGGCTTCCAGCATTGGGAGACACGTAGAAGATTTAAAATCACCAACAGAGGACGAGGAGATAAAAGAAATGATAAAGGAACTTGTTAATCGATTACAGAAGGAAATATTTCCACGTTTTCGTCTGTTTAAACTGTGTTATCCATGGAATAAATTGATTACTGCTTAAAAGATAATAATAAGACAACTCTATGTCTTAGTGACACAATATATATTCTGAACGTTAAATAGAATGATTCACTTCCTTTACACATCTATTTTACGATGAGAAATTTTTGAAATTATAGTTTATCGACGTTTAGTTACGACATTTAATTTTATAAGTACGTCAGGACGATCTTTCCCTTCACTAATATTAACATTCAAGAAATTTTCTCTTCCGAACCTTCGATTTGTAAAAAATAAACTCTGAAAATTGCGTAAAGTACAAAATTACAAACTAATTAAAGTAAATGAAGTGCAATAAATGCGTGCAACAACTTTGGATTTCAATCTTCTGGATGGCTAATTTTCGTAAGGTTCTATTCATCAATTTCTGGGTTCAAAAGAGCAAAATGATTATATTTTATCCACAGTGTCACCGATTTCTAGTTCTGATGATCTTTTAGTTAATATGAATCACACAGCGGAGCTCAAATCACTTGTTTACATTTACCCCTTGTTTACAATTATCCCACCTGACCTTATATATTGAATTACAAAATTTGACTCCATGACCATTCATCTATGAAAAAATACTTGATGAAATATCTTTTTTTTAAATTTTAATCGAAAACTTATATAGCCACATAAAATGTAGGTGTTCCCCGATAAATATTTACATTAACTTCATTTACACTCATTTTTTACGATAGAGTAACAGAAGATGCAATGACATTAACTGCGTGCGGTAAGCATGGCGATTGCGACACATATACTGAAAGAAGTGCTTTTTACACTTCTTTTCAATTGTAAAATTTTACGGATTTCTATAGGCAAATTGGTGCACTGCTAATCATAAAGTTTCAGCCAAAATTGTGACGTTGAGCAGCGAACAAAAATAATGCAGTATCCTATAACATGTCACCAATAAAATTATGTACATGCAATAGAAAAAATAAAATAAAATGAAAAAGCATAAACAAAATTATCATAATATTGATCAATAAATACCAGATAATTTCTCCCTGTCAAGTTAGCTCAAATTCCCCATTGTGGCTTCTATGTGAATCATATCGGACGCGTAGCTTTGATAACAATGACTTTCTTTTAAGTTTGTAAAATATTATAATATAATTAATAAACTGAATGACGAACTCTAAGCATTGCTTTAAACAAAGTGTCTTAAAGAAATGCGTATTACACGATTATCGAGGAAGAAAAATCCTGTCTGCATTCGTGTATTCGTAGATTCTTATATTGAAAACGACACTTAACTTTTTTAAGTGAACGGATATAAGGATTTTTTAAAGAAAAATTCATTATCCAGCGAGTGTCTTTTTCATCGTATGACCCCACGAGTACATTGCTCTTAATCAATATCTATTTTAATTTGAAATTTTCGTCGTTTCATTCACTTATTATTTACACCTCAATTTAAATAATGTTTAGGACACGCTTGTTACAAAAGTTGGGGACAAAATGTCGAAATGCTTCAAAAACATTTTTTAAAATTGCGGTACATTTTGCTTTTCAGAAATTGGTGATTTTAAAAATGTTTGAAATAATATGTCGTTCTTGCAGGTTAGATTATGTGAACGCGAAAATTACATTTCAAATTTACTCAGTTTGTACAATAACATACATCAGCAATTTTTCTATAAAACAGTTTTTTAAATACTGCACTGTTATCTTCGTAATTATAAATTTATAGAAACGTATTATAGATTAGGATTGGAAGGAGGAGTTTTCTATTCGGAGAAACGTGAGAGACAAAATCAATACATTTTCCTTAACGTAAATACCTAAAAATATGTATTTAACATTACGAAGAAAATGTTTAACGATATTTGTTTAAAATTCATGTTTTACATCCTTATATCAAGTCCAATTTTTTGAGAATATAATTAATAGTTTTAGTCATGGCACCGTGAAACAGGTGGGCTCTCAAGGAGGTGACTAAAGTGGAGTAGTGTTTTACAGTCGTGCAGTGCGATAGCAGCCCACGACAAAGCGAGCCGTTACCGGCCGTGTGGAAGTCCGGCTGAAGCAAAGGGCAGGTGACTTAACGAGGACCTTATCACCCACCGCTACCATTGTGGAGCAGAGAAAGAGATGGGGTAACTGAGTCACGCTATGTGCACGTCACACGATGTCCCAGCGATTCGCGATCTCTGAATTGACTCTTTCGGATTACACGGGATACGGGATTCCTCACTTCTATGAATTCAGCGCTATGTGAATCAACGAATGGAACGAGTAAATTTTCTCGGGGAACTTAATGAAAATAATTGATTTTATTCTTTAAATCACTTAGATATTAACAAGTAAAGAATCAAAATACACTAATACCCCTATAAACTATTTAAGTGTTAATGGACAATTTTATCGCGACAGTAAATAGGTTTACATCCCTTCAGCTTTATTATTTTAACCTGGGAGAAATTATTACAATTCATCTAGTAGTGCGTCCGTGATCCACGCGTGAATTAGTGTACGTTTCAATAGATCAGGGACTGATTCACATTTTCTAGTATTCGTGTGTTCATTTTTTTTCGCTTTACGAAGAATTGAAACAAAATATAACATATTTAAAATCAATAAATATACATTTGTGTCACGAGTATTAAATGATTATCTAACGAAAAATAACTTACACTTCAAAGCATTAGATAAATTATAATAAAAATGTTATTCTGGTAGAACATTATTCACATTCAACTCTAATGAATCATAAATGTGAATGAATATGATAATTTTTCTGTAGATTCCGAATGTCATTAGAAACTATACATCTGTAATAGTAAAAAAAAAATCAATAAAAGGTAGACTTCTTTTTAAGTTAAACATGAAAAAAGCCATTTCAACATTCATATCTTTGAAGTATTTCAATTTTTTTTTTCATTCTTGTATACATTTACCCACACCATCGAATGCTTCACAACCAAATATATGTAACATACCGGTACACTGCCGTATGAAACTAGTTTTAGTTATTAAAAAATCATTTTAACTTTAAAGAAACATACATTGAAAGTCACTGAATTGAATGTGTACTTTCGTACATATACATAATACTTATATCAAGGTATGTCTATACAGTATAAGTAGTGATTCTGGATTTTAATGAAGTATTTATTGTCTGATGCTACAAGACACCGACATCGTGGTATTAGTATTTTTTGTACGAGATCACAAAGCAGCATTGATATAAGTTATTTACTCCCAATACAAGCGCATTGTTTGTTTCGAGGTGGCTTCCCTGCTTTTAAGGCAAAGTGGTTGCAACGTATCTTGCTTTTAGCTCGGCCAATTTTGCCCCATTAACCTTTCGACGAGTAAAGGGGAGAGCTTTAAGCTACTTCTAGGAGCCGAAAATATCTCGGGGAGGACTCTCGAAAAGCATTTAGCATGAATCCATAGCTTTAAAAAAAAGTGCTGACTTCAAAGTGCTCTCAGGGTCTTATTGACCTCTGAGATTCTCTAAAAAATACTAAGGTTGAATACCTTAGTGTGCTCGGTGGAACATATTGTACGGTTTTATATTCGTGTTTATGAGTAGGAGTATATAGCATTGAAATTTGAACGATGAAACTTTCCAACTCAAGAAAATGCTTTCCTCAGCTGAATCTTGTGGTCTGTTTTAAACGTGTGATGAAAAATGTCCGTCGGGAATTTTCAAAAGTTGTAAATACACCAAGGATTATATTTTTTGGTTAGGAAATTACAGTTACGATATTTACTATGTTTTTCATTGTAGATTTATTAACTCACGTATACATATGTATAAATTGACGATAAATATTCTTTTCTGGAGAGTTTGTCTTTTAGTACACATTTGTAATAAATAATCGATCTGTATATTCGTTGGAATCCGTATAATACGTTAAAACAAGTAGTGAAAATATTAAAAATATATTTCTAGATAGAGATGAGACTATATTCAATCCCTCTCATAAATGTAGGAGTGCCCGGATTTCAATTACTATGCAGTAATACTAAATAGGTATAAATGGGAATGGATGACAAAAAATGAATATTACACTTTTCAAGCATTTCAAGTACGAAAAACTCATATATTGTTTCTTAGATATTTGAATTATTAACGTTTACAAACAGAAAACGAATTGTATCTCAATTTATTCGTCAAATATCGCGAAACGATCATATTTCCCCCAAATGACTATTAATATCGAAAAAATTCTTAGCTTCTAAAATGCTTGTATGAGATGCGCGGAGTCGAAGTGTGTAATTTCAAAATTTACATATTCTGGATAATTACTTGTTTGCACCTTTTATCTTTTCAGAGTGCATAATATGTTATCTTTTCAGACGCGAAGAGATATAAATCGGCAGTTTTCATTTTGGGATGCATCATTTCCCAACGGCTCATACAAATTCCCTTCTTTCTTTAGTACAGCTGTAATTTTATTCATGTATTTGATAGAGATGTATTTAAGTAATGGAGATATTGATAATCAATGTTTTAAATGGTCCGAAGATGAATAATGCAGTCGGGATAATGCTGCCAGACATGACCAAAACAATGGTAAAATGTACATGTATACATGCATTTTTCTAGTTTGAATGGTTTATTAAAGTTAGACTAGGAAGGAAAACTTAATTTTGACCTGGTTAGTTTCCACATTTCGGTTTTAATAGTTATTTGTGAATATAGAGTTTTAAACCCATAGAAAAGTACATAAGAGTAGTTCGATTTTATTTATACTTCAGGTGAATCTAATGGCATTACACCATGAGGGTGTAAAAGGAGTAGGAATGAAGCTGTATGGACGAGAAATGTTGAGAAAAAATGGCCAAATTCAGACAAAACCTACATAAACGAAATGAATTGTCAGCTAAAATATTTAAGAATTAAGATTGTCGATGTAGAATGGAGTTTTCATTTAAATTTCAAAGTTTTCAGTAAAAAAATTATATTTGCTTCTTACGGAATTATCTGTTTAACAAATAAATTTGTTTAGTGCATAAATACTTTTTTATTTTCAATTTTAATATTCAATGCAGAACTGTATTAAGTTCTTTTAATTGAAATGATTTCTTAAAATTGTACAAAAATATAATCTAAAATTGAAAATTTCCAGTAATACAAGTTATATTTATTACTTACGTAAAATACTACAACACAGTAACTACTTATTAGTAGTTTTGTGAACATATTTTGATGTTTGATTTTCGCAAGTTCGTGTTTTCTTCAAATCATACTTTTGGACTAGCGCTGCTTACTTAATAAAGAACTAAAATGATATCTTTATTAGTTTGTGAGATAGTGGAAATAGCGAAAATTTGAAGGCGTATATTTTACCTTATTTTATCCTTTTCAAATTGGAATTTCAAAAAAACCCTTTCTTGTTAGGTGCTTACATTTTAAATTGTCCAAATATCATGTTTCTTGCCTTAGTAGCTTTGGCGTAGCGTTGGCGAATGAGTGATCAGTGAATGAGTATGTACAGACTACACCGCTAATATAAGGAGATCATGTTTTTAAAAGCTTAAATTATAGACTAGTGCAAAGATTTCGCTACCATACTAATATGAGAGTATCAATTCGTGGACCCACTGAAAGCAGTAAATGGTGGACTCAACGATTATCCATTATTCCGTTTCGATAATAATTACAGGTTGTTCATTAATATCAAAAGTGTACTTCGAATTTATCACGATGTGAGTGGCGTGGTCAGTTAGACAGTTTACGCAATAACATACTTTGCAAACTTCATGGAATCACAAATCTGTGACAAGTGTTATCTAAAAGACACTTAAGAAACTTATCATTATTAGTATTTAATTTGCACTTTAAAACAAGTTATAGAAGAAATATACATTGGTAAAATGTTTCTTCTGTAGATAAAATGTAAAACGTTTCTTCTTGTGTCGGAAAAAAAATCTTTGTAATGGTACCTCAGTTGCGGTAATTGGTGAAGAATGGTGATGATATTTACAAATGTTAAATTTTAAAAATAAATGTAGTGATTAATATAGATGTAGCGTACTCTATTCATTCTATCTCTCGAGTACAGAAATTTTCCCGTCAAGTCCTCGCGAACAAATCAGTATTTTGTACGCATAACAACGTGGACTATTCGTACACATAAATTCCGGACTTCTGTAAACATTACCGATTGTATAAATCCTTTTTTGTATTAAGCAAATAGATGTAATCGGATTTTAAATTATTTGAATGTATCAAACCAAACTATCCTACAACAGACCCCAGGTGTTGAAACGTTTCGCGAAATTACTTGACTAGAAGGAGGAGATGTGATCAGGCAGAGATCCTGGAACTAATTTTACAGTAGACTGTGTCAGTCTGGATGTTGAGGTGTGATGAAAAATCCCCACCTCGCCGGGGATCCAGACAGTAGCTTAGCGCTCTACCTACTGAGCCACGCTGAGTCATTTGAATGACATAGATTGTTTGAAATTTTGTTATACACTCACAATCTTCTCTATGAAAACATTTTAAATACTTATTACAATACTCTAACGTAGTAATTCATGTATATCTCTACAGAGCTACACTCTTTCTCAACCATAGTAAAGATTTTAAAGAAGAATTGTTCTTAGAAAAGAACTGAATCAAACATTTAATTGACCAGTATAGTCTGTAATTCAACATCATTCAACAATAAAAGCTCAAAAGTGACGTAGCACTGATTGGGTAGTAGCGAATCTAAGTGGACCGTTAGTCAGCTAACTTCCCATCTGTCGGATGACCACGCGAGTGGCACGTGATTCAATATACATTTGATATTCAGAGGAAAGAAAGAAAACTACTAAAATAATTTTCAAAAACTCTGCATTTAGTGCCTTGAAACAAAGTTTGTTTCTTTAACTATTTTTATTTAATTGCATCGCTAGGTAACCATGCAGATATTAACGAACTATTGAAACCTTCGTGTTCAGGTATAATTAAATTGATATATGATACCTTCTTTAAGTAGATAATCCTACGCTTTGCATCAAAATGTTTCCGAACAAAACATAAAAGTACAAACTTCCATTTTTAAATTAATTTCAAAAATAATGCATGGAAGAATTAGTTTCTTCAATTTCTGTGTACTACTACAACTGAAAACACTAAATATTATTAAGAAATTTATTTCATTTTTTTTTAAGTTTTGTATCTCAATTGTTCCTAAACATCTCAATTTTTTAAATTAAAATTTCTGCGACACGGTTTTGCGTCAAAATAAAGAATGCCTCTCGTTACTGGGAGGTCAAAGAGTGATTTTACTGCCCCATATACCAATCAATAAGTTATGTATTCAAAAGATTCCCGATTCAGAGCACAAGCCACTACTTGTTTTCTTAGGTGGTGTGTCGAACTGAACGCTGAGGTTTCCTCTTTTCCTTGCGGTTATTTATAAAACATACAACTGGACGACGTTGGATGCCACACTACGTTGCCATCAGTTAATGATTGCCCTGGGTCACGCACACCCTTAAAGGGTATGGCGTGATCGAACTGCACCTCTTTACCATAAATTCACATATTTGATTCTTATCGCATTAATAAGAATTTCCTTACTGGTTGAAGTTGCATTAATAAGAATTTACTGTAATCAATCAGCCTTTATCACAATAAATTGTAGAGGGAGAATACTGATGCAATTTCAGTATATTTTACGTACAATATCATTTAGATAATTTAGGTGAAAGATATATTGAGGGACAAACGGAAAAACGAACTTTCGATGGTAATATATCCAGCGTCAATTCACTCTTCTCTTTAAAGTTTTGGTCAAAATCGCATCAAAGGGACCAGAAAACGAATAGCTTAACCATTAATGTTCTCAATATGTGTGATGTGTATAGATGGATAAGAATTAAAAAATGTGTATAGATGGAGGAATAAATTCACGCAGAAGCTTTTGTTACGTTGGGAAGTACGTTGGAATAATGCGCATGAGGGACGTAACTTATATAAATTTATAAAGAATGTTAAATTTGCACAGGCAAACAAGAAATTGTTTCGACCGAATATACATGTACTAGAAATTGTGACAGGACATGGGGACATGAATAAATATTTATACAAAATGAAGTTAACTGACAGTGATATTTGTTTATGTGAAGGTACAGAAGATGTTTATCATATAATATACGACTGTAAATATAATGACAAGGAAAGACAAGAGTTATTACTATTTATGAAAAAGGAAGGAGTTTATACATCCGAAAATTGGCCTAATTTTATACGGAATGAAGACGTTTTTGGAAAATTCCAGGAGATTATAACAATTATGATGTGTGTAAGGCAAGCATTGAAAACAGATGTTGAATAGTTGTTGCGTCTGTCAGGTTATATTACGTACGAAAGAGATCAAATGAAAGAGAGACGAATGAGAGAGAATTAAACCCTGGTAATGACCTTTGAGTCCAGGGACCGGGATAAAGGATAAACGAACTGAATTGTTCGTACTGCAGTTTTGTGCACTTTCTCTTTTGCTCGTATGGACATTTTCCGGTCGCAGAGGACACCTGATAACGATCTCCATTTGAGCCACGCCACATTAATTCTGTGGTCGACATCTTTATCTACGTTTTCGTCAGGGTGAGCACAGAGCCTAAATACTTGAAGATGTCCACTTTGGGCACCGCACGGTTGTCCATGTACACATCACAACCCGTTTCTGTCGCCTCTACATACACACTCCATATATTCGGTTTACTCCGACTTATACGTAGTCCATGGCGCTCTATTTGTGTTACTTCATGTTTCTTGCAGATCGTATTAGGATATTAGAACCATATCGTCCGCAAAGAGTATACATTCTGATGTCTTTTGTATGTCCCGTGTGATGTAGTCCATACAAAGGTTAAATATGAGTGGGATTAGGGCATATCCTTGATGAACTCCTAATTCTACGTGGAACGGATCACTGAGGCCAGCAGGGCTTTTTATGCGGGTTTTGGTCCACATAGATATATTGGACTAGGGTTATGTAGTATTCGGGTATGTTTTGGGCTCTCAGTGACTGCCATACCAGTTTTCTGGGTACTCTGTCAAGCGTCCTTTCTAGAT
Source organism: Laupala kohalensis (assembly GCA_002313205.1). Lineage (NCBI taxonomy): Eukaryota > Metazoa > Arthropoda > Insecta > Orthoptera > Trigonidiidae > Laupala > Laupala kohalensis. Next base: position 40,001 of record NNCF01127566.1, on the reverse strand, counting down.
CTCTGAATAAGAGGTGCGGATTTTCTTTGTTCGCACGACGTTTCTCCATCATAATTCTAATTGTTTGTATGGCGTCAATAATCGATTTTTCAGATGTGAAGCCGTATTGGTTTTCAGTTACAAGGGAGCAAACATTTACACGGGAAGCGATAATTCTTTCGAACATCTTTAGCGTATGTGATGTGAACTTTATTCCCCTATAATTGCTACACTGAGCAATATCTCCTTTATGTTTATATATTGGGCGTAAGTCACTATTACGCCAAGATTCAGGAATCTTGCCTTCAGCAAGGATGCCATAGAAGAGCTTAGTGAGCCAGAGTAAAGCAGTGTCCTTCAATTTCCTCCATATATCTGCCGGTATCTGGTCGGGGTCGATGGCTTTATGATATTCCATTTTTAGGGCGTTCTTTGCTTCTAGAATTGATATGCGTTTTATGGGTCCTTCGGTTGGAGGTATAAAGGACATTGTCTCGTTAGGGAATTTCTCATTCATTAGTTGTTCGTAATACTCCCTCCATCTTCGTTGATGCGTTTATGTGCTGTTAGTAGTCTGCCTTGGTTGTTTTTAATGTATTTATTTGACTTAGTGCGATCGAGCGTGGATCTGCAGCGTTGCCGGGCTATTTTATAGATAGTATTTTCATTTTCTGCTTTTTCCAGTTTCTTTTTCCAAAATTCTTCCCTAGATGTTGTGCTGGTGTGAGTTACGGACCCTTTTGCTATCTTCTGGAGACTTTTATACTCTATACTTTTAGTTAATATTGAATTTTAAAATAGGTGAAATCCTATTGAAGGAACATTTCTCTTAACTTGATGAATTTTGAAATAAAAGACATGTTTGCTTTTGAACATGAATGAGTAAAAATTCCAGTACGCAACGATAATTCATTGCTTATTATTTTTGAGACGGTTCCAATGGGTCCTCAACAGATATTCCTTGATGCCGGTAACCGCCTCATTTTTTAAGCCTTGAGGGTCTCGGTCAGCTGCATATACTAACCGATCCTGCCCGACTTCTCATAGAAGATTTTGTTGTTGTGATGCGGATTCCAGATGTAACTTTGAAATATTTGAGTTAAATATTTGGCTTACCGCATAATAAGAGTTGATATCTGAATCAGTTCGTGAAATATAGTGAACGTGGTATACTAGGTCGTTAGCGCTCACGACAAACTTACGAAAACCTTTCTACACCTAAACATTCGCTAAGAATGAAATATGTTAAAATACTTGCTTCTTGATATAAGAATTAAAAATATTTACATACAAAAACCCAGGCGATAACTTCATAGATCTTAAAGTGTAGTGAAAATGGCAAAACTTTGGAAAATCGTATAGCGTCCTAAATAACCCTTTTAAAATCTGAATTTCAAAAATCCTATTTTTTTTAGTAAGTCTGTACGATATATATGCAACTTTCTATCAAGTTTTCATGTTTTTGTCTCTGGTAAACGTAGGCAGGAATTAGTTAACGTGCCACTCATTTAAGACATAGCGTCAAACATCAAATCCATTAAAAAGTAAAATATCTATAATTTCAAAATTTGGATATTTAATTGAGCAACGTTTATATACAAATATCGAGTTGATAAACCTCTTATTCCATGGGATGTACCAAAAATATCATCATACCATTAGCGCTAACGATAGAAACATGAAATAATTTCTATCCCTTCTCACTCGTTAAAATATAAAACATCGAAAAACCCACAGAACTGTTTCTAGATAATTAAATTAACAATTTTTGCATACAAAAACTGAGATTATATGTAGTTCGTGAAATGCATTAAAAATAGCGAAAATACAAAAGCTCATATTTTACCCTATTTCACCCTTTTAAAATTAGAGTTTTTGGAAAATCCTTTCTTATTGGGTGGTTTTGTTACAGGAGGAAACTATTATCCAAATTACCTGATTCTGACTTTAGTAGTTTAGGCTCTGTGTTAATAAATGTGTCAGTCAGACAGAACAACGCCGCATTATAAACATAGTTTTTAAGCGTGTGTGTGTGTATGTTAGAGAATTCGCATTCCATTTTTTTGAGAAATATACAAATAATGAAGCTGATTACGTACTGATTTTATATTATACTTGCTTTAAAGAGAATTACGTTTCCTGGAGGAACGATAAGGAATTGAGTATTGTTTCTTTTAACAATGTAGCAAGTGACTTGTCATCTTGATATCTCCATCGGCGTTCCGTTGTGTGCATCTGAAGGTCACATTCTTTAAGGAAATCTCTCACAGGTCACCTGTCCTGTGGCATTTCCTCGCCTGGGGCCCAATATCTTGCATCGTACAACCTTCGCCCAAGACATCTCCAGGAACAACTGGACGGCTAAAAGCACCCTCATTTGCATCGACGATGAAAGCTGATGGACGACCGGAGGTAGAACCAAGGTTGAAGGACGGTGGGAGGTGGTGAGAGGTAGGGCAAATTCGCGTGCGACCACGCCCTTCCTTCTCTCCTACCCCTTCGTCCTCCTTCACCCCCGATAAACAAATCAAACTCGACGCGAAGACTCGTCCAAGGACAAAAGCCGTCAACGTTTGCGCTCCTCGCGAGGTCGAGCAGGAGTACCTCTCGCTTGTTTGCGTGCGTTCCCCTTCCGCGCCAAGTCCATCTCGGTTTAGAAAGCGAGGTGGGGCGAACGCAAGCGATCTTTGCCATTTGGTGAAGAGGTGGTGGTTTGCCGTTTCTAGAAGTGGTGAGAGGGAAGGATAATCTGCTTTTGAACCCTTCCCCTCCTCTCGCTCACTCGCTCTCCTTTGGTTCTTAGTCTCAGCGTGTTATCCGGTGTTTCAGGATGAGGATTTAGAAGTTGGGATTTGTTCGTGCGAAGAAGACCAAGCGGCAGGCGAAGGCGTGGTTTGAGTGTCACCGTGTCTGTGGGAATGCCTCGGATTTCAAGGAAGCTCTGCAAAGTAGGAGCGCCTGCCTTCATACTTATCTGGAATCTGGTCACATGGATTACAATTCAACTTGACTGTTCTAGAAAAATGGGTGATCTAATGTACATTAAACTTTCTTTATTAGAAGTTGCAAAATTGAATACATTTTTTATTGAATATGGCAGGAACCTTTGGTCTGTTCATGTACAAAACAAAAAGAAAAAGTAGGCTAATTAAAAGTACGTAATATAATATAAATATTTACTTCAATATATATCTTTACTGCTTACTAAGTGAGAATTTATTTAACATGCTAATTGGATCTTATATAACACAAAATATGTATTTAACCTACACGCAACAATGCGAGAGTTTTTTAAATCAGAGGATTTAATGGAGGAAAAGTTTTGACTTAAATTCACCGATACAGGTGTTTTGTTTTGCGATTAATTTCAATTGCGATACAATGCACATCATTTATTCTTGAGTGAGGTCTTAACACTTTTCTAACTCATCAAAATAGTGCCCAAATGATACTAAAACGGTAAACCACAATTTTCATATATTTCGCTTGGACAAATGAAGGCCTAAGGTTTCAGAAAATGTGATACGTAACCGATTTTTTCAAACGACCTCTTTGAAATACATGGGTGTAGTTGTATATGTTTGCTCTCATTTTCCACGAAAAGTAATTTCGAGAGGTCAATGAATGAACGAAGTACGTCGTAAAATGAATTCACTCGTTTCCTAATTAATTATGTCATCACGTTCCCTGCTACGCTCTTTGGAATCATTAGATCCGCCCCTCACATGGGTAATGTTTGTAACGTATCTGCAATTCGCAGCCTTTAGTGGTTTGCAGTATCAATACAATGATTGATGTCCTATCAGGTTTTATCCACTGTTCACACTATTACCACACTGATTACTACCTTTTAAAAATTCTGAATGAATTAAAATGAAAGTAAATGTGCAAACACCTATTGCAATACGACAGTACGTTGTAACGAAAAGGGAAGATAAGTTTTAATTTTCTTTTATAAGAATATTGTCCGATTAAAACTGATACCTTTGTTTTCAACATTTCGTTAGAATTATTATTACATTTTCATTTTTTTATTATTATTATAGTTATTGGGGCTTTAGTGTTCGCCAATATCTATGTCATTAGAGCCGAGTTAGAAAAAGTCATAGAACAGTGTCATATAAAATTCTTTGCTTTTCGAATTTCTATATTTCAATGTAATCTTTGTGCTTTCTACATCTGTCACGATTTATTATATTTGATTTTGTACTGCTTTCTGTTTACTGGGATGATAAGATTTGCTTAATTTACAAATTTACATTTGAGCTGATGCAAAATCAGTAAACGTCAGGTAGATTTTCTCACCTTGGCGTGTTTTGAAATCACAGCATGTGTGTTGGTACCGGAGAGTAGGGAAGCGAAGGATCCGGTGAAAGCAATACTGAGGGTGCCATTCTCCCTTCCGATGCTCCGTGGCCATACACGCGCATGCATCCCTAGCGTTGCGTGCAAGGCGCTAAGCACCCACCCCAATTCAGGATACAACCTTACATCGGGCACCATCGACACGCTAACGACTGTTTCGCCTGTGTCCATGCTCTGACATCATGGGGCGTAATATAACGCTTAGGGAGGTTAAGTAGTTTATGCCATTAATGAATGAAATGACTTTTTCCGGACTTTCTCTAACGTGATTGCAGTCCGCCTGATTGTATTATGATAACATGATAAATGAAAGAGTCCACACCACAATAAAACCAGTATATAGTGGAAGGTACTTAGTGGAAGGTACTTAGAAGTATATAGTGGAAAGTATATAGTGGAAGGTAAGTTTTTTCAAGTGGATATCTGAAATAAAACACAATCTGCTTGCATTTGAGACGAAATATTGACTTCAGAAGTTCTTAAACCTTAAGTGGGTCATATCTTCAGGTATCTTCCCACTATTATTATTATTATTATTATTATTTAACTTTTATTTTTTCACAGTCTACTTTCTGACTGGTAAGTAAGCGGGACACACAAGGGTATGTTGGCCAAGTGCGTGGCGCTTACGTAAAATTTCTACAAATTAAGATGGCTTCTGACGATTCGACATGTGTCAAGAATAACGGCTTTCTGCATTTTGTAAAGACACCCATCTTCCAATTGGAGACAATGGAGCGCTTTAGTTGTCGTGTTTGGTACCACACCAGTTGCCGAGATGATAAAGGGCACTATCCTCACTTTCTCCAAGTTCCACTGAGCCGCCATCTCATGGGATAGATTTAAATATTTTTGTAATTTCTCATTATGTTTCGCTGCCATGTTGTGAATGTTGGGTATGGCAACGTCAATGAGGAAGGCTTCCTTAAGGACCCGGCCGATATACGTTAAATCTGGTCTATTACCCTCTACTTGTTTATCTGTAATAATCCCAATGCAACACAGAATAAGCGTTCTCAAGAACTTGTTGCGGACAGTGCTTGTAATATGGGTCAGCCTTGGCGAGCAAACCAGTTTTTGTTGCCAATAATTGATGGATTTGCTTTGCAACATTGTCATTCCTTTTCCTGTATTCTGTCTGCGCTAGGCAGCTGCAGCCACTCGTCACATGCTGTATTGTTTCACCAGTGGAGCCACACCTTCTACATTTGTCCATATGAATTGCTCCGTCTTTCACGATGAATTTCCTGTAATTTAATGTTGGCACTACTTGGTCTTGAATTGCGATCATAAATGCCTACGTTTCTGGGAAGAGATCCCCACGCTGGAGCCACATGTACGACGCACGAATGTCGACTTCCGGCTTGCTCAGCTCATGAGGATATCGTCCATGGTGTGCCTTTGCTTTCCACAAAATCTTCTTTTCATCGCTTGAGACAGGTGGTAAAACTGGAGCGCAGTCATTCTTCAGATCTAGGGGAGTGTAGTTGTTGTCAACTATGGCGACTGCATGTTGCAGATTTCCTTGATGTTCTCGGAAAAATTTCCTTAACGAGACTATTTGAGACTTGTGGAGGTTCTGAATATCCAAGAGGCCCCTACCTCCTTCTGATCTCTGGATGGTCAGTCGCTCCACACTTGAATGTGGATGATGTTTATGATGTTTTTTATTATTATTGTTATTATTATTATCATATCTTCTGTGACCTAAATAGTTCATCAATGAGTGAAATTTTGAAAAATAGTATTTTACACATCTCTTAGTACAATATAGTACACATAGGAAAATCGTGTAACACTTGACACAAAATCTTTCCAAGATACAATCGATCCGTCTGGAAATATTTTAATGCATTGTAATGCAAATATTGAACTTATTACGCTGTATTATCGAAATAATAATGTACTGTGTCTACATTTCTCCGTTATCTTTTCCAATTAAATTTATGTTATCGTAACCGAAATGGTTTATGTAAATTAGGAACTTAAATGGTCTCCTTTCACTCATCATGTTTTTGAGTAATTTATGATGATTCCTCGTAAATTAAGTTATATGAAGATAACGAAAAGCAATAAGATTACGAAAATAGAGCACACTGAGAAGGGAAAAAGATTAAATCGAATTGCATAGAAGTAAAAAAATAATTATTAAATGCTATGGAAATATGAGAATGAAATTAATATTACGATCCAATTGTCAAAATCATTGTTTTCCTTGCAGCAAAATTATTTTATTATAATTTATAGGTTCTTTTTAAAGCATAGTAATGTTGAGAATTTTCTTTCAAAGGAAAGACGTTTTCCGTTTCCCCGCGACGGCAAGACATACTACCTACCCTATCTTATTTCCTATTGTTGCTGGCCGTGTCAATGAACGTACCATTGAAATGGGTGGATCTGCCTGGGATTAATTTGCGTACGTACCCGCTTAATATATTCAGAAAATATTTTTTTCTTGGGTATCTTTAGAAGGCAAGTGCGTAAATCGTAATAATTCGGCGAACAAGGTTATTCAAGTTGAAGTACAAATATCGTGAATAATGAACCGAAATTTGATTGAAGTTTTATTATTCAACAGAAAAATATTAGTGTAATTAACATTTTTGTGTACATCAGACAAATACAACTGTGTTCAATATTTTAATAGGAAACCGCAAGAGAATCTTTGTGCCTTTGCTATCTAGTTACAGCAGTTCAGTATCAGCAACATTCACTACAATTTTATGTTGGTTTTTTTTTCTTCAAACCTACAAGAATGGTGAAGTAAACTGAATGGAATTTACGAAACTTGAGGTACATATTAACCCGTAGCTCTCAAAATCTTGTAAAATCAAGTTTTAATATTGGAAACATTTTCCGTTTCAATGCAACCTGACTAAACTTTACATTTTGTTACACAACAAATTTATGTAACTATATAAGAATAAAATATGTATTTAAAGTTTTCGTTATTTTTTGAGATATGATGCATCACTATTTATTTCTGATTATTTTGTAAAAGAAAAGAGAAGTTCCCTCTTTTAATGATAAGCTAGAACACTATGTGTATATGAAATGTACATTCAATAAAATAGCGGAGGAATATGAACGTAAAAATTTCCCTTCCTTACTGTTTGAACAAACGTTTTTCGACATTTTAGGTGGAAATTTAATTTCGAGACTCGTTTATCACAGTAAATCTGTAAGATAGTAAGAAATACTGTTTCTATCTCTTGTACATAAATTGGTTTGACATCATGGAACTAATGTAATTTCTGCCCAAAATCGATTAGTGTACCGGAATACTAATATACGTTCCGGTTTACCTAAGATGTGTTAGCGTAAGTTATACAATGGTGCTTCTTCCTTGTATTAAAGCAATTCAAATTATTTTTCATAAAAAGTTTGCTTTTAGAAACGATAGAATGTCATCGCAAGTTTGAGCAGTCCATTACCACAAAGTTTCATTATTGCAGATACTTCAAGATTAATTTTGCAGAAGTATTGCAGCGGGAATATCCCGCCGACATGGACACGAGAGAAAAGGAAAACTATCCATCGTCACTAATGTTTTGATGGCGTACGTAATTGATATTTTGATCACGTATGATTATGTATAGGTTTGAAAACATAAATGAAAAACTTTATTTCATCTACAAAAAATAAAACAAATTTATTATTATATTTTTGAAGTACAAAACTCCTAAAATAAAACTAACTTTTCGTGAGGGAACAATATGTTCATTTGATCAAATTATTCGATCAAATCATACGATACGCGTTTAAGATGTGGACAATTTTGATCAATAAAAATATATATGACCAGCAGAATAAAAGAAATGAATTTGAAGAAAAAAATATGATGAAAATTTACTCTTTATGTTTTCTCATTCTTTTCTTCTTAATAATGATTAGGAGTATTTTGGTTGGTCATTTACGTACTATATTTTTATGAACCATTTGTATTGCATATTTCTAAATATTTAGTCAAATATTTCAAAACAAATTAAATAGTTTACTAATAATATTTAAACATTTTTTATCGTCCAATCATTGAATTATGCGATCTTACCTGCACAGTAATTTAAATGGAGGTAACTGCCGATCGCCATGAACATGAGAAATCAGAGGTGAACTGTCGCATCGCTCTAGTTACGGATCTTTGACACTGTTTCACCCCCAACGTCTCAGCCATCATCGTCAGCATTCACCCATCTTCGCAAGAATTCATCCTGAGACAAAAAAGACATCGATCACATCAACATGGTCGTCGTGAATGGTATCATGCGTTCCGTCGCAGTCACTATATCTAAGATCCCTAGAGGAGCTCGCATTACGATCGTCGGTGCAGCGGGGCGTGCAGGGCGCATGGCGGCTCTCCTCCTCCGCAAGAGTGCGTGTGTTGCGCAGCTGGCACTCTATGACAAGTCGCGCTCCGCCACCACTGTGCTTGCAATGGCGCACGCGTTGGAACGCGACGCCCCTGGACGAGCGGCTGTGTATGCCTACGCGGGCAAACAGCAACTCGCTGAGGCGTTGCTGGTAGAGTCAACGTCCATTCTACACATGAAATCTAGACATAAATCAACATTCGATGCCGTATGCACTTTTGTCGTCACCACCGCTAATGACATCTGACTACACAGACGAATGCAAGCATACTGTTACAATGTTGATGAATTTCCTCTCTCTATCAACAGCGACTGCGAATATCTCACGACGCTTCGGCTGTCAGCTCCTACACTTTGACAACGTTTAGGAATGACCCGCATCCGATTCTCTCTTGAAACAGATGTTTGCTCGGAAAATTAAGTTCCTGATTTATTTTCAAACTCTGTCTTATCCCCTGATTTCGTACATAAGGCACTGTCGAAAAATAAGTGTTGATCACTCTTATCAATGTAAAAAGCAAAATATCTAAGAAATTACTAAATCGCCTGCTCATTGTGACGCTCAAAGATTAGCAGTACACGGTCACGTGTATTTCTTAGGACTACTGCAAACCCGAAACAATATGCCATTATCCGTGGCGATTGGTATAGTACGCCCAGAGAGAGAGAGAGAGCTCTCGATACAAGTCCACTATGGAACCGTCTGAATAGAGAAAAAATGTATATATTTGAGCAGAATAAAATAGTGGAGCATAACTATGATACTAATATTGGCGTTTTATCAGCAAAAATAGGGTCAGATTTGTGCCGAGTGGTGAATTGTGTCTGAAAGTGAACCGTGGCTAATGTGTTCAGGAATCACATTTTAAACGGTACATCAACAAGCTGCGTGGTTGGTAAAAATATTATTCTCACCATTCTTTATTGCAATTTTATGTCAATTTCTCGTGATAGATAATGATAGGTTTCCAGCGTTCTTGTCAAAAAATATAAAAAAGAAGTCAGAGAAATCATTTTTATTAATAGGTTCAAAAAATTTATTTTCTTTAAAAAATTAGTTCTTTAAAAAATTTATTTTCAACAATAATTTGAACAATAATATATTTTTTAGGAAAATTGAATCCGTGATATAAATGTTCAAAATTATTGTCAACTCTCCACATTTATAATTACATTATAAGTGGCCATCAACTCTCTCTATTACATAATAAATTGAAAGTATAATATTGTCAATATTTGTTTTGTTGTCTGAATTTTTTAAATTTGGAATCAGAGTACAAATGGCCAATTTCTTGAGAATGTTTTAAACGGCGAAATTTAAAAAGTGATGTAATAAAAAAGGTTTTAACTTACGTTCAACAACGCAGTAAATTAAATTTTGTAGTATATTACGACTAAAATTATGATACAATAAAAAAGTATATGATATTTTGAATACAGGAATACAGAAAGTAGTACAAGAATTCAAGAAAAAGTTCAAGTTCAACTGTATTTCGTTTCGTTTATTACTCTTTTTTGTGTTCGTTAACATTTTTATTTTCAAGGAACGCAAAAGTAAAGGTTGGTTATGTCTTCGATCATTAATGAGCAGATAAACAAGTAAATATTGAAAGTATGAATGACTCAAAACGATTTTCTAAATGATTTGCACACAGAATTCTCATGTGGTCCTCCTGATGAGTATGCACGACGATGATTGTGTTATCACCACTGAGAAGCTTTTCCAGCTTAACGCACCAATGGTGGAGGTGAGATAACTATATCAGTTAACCAAGAAGAATTTGACCAGTTCAATATTTTGTACTCAAATTAGATTTTTAAAACATTTTATTTTTGAATATGCCATTTCACGTGAGTCATCAATGACCCATGTCATAACTTATTCAAATTATTTAACACATTTCTGAATTCTGAATGTCAATGGGCGAGAGTTCTATATATCAACAATAATAATTGAATAAAATATTAATATTTTTTATCTTTAGATTTGATACCTAAGATATTTTGTCATCGTGTCATGTTTATAGTTTAAAAGAGTCATTCATACATCAGTTTGTTTCATGTTACTGATATATTCTTTCTTTTCTTAAAACGACAGACAAGAAGTAACTATCTATCCTATATAAGCTTGTTTGTCCGGGACAAACCGCGTCTTAGTAGATGTAACTACCTAACTTCTTCATTATAATTGTTTATAAACCGTGTCTGAGAAATTATAAGATAACTTACAGTGATTGTCTTCTAGATTCTTCAGTTAACAAGGTCAGAACGTTACCTAGTTTAGTAAGTCTCCCGAATGTATTGACATGGAGTCGAATAATAAAAAAGAGAAAAATTCGTGAAAGGAGAAAAGTCATTCACAATTTTTGGACTTCATTGGTAAAAAACATGATTTTCATTTGGCACTGAGAAAACTGAATGAAAATTATCGTTGTTCGTTCGTATAACCGAAACTTAAAAATTGAGATGTACATTTTGAATAGTTCAAATTCACCCTAAGCAGAACTGTTTGTAATGATAATCCAAGTGAAATATATCCAATGGATCCATATGGAAGCTCGCGTTAAATTTGGTCTATGCTGCAGTTATTGTGTGGAATTAAATTCGTAACATAAATAAGTTATTCAACAACGGAAACATATTCTGTAATTGTAGTAAATTTAAATTTATTTGATGTTAATTAATTCAAATATGATGCTCATAGAAACTTACGCAGACGATATTCGCATTTTGAATGCAAAATGTAAATTATGAGATATTTCAAAGACTCTCCGTGTGATATAGTATATTAAACGATGAGATATATACTTCGTCTAGTATATTAAACGAAGTGATCTGTACTTGGTGAGATAGAGCGTAGCGGCGACGGCGCCGACAGTGGCTCCGACAGCGCTCCTGGCGGTGCTGGCACCACCTGTGAACCGCACGATGCCTCTTGCGGCGGAGACAATGGCGGCAGCCGCACATCCAGATCCCTACGCGCGCGTCATGGGCAAAGCAGCGTCAGCAGAGGCAGCTGCGAGGTCTCTGCAACTGGCAGTCTTATCTGCTTCCTTTACGAACAGAGACACATTCATTTATCATCCGGTGGTACTAGATTATTCTATATAAGATAAGAAACGACAAGTCGGAAATAATTCTCAGTATACTCTCAAATTAATGATGATGATGATTTAGTGATTCGAATTACGTTCGTAAACTATTTTTAAGCGATAAAGGTCATTTTATGAGAGTTACATGAGATACGATACAAAAATAACCTACACAATCGTACTTCATTAAATGAGTGACTTATTATAATAATAAATAATTGTCTACAAAAAAGGTCGGTTTAATAATTTCAATTTAACTATGAGATAATTGTTTCGCGGATAATGTATGAGGCTACCATCAAATTTTTTGCTGTGTAGAACCATTTCTAGAACTATTCTAAAGGTTTACTTCCCGACACTGAGGAACTTTCAAATCTTAAGTTTGGTCTGAACTGAATATCTGGAGACAACAAGGCGCTTACAGGGATCCGCGTCCTGCCTGCGGTAAGCTTTGATTCACTTTGGGGTCGCTTTTGGGAAACAATCTTTTTAAAATATCACATATTCTTAAAATGAAGATTTTCTGTTAACAAAAATGAGACGCAGGAATAAATTCACTTGAACACTAATCCATTTCAAGATCATATGCAGAACTATACAAAAGCTACACAACGTCAACTATCGGGGTTTAGGTGGAACTATCAGGTTTGGTTTAACTATTGAAGATTGTGAAATAATAAAAAAGGAAAGAAAAAATATAAAAAAGCTTTTATTTAAAATTCACAACACTTTCAATGTTCTAAAAGAAAACATGACTTGAATATTAATAAACGTGATGAAATGTCTCTATAATCTCTGATAAATCATTGACCAAATGGTCGAGCTCTCCCATAACAGACCCAAGGGTGGACACAGTGGGAGAGCTCCGGAATTTCTAAGGTTCGTCGCGGGAGGAGGAGGAAAGGTGGCCAGTGTCACGATCCAGCCACTTTGACTCTCGGGAGAGAGCCGCCACTGTCGCTTTATAGAATTCAGTATGGACGCTGTGACATACGTGAAAATTCCATGACCTCACCGGGATTTATTTCCTCATCTTCCAACCAGAACTAGCACTGTATTTATTGGGGAAAAAATGGGACATCATAAATTGTTTGTGAATCAGAAACATACTTTTGGGCAAATTAAATATAATAAACAGTTCAATTCTTCCTGATATATTATTTTTTTGAACAACTCCGACGGTACATTTTTCTTTATAAAAATAGAATAAGGTAATATTTTGAAAATATTTTTACAGATTAAATTTCAATTCCCAAACCCGATAGTTAAATAAAATATTTAGCGAGCAATGCGGTTTCAGGAGAGACCTCTATAAGAGTAGAAGCTAAGCAACATTTTTAATTTTTACCATTACGTACATGAGTTTTCACTCAGAAATAATTACATTTCTGAATGATCTCTTTAAACATTTCCAAAATATACATTGTAAAGTTGCATGATCACTACAACCTTTTAATAGAGAATTTTGAAGGTATTTTAAAATTGTCACAGCATAGTACAATTATTTATTCTGTGACTTGCTGACATGGCCTTACTCGCTCGGGAGTTTCTTCTTTTGTAATACGGTTTGCCCTTCGTTACAACTTAGTTTACACAAAAATAGCACATTTAGTTACAGTAACCGTGATTTCATCGAGATTATTTCGTGAGATATTGCATAAATTCGAAAAAATGAACACATTACACGCTAAATTTTATTTAAATTCGAAATTTTGAAAACTTCAGTCTCAATATAAAAAATCAATATTCCTTCCGATTTATGAGTTCCTTGCAATGATACATTGTGTGAATGAGTCAGTGTCTTTGGACACCACCTCCCTGAAAGTCGTGCGTACAAGGAAAGAAATATTGATAAGTATATGAAACCCATCTCGAAGTCAATATGTTTCACTCATCATCCAAATCGTTGATGTGAAGTTTGGTGGCGGCGCACGCTGCTGCTCTGAATCCAACGACTGTGAGCGTTCCTTTAGTGGGTGGCACCTGCTATCGCTCAGCCGTGCCGTTGCTGTCCGCAGCACATCCACCACATGCGCTGCTCCTATCAGAGGTATGAGTAGCAAGGAATCTCAAGAGATCTCAAACGTTGGTAACTAATGCAAGAATGTAGAATACTCATTTGTTTCAGTGGTGACATCTGAATGTAGTTGATTCTTGAAAAAAAAATCGGTAATATCGTAAAATACATTATACACGTTGGGAATAGCGAAGAAATGTGCACATAATTTAGATCAATATTCTTCCGGAAGCAATTGGAATATATTGGCCATTGATTCGTGTAAATCTAGTAACATGCGTCAATGCGTGTTAACACGAAAGCATTTTACCAACAACTAATGCAGAAAGAATCTAAAATATGTAATGTTACTTATGACACATGGCATATTGAACTAGTAATTGAAATTTCCAAAAGGTCATTCAAAAAATCATGGGCAAATAAGTTACTACACCCATATAACTGATGCACCTGTGGATTGATTCGTAATGTATCAAAGTAGAGGGTTTATGTGTAAAGTTTGTAGAATTCTAAATTTATTCAATAATTCAATTATTTAAACGCCTCAGACGCGCTCAAGTTTAAATAAATAAATCAATGTGTATAATAAGTTATTTAATTTTTTTCTTATCTCGGTTATTTAAAATTTTTGAGAAGTCAATTGATATGCCGAACTCTAATCCTTGTCGAGATAGAACACTTTACTCAAACACAAGAAACTAACATTGTGACACGAGTTTCAGAATGTCTCATGCTTATGAGATTTCTTGCGTTACGTTACTCATATTCCTCTCTAAATTAAAACAAATTTTATTCCGACTTCGGACAAAATGTATGTATGGCTTTTTTAACTTCCAAATTCTCAACAAATCTAAAATTTGACTATAAATGGGGATTTTATGAACATTGTTGCTTTGGAATAGCGTTGTCAAATTTTCAGTGTTTCCCTCAAAAGTTCTGAAAATAAAATTAAATTCATTTGAGAGATAAAATGTCTGTGGTACGTGTTTTTATTCAACTGTAAACATGTTTATCTGCAATCCTTAGATTAAAGTTTGGGAATGGTACTTCTCTTCTATGTATATTTTATGGGATAATACCACACCAGAAAAACAGGGGGAAATGGTTGACTTCGACTGTTAAACCTAAACACGTTTATCATTTACTTTACGCATATAGTTAACAATTCGTATATATTTTTCTAAATAGAATAATTCTTAACCTATAAAAAGTCATAAAATTGATAATTGGACAAATGAAGAATGCAAAACCCTTCTTAGAATGCGGACGAGGCACTAAGTTTATTTGTTATTGAGTTTAAAGAATAATCGTGAAGGAACTTTCCTCTATATTACGGTAAATTTATATCTCATACATCCATGTCATCCCCTTCTAGGAGTGAATGATGTTTGATATACTGCTTGGTTAGGTGAGAGATCGGAATATATCCTTGATTTTTCTTTATTTCGAATAGGTAGAAAAATTTTAGTTTATTAGTTACTTTAAATAATCTCTTAGTTTTGAACACACATGCGTGGTTACATTTTCTTCTTCTCATTTATTCAATAAAAAAAGTTTTTTTTAGCAATCCATATATTTTAATTCTTCCTTATAACGTTCACTACCCGAATTGTCTATGAAATTGAATTTGGGCAAATTGTACGTTGTGTGTACTTATATCTTTATACGAAAATTCGTCTGAGCAATTCCAGGAATACCCTCAACTGAAACAGAAAATGTAGTTGAATTCACTAGATTGGTTGGCATTGTGATTCAGCGAGCGGCTGAGTTGGTGCGTGAGAAGATCCGCTCTCAGTGTGAAGGGGGTTCTCATGCACTGAGATCACCTTTGGCTGAGGGTTGGAGTGCAGCGCGTCTAGGAGAACAGTTGGCACGCGCACGCCTCGGTCGCGAATCCCCTCTACACACGTGTGCTCTCGTGCGTTCTCAACTGCTGCCAAGCACGCCATACTTCGCCTCCTTTGTCCAGATTGTACGTGTTCCAAGCAACGTTTCACTCTCCATGTCTAGATGTCTCCTCCTCCATCTATGATTTATTTTCTCCATTTCTCCAAAGAATTTTGTTTTGTGAAAGGGGTAGGATAGTTCAAGACAATTTTCATTTACACCGCCTCTTACGTATCATATGTGCATTTATTGTTTGATACTTTCAACAAATTTTATGAGAGAAGAATATTGATAGAGACAAAGCTTGACAACATAGATCTCTCTCTTTCGCTAATCATTTTTAAACCAATGATGCAAACAATATTTAAGTAACATTTCAATGCTATTATCGACTTAACGACTGAAATAAAAATAGTAGTGAAATATTTAAAATCATATCGTTATTATCCTGCCATTATAACCTTATTTTTCCTATCACCTATGTATACATATAACTCACTGTTTTATACTTCTGTGGATTGAGAAATTAATAACTTCAAATTAATGTTGTTTTTTTGGTTCTTTATTGAGTGAAATGTCGAATACTGAATTTTAAAACAGGTTTTTAAGACACAATGCATTATATAGCGCTATCATGTCATCACGAAAAATACGTCTAAAACATTCAATACGACACTTATTTTCTTAATATGTTATCACCGACAATAATCTGGGTTTGCAATTTATCTTGTAGCAAAAGTACTTTCATTTTTTTAGAAAAATACAACTCCAATAATCACTCAAATATTGTTTAATACAGAAGAAATTAATTTTCAGGAAAGTAATCTACCGCGGAAAATTTTGAAAAACATGAGTTTTTTTGCACTTTGTCCATTCCATATAGAAGGAATACTTTCTTTTGCTATGCGAGTTGATTATATCTCTCTTAACACAGTGGGATAATAACATAAATCGAGTAAATTTAAATTAGGATTCATTCTTATCACTGGCTCTAAAACATCTTACAAAACTAACTTTATAAGCTTAACAATATAAATTTCTAACCGCACCATTGTATTTCGTTCTATTAAAAAAAATTAATTCAAGAATATTTTCTTTCAATCTTTAATGCTTGTTAAGGATTTGATTTTGAAAGGCTACTCCAAATGAAATTAACTCACATTTCATTATTAAACTATGAGCAATGAGACTATGTCAACTATTGCCAACTATACGAGTATCAGTGAGTCATTTAAGTTCATTTTTTGAAGAATTCCTCTATTACTTAAAATTCGTAATACATTTTATCTTAAAACTGTTTCTATACAAATTGCCATCTTCGGTAACTGCAACGTGTGCAAGAAATTCGACCACCTCTTATGACTGCCTTAGGGTCCCAGAGGTGTTGAAGGCTGCCTGGGGCTACCGCGTATGACAGAGGATGAGCTGCAATTGCTTGACGTATCCCTAATGCACTTGGACGAAGACGTAGCGCACGCCAAGGAATATCTCCAATGCCAAACAATGGATGCCGCTGCTTCCACTGCCGCTGCATTAGTAGACCCACCCTTCGACCAAGGGCCACTTCCACATATCTGATCCTTAATATAACATCCTCAAGCGAGTATCATTGTATTGCAATCATATAGATCTGTAAGGATATAAAAAAAGTAGATAAGGATAATACATTTTTTGTCTTTGTATCAATTATTGCGGTTTTACTAGAGAGAAATTGAAGAAAGAATCTTTTCGCAATAATTACAAACATTTGATTACCATTGACAAATTAGTCCGTGAGTCAGTAAAACATCGGTTAAAATTGTTTGTAAATTGAAAGTTGTTACATAAAACTTTCAATGAAATGAATGAAATTAACTGCACCGTTAGTAACATCGAATTGTATCATGTATTTTTCTATCGCATGTATTCTAATTCTCCCAGGTAGCGATGAAAACAAACATGAAATATATTGTTAGAACACCGCAATGAAAACCATTTTACCTAATCATTTGTCGGCATTTTTATGCTTTTGACTATTCATGTGTATGGATTTTTTTCCTACAGGCATTCATTTATGATTACAGGTGTTAATAGAAAAATTTTGAGTTACGAGTGTGGATACAAAAACAAAAGGTTAAAAGGGTAATAAAACTTAAGTATTAACAATAGAAAGAAAATAAAAAATGAAATTAAGAGGAATTCTTGCCTTTCACTTTTCCAGAAGGTCATAAATTCTATTTATGAATTTATTTGAACGCAAGACCAATTTGTTAAAACCGGTTTGGAAGAAATCACATCCCTGCTCGTCAAGTCAATTCTCAGAAGCACTTTTCTCATATCTCTGAAGAGAATCTTGTTCTTGATAAGTGTTCCGTCAATTTTTGAAAAAAAAGAAATAGTCACTGGATGCAAAATCTGGACAGTAAGGGGTGTGGCTCCAGACTTCCCACTTTTGCAGAAATTTTTGAGTTTGGCCAGCAGTCTTGGTATTGTCTTGCAAGAGCCAGCAGTCTTGGTATTGTCTGAATCTATTGACGCACAGTTATATAAAGACGAATTTCTACCTACGTTTCGACGTTTAATACTACGTCTTCCTCAGGGCATCACTATAAAAATAATACTTGAAATGAATACATAAAAGAAACAACAACAAAATACACTCACTTCTCTTACACTACCATCCTGCTCATCCTCACTTCTCCCTATTACTGAACACATTGCTAAATGTGTTCATTTTGTTAGATTTTATCGAGTGTTTATGTTGGTACATCCTGGCTTTGGTGGAACATCCTATATAATCGACACTGCAGTCCAAACATTGAGTTTTATAAATAAAATTGGATCTAAGTTCTTTAGGTATCGTGTCCTTCAGATTAGAAAATAAATTACCTACTTTCTTCCTATTATATAACGAGTATTTCATTTGAGATTTTTGTCTAAAGATTTTGTTTAACCTGTCACTTAGATTCTTGATATATGGAAGTTTAACATATTTGACTTTAACATTGTCTAGTTACTGATGGTAGTTTCCTGCGTTGTTAACAGTTACCTTATTAATGAAATTATTAATTAGCCTATGTGGAAAGTCGTTAAGTTTAAGGACTATTGTAATAATATCTTGGTTCGATTCATGAAAAGATTCATCACTGAGAGAATTTACTTTGTTAATAAAGTTGTAAGCACAATTAATTATTTGGTGGTACGGTTGGTTAGAAAAAATTGATCATCCTTCCTGACGAGCAAGGATTTTGGTACCAATTGGTAACGATTCGTCCATTTTGTAACCTGTGTACCATAACATCCAAGAATGGTAATTTGCAATCAGCTTCTTTTTCTACCGTGAATTTTAATCTATCAAAGTATGAATTAAAAGTTTCTAGCGTACATGCCACTTTGTCTTTAGGAAGAATCAAGAATAGGTCATCAATGTATATTTTAATAAGCTTGATGTACTGAATCTTTTCCATTAAATTTAAAATTTTGTCAAACCTCATCCCGAACCAGCTCAATTGATCGAAAGTGTATAGAAAAATGCCCGCGGGCTATAATACGTTGGACAGCGCTGTATTTGATAAACCCCTTACTATATTAATTCACATGATGTAAACTCCGTACTAGCAACATTCTTTTTCATTTTCATTTTCATATCCCTTTCTTTAGAGGTAAGGAGAGAATGCAACCGGCTGCACGCGCTTGTGCTACTACTCAACCGTTGCGTCCAACCCCTACCATCGACACCTCCAGTCTTCAAATACAGGAACGACGCCGGCAGCAAATCCTATTTTGTCGAACATCTGTTACAACAATTATTCTCAAAATCGAAATAAATATATTACGAATAATGATATAGATATTAATTAATGATGCCAGAATTTAAAAAGTTAAGATTGCATTTCTTCTTGTAATGAAGATTTCACTGTAAATGAGATTATCATATCTCAGAGCATACGAACTTTCAAAATATATTAAAAAAAGAATTCGGATACATAAATATAACCCTCAAAATTCTTATAACCCTTCCCATAGAGATTTAAGTATTCTACCTCTTCCTTGCATTTACATTTATGAAGCAAATTTGTTTCTTGAGACTCCCGAGTCTGCTGTACAAGAAACGATATATTGGAACAAGTTTTTCATCATTTTCATTATTATTGGCATATAATTTTACTTAATGGTTCTTTTGTTTCTTTTTGATTTTATTTTCTCTAAGAACCCCTTCAAATAATTTCTAATTACTTCGAATGAAGCGTTCATTGCACGTACACATTTTCTTCGTTGTCAATGTAAAATTTGCAATATAGAAATGGAGAGCGGAATGTCGATACAATACTATTACATGATAATTTGAAAATAGACGTTTCTTAGCACCAAAGTTTCTTAGCCCCTTACTTGCACTGCTAGATCACTTTACCTCTGAATTACAGATAGGTTTAAGTATCTCCTCTAGATTCTAATTTCGATGTGGAAGCTAAAACTAAGAGAAAACTTCAAAGTTGTTTATTTAAAACCTACCAATTTGGAGCCTTCTAGTTGAAGTATTGAACCAACGTGACGATATAATATAAAATGATGCGGAAAAGGCAATTTATTTTCATTTCAGCAAATTTAAGTAAAACAATTGCCTCACATATTTGCTCTTTCCCTAAATTTGAATTTCCAGTAATAACTTTTCAATAGATTCAGAAATTACGTAATAGATTTGGATCAATTTTGGAGAATAGGTAATAATATAATAAAAGATAATAGTTAATAGAATGAATTTTTGTTTATTGTTCTTACCGCTCTAGCCATAAGGTCAATTCGTAAAATTACGTTCAATTACGAGCATTGAAAGTATTACGGCGATGTAGGATACTCATAAAAGAAGACCACTTTAACTCGTAACAGTACTTACAGCTCTGTCGTTTTAATAATTGTTATAACCATAATAACGAAAAGAAATATTTTATTTTGATAGATTTTTGATTTAACGGCTAGTTCTCTTAATGTTTTTAATAGCTAAACTTGAATTGTAGGTACCTAAAATTAAGTCGTAAGACTTTCCCACCAAGATTAACCACTTAATATCTTCTCTGAGTTATGACTTTTATAACAAAACGTTTACATACATTGGTACGTAAATCCAATGAATATGTTGAGTTGCTCTTACTCTTAGATCTGAAAGTGTTTAAATACTCTTATAGTAACGCTTACAGCGACGCTATTCGGAGAGAATTGTAAGTTATAGGTATCAAATGAATTTAGCTGAGTATGTCGTAAACGGGGTATCATATTTAATTCATCTATGTATAGAAAAAAATCCATTTTGCGAAATGAGTTCGCTTAAGAAACAAATCAGAGAATTTTCTATGTGACTCAATATCGAATTCAGAATTGTGTAATCTCGAAACTACTTTATTACATTTCCAAATCGAAGTTAGGAAGCAGAGCGCGCGTCCGAAGAGCTCCGCAAGTATATATTATTCTAAACAAATAAGTATGAAAAGAAATGAATATCACTAACCGTAATTTTACTGAATGACTTTGTAAAAAATACACGTTAATTACTTTTGTTGACCGTTCAAAATAGTGTAATAATATTTACTTGAATTGTGTGTCGATAATTAGCTTCGTCTTTCCGAGCACTTTTGACACAAGGAGTTTCTCTCAAAGCTTCTCCACTTAATATATTAGATATAATATGAACATAACAACAAACATTGGAATCAGTGAAATCATTCGATTCATAACTCAAGATAGATCGCTCGCCACCATTTAATCTGTCGCTCCCAACATGTTCATGTTTAACAATGTTCAGTAGGTGGCCTATATTGTTGATTCCGTCTCCAAGAAAAATTTGCACCTTTCGTGTTCTCCTTGATATCACTTACGTGAAACTTTTCGCACCATTTTCCCTTTTTACTAAACTTTTTAGTTAATAATGCGTAAATAAAGGATTAAAACTATAATTAGTGACATATTTTATGATTTTTACCCTTCGATATCGTTTAATATCAGCGAATTATAATTGAAGGGGTGAGTGTAGGAAGGGGGTATGTATCAGCAAGTGTTTTTTGAGATATTTAGCCTTAAAGTTTTCATTACGGTACTTTTTTGTTAATATTTTATTAAGTTCTTACTAAAATATACTATTCCTATAAGTAATAAAAATTTTATCCAGTACGAATTTTGCGTTAATATCAGTTTAAAAAATAAAAGCAAAATATATATTGTATGTACACGACTGATAACATAAAAGGGCCCATTTATTTTTCCAAGTCCCACGCTCTGACCAGTTTTGGATCTGTTAGGTTTGCAACGGATCTCTCCTCTTGCTATCACTTCGAGAGGGGTAGTTTCGTTCGACCAATCGTAGGTCTATTTGAAACGGCGCCTATATTTGGAAGACATCGAGCGGCGGGTAAATCGTAACGAGATAAAATGTTTAATTACACCGCTATTAAAGAAATATTTTGTATTTTTTTATTATACACATTTTGGTCTTCTATAACAAAAATATTCTGTATATTCTTGACTTCAGTAAACTTTACCATTCTCTATATTGAAACGAAATCTCGAGATTCGTTGTCTCGAGAAGTCTTTATAGGCACTGTAAACGATATTAGACATTCTATAAAAAACGTTTGCGTAATACTGTGATAAAATATAGTTTTTAACAGAATTTGAATATAATTGCAAGATATCGTATGGAATTGGTATAATTCGAATCACAAATTACTTATAAATATTCCTATAATTTCTTATATTTATACAGTGAAGTAAAGAAATCAAATCTCATTGCCTACAAATGATGTGTATTGTCGAAAGTAATTTCACATAATTTGCGATTCTCTTAAGTTTTTCATATATGTGAAAAGGAATTAAATAAATATAGAAAACGTTTGTCTCAAATATGAACTAATAACACAAAAGTTTAATTCTCGAGTTATAAATAATATAAAACTACTTAAGGAACAAATAAATTACATCTTCTAGTGACATATTTATCCACGTTATAACAACTTGGAAGTAATCGTGCATGCTAAAAAAATAATCAGAGATCAATAATATGAAAGCCTCGTTTCAGATATGAATAAATAAAAAAAGACAAATCTCTTTTATTTATTCCAATCAAATTGAAATGTATTAATTCACATTAATACCGTAGGTTCTTTTCTATATCTTTCTTCCTATTTCTTTCTTTCTTTCCTTCTTTATTTGTCATTCTTTCACTCTTTCTTTCTCTCACTTTTCTCTATTGTTGTTTTACTTTTNGTTTTACTTTTTCTCTCCGTCTTCCATTCCATCTCTCTTCACGTGTATTGTCTAACGTAATTTCACATAATTTGTGATTCTTTTATTTTTTCATATATGTCAAAAGAAATTAAATAAATATAGATAACTTTTGTATAAAATATGAATTAATAACACAAAATTTTATTTCTCGTGTTATAAATCACATTAAACCACTCAAGGAACTAATAAATTACATGTTCTAATAATACAATGATCTACAATACAACACTGATTGTAATCGTGCAGTATATAAAATCGTGATCCGAGATTAATATTACAAAAAACTTGTTTAAGACNTGTGTTATAGATTATAACCAATATCACTAAAACTGAAATCTCTTTCATTAATTTATTCAAATGAAATTGTGAAATACAACCACAGATTCTTGTTTTCTTTCTTTGTTCCTACTTCTCTCTTTCTCTTCCTTTAAATTTCATAGATAATTTCAATTAAAGAACGTTAATTGCATATATTAATAATATCGTTTAAATATGTGATACTCTTTTAAAGATAATACCTCTTCAATATCCTTGCGTCTGAGTGTTTTGTATTTTTCATGCTATTTCGTTACTCTACTTATCTTTCTTGACAAAGAATTCTGAAAGTGTAAAATGTAATATTTACAATACTATTTCTACATTTCCAACTGATATAGCACTGAACTCAAAACAATAGTTAAAAATAAACAAAATGGTATCACTCATTACCATCAAAATAATGGAAAAATAAAAAACGGAGCTAAGCAAAATGTAACAAGAAAGTTCAGCAAATGAAGTAGTGCACACCTTCAAACGCCGTGAAATGAAACACCGTCATTGGATGTGAATTCGCGACTAAGGACGTTCGTGTGGGAGGAAGATTCCAAATACAATGAGAAACATGAGATGCACATTATCTTCTATTCTCCTTTAAAAATAACATTAAAATGACATATCTACAAACACACTCTTTGGATTCTCACCATTGGTAAACGAAAAAGTACGCGATGTGAGTGGAAATTATTTCACTGCATCTATACCAAACTTTACCGATAATGCGGATTAAACATATACTAATTACACTATGAATACAGTATATTTAAGAAAAATAAAATAGTTGGAACAGTTTTTGAATATTTTTCAAAAGTATACTTTGACCTTCAAATGAAGTAGCCTTTGCGTTCAAGTAAAGCGAAAGTTTAAATCACCTGCGCAAATTCTATGTCTTCCTGGTTGAAATTATTTCTTTCATCTACGACTATAAGAAGAAAGGTTTGAAATACCTTATCTGATCAGACGGCCTCGTGTTACTCTGTAGAGGGGGAATTTGAGTTTATGGAGCTTAGTAAAATTGGACGATGCGATTGCTATTTTATTGCTACGAAAACTGTTAGTTTAAATTAATAGAGCATATACCTTTTTCTTTAGTAAATATTGTTCTCCAAATGTATAATGTTGTAAATCTAGATGCTATATGAATAAATATTTATTGAAAATATTGTTTGGATATATATTAAATCCGTTTTCTACTCAATATTTTTATTAAAATAAAGTTGAGGGTATAATTACGAACTCGTGAATTTCTTTTAGTATCATTGTTTTCTTTAAATATAAATTATTTACTTTTAAATTCAATATAAAATTTTCTTGCACATGTTTATTGAAATTTTGAAGAACTTTTCTAAATTCCTCGTAAAATATATCTTTGAACACTTTCATTTACACATGAAGAAACTAAAATAAAGAAACTTAAAGAGAACATTAATAGAAATTATTTTATAGAAACTTTGTCGTCTCGTCGACAGAAGAACCTTGCCCAACTACGTTGTCATGTATGTTGTAATGCTACGTTGCCGAATTGACAATTGCTCAGCGTATGTTTTAAGACTTTCCTGAGCAATGTGAGAGCATGACTTAAGGTTTCGTTCATTACAGCTCCCAAATAGATATTACGAGCTGAATTGTGGTATAAACCATTTTCAAAAATCAGTTTACAAGTGTCTCTGGGATTCGAACTCACTTTGTGGTGACAGAACAATCATAGCAGTGCTTCACTGTCCTCAGCCAATTACACTCTTTCTGGAAGAGATAAAATGTCTGTTGAAAAATTCAAACAAATAAATAGCCACTCAAGTCTGCGTGTTTTAGTCGGTTTGACAATGAATGACATTCTTTTTTTTTCTTGAATTGCCTGTTGCCATACCGCGGGGTTTAATATTTGTAAGTTACATAAGTAAATGGAGATATGAAACATATGTTGATGTAGTTGTGGAGTAAATTTGTTTTTGTGATTTCTCTTTTTATTATCTTATTCATTTGGAGCACAGTATTTAGTTTACAAAAAGTTGTATGCGCTAATTGATTTTAAACTAACAGTATTCGTCGCGATTAATCACTACTGTTAGTTTAATAATTTAAACTAACAGTATTCGTATTTGTATGTCATGCTAAGTTTGATGTACGGAGGATGAAATCTTCATGTCTTTGTTACAATATGACAGTTTTTGACACGATAGAATGAACAAGATAATTAATAATAATTATTTGGTGATAATAATAATAACCTTTAAAAGATATGCCAAATATATTTTTACTTCAAAGAATTATTGTGTGTAAAAAATTTATAATTATTCCGAGAGAATAAGGAAAATAGAATAATAATTTTCTACTCGGGCACAGTGGCATAGTGGTTAAGTAACTGCCCACTAGGAAGAAAGTATGTAGAGATCTTGCCGA